>LR812524.1:15033085-15355585 GCA_903798195.1 Danio kyathit
ACTAGTGTACTAGTTTAAGGCACGACTGCGCTGTTTACATTAGGTATCCACAGAGATGTTTGTTATTAATTGTTAAATCAAAGTTGTCTTGACGTTTTTACACCTAGTATACATTTTAGATCTACTTTGTTTGTAATAAATGCCATTTATAATTAGTTTGATGTAACCATGTACATATTTTCAGATTTTTATATTATTTATTTTCTGAATACTGGTTACTTGCTCAATTTACATTTTATAATAATACAATTATAATTAATTTTTCATTAAATAACTCTTTAGACTTTTTTTGTTAGTGTAATTTTCTATATATAGATAAAGTTATTAGCCCTTCTGTAAAAGTAAAAATTTTTTTCAATTTTTTTCCTAATTTCTGCAGATTTTTAAACACATTTTAAAACACAATCGTTTTAATAACTAACTTCTACTAACTACAGTAATTAACTAATTTCTTTTGACTTTGCCATGATGACAGTACATAATATTTTACTAGTTATTTTGCAAGACACTAGTATTCAGCTTAAAGGGTAATTTAAAGACTTAACTAGGTTAATTAGGTTAAGTCTTTTTCTCTCAATGCAATTTAATACTTGTATTTATAATGAATCACATTTAATTTGTGCGTTATTTAATAATTAGATAGCAGCTACAATTTTGTGCTGTAATTTGATTTGCTAGACATGCGTTTTCAGTCATGCAGTGTGGATGGAGATAGGAATCGCAGAAATCGTCAGTACGATTGTTGTCATATTAAAACACTGTAAAGTAGTAAAAGCATAGCCTTAAACGACTCCAAAATACCTTATGCATTAGTGGGTTTTCTTCAAAATGTTTATATTTTGTGCGTTTGTGTATCCTTTCTGACAGGTTCAAGCTATTTTGGTGAACATCTTTGGTGGCATTATGCGGTGTGATGTCATCGCGCAGGGCATTATTATGGCAGTCACCGACCTAGACCTGAAAATCCCCATTGTAGTGCGGTTACAAGGTGAGAGAAGATGAACTTTATGCTGTGATTATGACTGATGGCGCGGGTGACTTTGATCAGTGGGAAGAAAGAGGGATGATTTGAAACCCATTAAAATGTTTTCAGTTCCCCATACTTTATTTAAAAGGGTGCTCATCTGAAAAATTGAGTCATATTTTCAGTTATGCCCACAAGAACAAGCACGTCAAGTAGGTTTCAATAGAAAACCATATGAACTAGAAGCGTTTCAGTGCTGTGGCCAAGCGTTTTACACAAATTCTCCCCAGATTCTTTCTTTCAGGGGTTTCTTTATGAATTTGGATTACATTTTGATGGATTACATTATTAGAAAATAAAATCATACAATGGCAGTGAATTATTTATAATTTAACGATTCTTCATTCTTTTACATTTTTCTCTGTTTAAGTTTAATGGTGGCTCAGTGGTTAGCACTGTCGCCTCACAGCAAGAAGGTCGCTGGTTCAAGTCCTGGCTGAGTCAGTTGGCATTTCTGTGGGGAGTTTGCATGTTCTCCCTATGCTGGCATGGGTTTCCTCCGGGTGCTCCGGTTTCCCCCACAGTCCAAAGACATGTGCTATAGGTGAATTGAATAAGCTAAATTGTCCGTAGTGTACGTGTGTGAATGAGTGTATGGGTGTTTAACAGTGATGGGTTGCAGCTGAAAGGGCATGCTGGATAAGTTGGCAGTTCATTCCACTGTGGTGACCCCTGATTAATAAAGGGACTAAGCCGAAAAGAAAATGAATGAATGAATGAATGAAATTGTCCGTAGTGTATGTGTGTGAATGAGTGTGTATGGATGTTTCCCTGTACTGGGTTGCAGCTGGAAGGGTTGGCGGTTAATTCTGCTGTGGCGACCCCTGATGAATAAAACAACTAAGCTGAAGTAAAATGAATGAATGAATATTCATGTTCACACAAATTATTTATTTCAATTAATTTGAGTGTTTTTTTTCTTCATTAATTTATATAATTTGTTTATTATTTATAGTTTTTGTTTTAAGTTGTATTTTTTTTTAATCTGCTCAAAAAAATAATGTTAGCTTTGTATATTCATATTTACACAAATGAAGTATTTCAAATTTGGGTGTGTTTTTTTTCCTTTTTAAGTTGATTTAATTAATTTATTGTTTATCTTTTTTGTTTATTTTTTACTTGTGCACTTTTAATTTGTTTCTTTAGGATTTAATTATTAGCTTTTTTTCAGCTTGAGATCCCCCTGAATTTCTTTTCAATTTAATCTGATGTTTAATGCATTTAAGGACATTAAAAACAATTTATTATATTTAGGTTTATTATATAACAATAATCAAATCAACTTTAGAAACAAGTTTTTCATAAGCAAAAATAGTCTGAGTACATTACCTAAAATGAGTATCACCTAAAATAGTTTTGTGTGTGTGTGTGTGTGTGTGTGTGTGTGTGTGTGTGTGTGTGTGTGTGTGTGTGTGTGTGTGTGTGTGTGTGTGTGATGTACAAAAAGTAACAGACTACAAATCTGTTCGGCACTTAGTATTACAGGTGAAGTCAGAATTATTAGCCCTCCTGAATTATTAGCCCGCCTGTATAGTTTTTTTTCCCAATCTCTGTTTAACGGAAAGAAAGAAAAAAAAAAATCAACACATTTCTAAACATAATAGTTTTAATAACTCATTTCTAATAACTGATTTCTTTTATCTTCACCATGATGACAGCACATAATATTTTACTAGATATTTTCAAGATATTAGTATTCAGCTTAGTGACGTTCAAAGGCTTAACTAGGTTAATTAGGCATGTTAGGGTAATTAGGCAAGTCATTGTATAACTAGTTTGTTAGCCAATCGAAGAAAATTAATATTGCTTAAGGGGGCTAATAATATTGACCTTAAATTCTTTAAAAAATGAAAAACTGCTTTTATCCTAGCCAAAATAAAACGAATAAGACTTTCTCCAGAAGAAAAAATATTTTAGGAAATACTGTGAAAAATTCCTTGCTCTGTTAAACATCAAATTCACAGGAGGGCTAATCATTTTGACTTCAACTGTATGTATACATTTTTTCATTAAATGTTGAAGCTTTCTTGCAAGTTATTAAGAAAGCAAGACATCTTTTTTTAAAAAGAGTTGGATAACCGGTTCGTAGATAAGTCTGAATGATTTATTAGAGAAACAGCCTGTATTTGAATAATTATTCAAAATAATCTCATCCAGTAACTGCAGAAGGGTCATAGATGAGTCTTAGTTGGGCTGTTGGGACACTTTAATATCCATAAACTGTAGATTAAATGCAAGAAACGGTAAATCCACTGAGAGTGAGCGGACATTGACAGGAAAAGGTGTCTGTCCAGGGATATCTGTGCATATGGCTGATGTTTTCTGTCCTTCATGTCACTCTGGTCTCCAGGAACACGAGTGGACGATGCCAAGGCTCTGATTGCTGCCAGCCCTCTGAAGATCCTGGCCTGTGATGATCTGGATGAGGCCGCCAAAATGGTGCGTTGCTTTAATTTATGCACCCGTATGGGCAAATCCAAACTGACACCGAGTGGAAATGTATTGAGAGGAATCTGTTCATCGTGGTTCAGCAATCAAATTAATAGTGCATGGAAAATATGAAGGTCGTTCACCTAAAAATGAGAAGCATGTCATTGAGACGGTCCAGAAATATTACACTTATGAAATAGGATAAAGCTTCCTGCAACTGTACCTGAAATTAGAGGGATAGTTTACCAAAAAGTTAAAAGCTCATTCATATAAGAGAGAACAGGATTACAATTTTTAGATAAATGATCTTTTCAGTGTTTGAAATAACAATATTTAGACATTGGAAATTATTAATTTTATTTAAAACTATAAATATTTGTTTAACAAGGTGTTTAAAAGGATTAGTTTAAGTATGTATCTTTATTTTTTCTGAGGAAAAAAGCTAGTACATTTTTACCAATGATTTAGAGAAGACGTGTACTTTTAGTGTAAGTTAAAGTACACTAAAACTTTTATACTTAAAAAAAAAAAAAATGCTTTTTATATACTTTTAAAACGTTATGCACTAAAAAAATCTTTATCTGATGACATATTGAAAGACAACCTAAAGGAACACTCCACCTTTTTTGAAAAAGTCTCCTGGAGTTTAACAGTTGACTTGAACCATGTTTTTAAAATCCTTTAAGTCGATTTCTTGTACACTTTTAGCTTAGCTTAGCATAATAAATTAAATGTTTGTCTTTAAGGATCACATTACAATCCAAAAATTCTAATTAATTCCAATTTTAAGTCGTTATATTTTGCCACTACTCTGCAAACCAGTAGTTCTAGTCTGCAGGAAGTTTTTGTTTTTACATAGATCTGTTATGCTGTTATGACAATATTGTCTTATCACCCATGTTATTATTATAATTTCTTATTTAAAACATTAAAGCATATATTTGATTTGCATTTAATATGCTTGCTATGCATAATTTACTTTTACAAAATAAATGACTTTTCTTTTGATGCAGACACCTAAACAGAACATACTGTCAAGTCCTAAATACGTCAATTACAAAATTATAAATGGCATTAATGTCTTATAAAAGAACATGTAACTGATAAAGCTGATAAAAATGATAAAAATTCCTGTTTATTATCTAATTGTAAAAATAAAAGTACACAGAAAATGTTGAGTGTGCAAAAAGGAAAAAATGTAAACTATTCATAAAACCTTGCTTCAAATAATCCAAAATAAATCATTTATTTAAAAAAGCTTAAAAACTACAATCATTCTTAAAACTATGTGGAGCTGGATAGAAAAAGAACAATCCCAGAAGCTAGGGGTGTTCGGTTCCAGGGTTTTTGGAGTCGACTCCGATTCTCGACTCCTAATTTTGGAGTCAGTGAAATCGACTCCAGAATCGATCTCATTTACATTCACCTAAAATAGGCAAGGATTAAACATGCTGTTTTATATCACGCTTTGCACAATGCTACTGCATCAATTGCAGTTTTAAATTGTGCAGTTCTCCTCTGGTCAGACAAAACCAGCAGTAAAAGTCATCTGTAGTCAAAAAAAAAAATAGTTATCAGCCTACACTTTTTTTTACAGCATATTTTAATTGTCTAGTTTAGATGATTTAGGAAATAACATTGCAATCTTGGAGACAGAAAGTTAAAACATTAGTTTATTATCGAAATGTTAAATGAAAATATGTGTAGCAGTTCATTAACAAAGAAATAACACTCCAATTGAGCCCGAACAATGTTTCTTAAAAATATATAAAATAGTCTAAATATCTTCTTAATATAAATGTTTGATGCTTGAATACTGAGTAGCGACTGAAAGAAATAATCTGGTGTAGCAAGACACGTCCCAAATCTGCTGTTGTTCATTTCTTAATTTTTTTTGACGCTCCAACCAATCAATAAACAGAATAGCTAGATTTTCCATTTGATTTAATTACCAATTAAATATTACACCCCATACACATACATTAACAAACCTAAAATAAAAAAGCAGCGTGACAGACTGTGCCTTAAAGCATATCATATTGCTCTTTCTCGTATATGCAATTTTTAAAAAGTGTTTAAATAGCCCATTACTTTACTTTTTAATAACGCTGTTTGTTTTGTGCAATTTGTTCATTATTGTAATTCAATAGGTGTGTTAATGGGACGGCATATGCCGGAAGAAAAGGAGTGAGTCAGGCTTGTTTTTGAATTAGCCTTGGCTATATATTTATTTAAAAATCCTCTTTTTGAAACAAATTTCGTTTGCTATAATTTGTAACTTAATTCTGATGTATTTTTGTAGTTATCTACAAAATAAACAGAAGCATGAATATTAGAGGTGAAATTAAGATGTCGATCCGCCAATAGTATCCGATCTGCCTCAAATTCACACACGTATACATATATAGGCTATATTTTATTTAGAACAGCAAACATCGCAAACATCGATTAAAACCAATATGCAAAAGGTGTAGGCGCTTTATAGGAATTTGAAAGTGAAAGCGAACTTCATTCATCAGCACTTTATAATAGCCTAAAGTACTCCTGGTCACGAAATTTAAAAGCAAAAGCGTAAAACGTGTGAACACTCATTCAAAGCAGGCACCTTCGGTGTTCATCATGCTCCAGAATGAGCATTATAACTGTAGCATGTAACTGCTTCATTCAGGAGGATTTAAAAAAACAGACTCGACTCTGGGAGTCGATTGCTGTCTTAGAGCCGATTCCGGTATACTAGGTCCATTGAGAGTCAAGGAATGGACTTATTTGGAGTCGACTCCCCATCCCTACCAGAAGCCACATCACTTCCCAAAATCCCGCTTCTGCGAACTGATAAATGTTATAAAAATTGTTGTCCATTTTCTAATTGTAATAAAAAAGTACACCAAAAGGGTGAAAATGTGCAAAAAATGTCAAATAATCAAAGATAAATTATTTATAAAATAGAAAAAGCTTAAAAACTACAGAATCTTTCCTAAAACTATGTGAAGCTTGATTTTTGATGCCACAGAATACAAAACCACAAAACAATCACACATTGTAATAAAGCAGCAACTAAAGCTTTAAAGGTCTTTTAGATGTTAGTTTCAATCTGTTAGTTTTAACCTCTAAAGGCCCTCTTAAGGATGTACTTTTAGAGAAAATTATGTTCATATATGTGGACTCGTGGTCCCAATTTACAAAAAACATTATTTCCCGAATTTTCTTTTATGCATATTTAACAGATTTTTTTTTTTTTTTTTCGAACTTGCTTTGACTATCAGAGAGTAAAAACAATTTTTTTCCCCATTTTGGACAGTTAAAAATAGGGTTTGGGACATTTCATATGCTGCAAAACAGTTGCAGGATGACACTGTATGTCTTTTAAATAAAAGTTTTTTAAATAGCCACTTAAGAGCTAAAATGTGCTGTCCACATATGTGGACACTCAAGCCCTAGGAGGTTAATCTGTTAGCTAGTGTGCACCAAAACAGTGACAAAATTTACGTTTAGAAAATATAAACTGATATACACATCCAAAGCTTGCAGATTGTCACCTCCGCCTAAATGGATCAATGATTTTTTTTTTTCACATCACCCCATATATACATATTGATCTAGAATTCAAATGCTCTTTAGCATTGGCCATGACCCACCCCCTTCAAGATGCTTCTCATCTGATGCGCTTGAGTTCAACCACTCTCACTGGCAGAGTGGTGGTAAAAACAAAACACTATTGGCTGTTTTTTAAAGGGGAGGAGCTACTCTGTCCCACCCTTTTTTCAGTTGAGATTACGTCAAACACTGAATAAAAAAATGCATATTTCAAAGCGGGACCTTATAATTTCAGTTTTCTCTTTTTTTGTGCCCCTTTCTAGGTTGTTAAGCTTTCTGAAATCGTATCATTGGCCAAAGAGGCCCAGGTTGACGTCAAGTTCCAGCTGCCCATCTAACAGAACAATCCCAGAGGCCACATCACTTCTAAAAACCCCTTTCTCTTCTATGAACTCAATCTAAGCCCACCACCTGAGCTTGCCCGTGTCCATCTCCAGCTTCCGTTAGCTCTCGTTTCTGTCTCTCTGTGCTTCCCCAATCCTTCTGTTTCACCAGTGCTTTCATCAACATGTGTTTCAGCATGGAGCCGTTGTCATTTCACGTGATCGATTCCTCATTTATCACATCACTGACATAGTTTTATTTTTTTGCTTTAGATCGGGTCGGTGTTACTGCCTACTGTTGCTTGTTTTTGTTGATGTTTTTGTTTGTTCGGTTTCTCAAGTAGAGGGACTGTATTTATACTGTTGAAATGTACATGGAGATCCCACTCTCTGGATATAGAATGTCTCTCTGACACACTGGTACTCTTTATGCCTCATATAAATATATATATACACACACACACATGATATCATTAAATGCAAATCCCTCAGCTTTTCCTGTTTTCCGGCTGGAGCGAGTGTCTTCTCTGTTTTCTCCTGAAGAGACCTGCACCATTTCCTTTATTTTTTAAATCAAACGCACAAGCACTCATGGGGAATGTGTGTGTTATCAGTGTTCTCTCAGACTGACGTGAAGCCACCGGATGCGGAAAACAATAAAAATACCAACACCTCTCATGCTTGATCTTACTGGAAGGCTCTGTCAGTGTCTGTTTTTGAAATGTAAAACACGGGTTTGCTGGCAGAGGAAGTCCCTTGAAGTGTCGTTCATGTCAGAGCGCTTCCTGTCCAGAGAATTCCGCTTTTCGCGAGGGAAGCTGGTGTGGATGTGGCAGCTCACAGTTTGAGGTTTGTAACACCTCGGCTTTTCTGCATCGTTCACATTCATCTCCATGGCAGATGCTCAGCTGGTGCGGGACCTACTTGAGAGTGTTAAATCTGAGATGTGCCATCTTTTGCCGCATGGAAGGGTCTGTGTCATAATTGCATGTTTTGAAGCAGTTCGCTTGAGCTTAAAGGGATAGTTAATTCGAAATGACAATATTTCTGTTGATTTACTTGGACCTTTTTTTTTCTTCAGGATAACATTAAAGACAAGATTTTTAGCTCAAACTGTGGTCATTGGTGACTCGGAATATATGCACCAACACTCTGAAATGGCACATGATGCATTGAGATCCGTGAAAGAAACATTACAATATTGTATCCTTAAAAGTGCAGTATGTAAGTTTGACACTAGGGGTGTGCGATTTGGGGAAAATATCGAATTCAGGGTGTCCGCGGGGTCTTAAAAAGTAGTAAAAGTTGATAAATCAATTATGAGAAAATGAAGGCCCTTAAAAAGTCTTAATCGTGTTTTTTCGAGGTCTTAAATTTTGTTCAATCGTTGTCTCCAAAAGTGTTTGACTCCAAAAAGGCATACATATATTTATTTTCCTCCTAATATTAACAGTGGTGTGCTCATCCACGTGATTGGTTCGGACCGGGGCACGTCCAGCCAAGCTCCTCCGTCCGGGTGATGTCACGTAATTTGCAACAAACGCGGGAAGATGATGTGACACTCTCCACATGTAGCGAAACAGATGGCAAAATGTTAGCTTGCGTACTCCCAATTTATTCTTTCAAGCTTTGTTTCTTCCGAGCTTATCTGAGCTCTGTTGCGTGGTTGTGCTCCATTGATTTATTTAACTACAACTGTTTATTAACAACTGTTTATTAAGTTAAAGGTTTGATACTGATTAGAAGTGGCGATGAGGTCTTAAAATATTCTGAGAAGGTCTTTAAAAAGTCTTAAAAAGGTATTGAAATTACCTTTAGGATTCCTTATTTTTATTTATTTTTGGACAGATATTGCAATTTTGATGTGATTTGCGATTTAATTTTGTAGTCAAGCTTTAGCTCAATATTCTGTATCGTAGCTTCTTACTGCTAAGATGCAGTGAGTGTTCGTTAATATAGGATCTGAAAAGATATTAACTTAAGATAAACGTTTAAAGATAAAAAATACAGAACACTCCGCAGACTAACATGGCTGAAACAACTCTGAAGTTGTACTTTACTGTTGCTTGCTACTAGATTGACTATCACCGGCAATACTGTCAGTTGACTTTTTAGCAAGACAATTCTCATATAGCCGCCTATGGTGTTTTTTTTTTTTTTTTGTGCTGTTGTATTTCTTTGTGCTGTGGCAACAATTCTTACAAATCACCTGTTTTTGTTTGGTGTCTCTGACTTTGAAACCAAAATGTTTCCATATTACCAACGTCCTGTTTTTCTTTGATATTAATTCGTCTATTAATGCTTCTGAAATGCAAATGCCATCATCCCACCTGTAAGCTCTTTCCTGTTTGTTTTTTTTTTACTTTTTTTATTTATTGTGGGCATTCCGTATACAGTAGTTCGGTTTAGGCATGGGACGATAACCGTTTTCAAGGTATACTGCGGTTTGGAAAAAACTGTCAAAATTTTCTGTTATACAGTATCCCCAGCAAAAAAAGATCTCCAAAGATGTTTTAAATCGTAAAGAAATGTGTTTCTGAAACTAATGAAGACAGCAGAAGTGAATTATTTATTTGAATTATTTAGCCTGACATGTTTACTGCTCCAAAGTATATAAAATGTTACTCAAAATAAAATATATTGTGTTCAAAAGGGAAAAAAAGTTTTAGTTTTTACCCAGACATTTAAAAAGAAAATATTTTAGAGCAGTAATCACAATACTGTGCAACCGTGATATTTTTATCATACCTTCAGAATCTTAAACCGGCCCATGTGGTTACGAAAGTGTGCGCAGTCAATTGGCTAGTAAGACTATCACATACAGAAGGCAGTCACGCATTTGCTCTGGGTGGGGGAAATTAAATAATACATATTTCATATCGCAGCCTCTTGCGATTAGCTTATCACAATGTTTCAAAACGCAATTTGATTTCGATTAAATCGCACAGCCCTATTTTCACTCAACCGCTCCTCTGACAACTCAACGCAAGCGCAGGTTGCCAGATTGACGATACCAAAAAAATAAAACCTAACTATTGAGCCTACACCAGGGGTTCTCAAACTCAGGAGGGCCGGTATCCTGCAAAGTTTAGTTCCAACCCCAATCAGACACATGTAATCAAGCTAATCAAGCTCTTACTAGGCTTTCTATAAACATCCTTGCAGGTGTGTTGAGGTAAGTTGGAGCTAAAATCCGCAGGACACCAGCCCTCCAGGACTGAGTTTGAGAACCCCTGGCCTACACTGTGCCCTAACTAAAAGCAACGACACATGATAGAAGGAACATTTTCCATGTTAAAGGGAGATTTTGTCCGAACCAACAGGTAAAATCTCTATTTTAGAAACAGCTTTTATTTCTTGCGGCTGAACAACTATGACATTGATCACCTCAGGTACACCTCATGTGCTTTATTCTGTGTTAAATGCTAATGATGCGAGTTTGAATGCCATTTTACGTGACATTTATTGCCATACTACTGAAAGCACCAGCAGATAATACACCTCAGATCTTGAAAATATATTTAAATAGAAATAACTTTAGAACTGTGACTCAAAATATTAAAGAGGTTTAATATGTATTAATTAGATTGTAAACCTTACCATTTCGTTAGAGTGCAGTGAGTGCACTAGATCTTCATTCATCTTCAGAACACAAATTACGATATTTTAGATGAAGTCAGAGAGCTCCCTCATCCTCCATAGACACCAACGGTCCTGAGATGTTCGAAGTTTGGAAAAGGAACTAAAAATATTGCCAAAACATTTCATGTCACTTCAGTGGTTCAACTGTAAACATATGAAGCTCCAAGAACACTTTTGTGTGGCCAAAAATGTACAAATGACTCTAAATCTTTATCTTTTCTCTCACGTCAGAAAATGGTGTGTGTTTACTACAGGTAGTACAATATATTTACCAGTAGAGTCAGCAGCGGCACACAAAAACATTGTATTGCCTGTAGTAAATGCACCCAGGAGGATATAGCCGAAAATAAAATAATTATTAAAAATCTAGGTTCAGAAACTTGTTTTTTGAGCTTCGTATGATTGCAGTTAAATACTTAAGTCACATGAAATCTTTTTACAATGATTTTTGACTTTGAATGTCACTGTTGCTGTCTTAGTAAGGTCTTGGATTTCATCTAAAAACCAACGATGAACGAAGGTCTTGGGGGATTGGTCCAATATGAGGGTAATATGAGTAATTAATTAATTAAACAGATACAATAAAAAACGTATATTTAAATCCACAGCCAGAGCAAACAAAGTGCACTCACAGCAGTCTGGAGCACATGACTACAAAACACTCAACATTTAAATAAACATATAAAAAGACCTTATTCATTTGTACAATGTATGAATTTGAATTGCAAATAACATTTCAGCTAAAGAAGTTTGCAATTTTAACACAAACTAGTAAACATATTGCATTTAAAGTCTGCATGAAATCACTATTTGAAAGTCTTAAGGCGAAGGATTAAATCTGAAGTATAAATCTGCAGCAACTGCTGATTTGGGTTACAATTTATAGTATCCTGTTTTTTTTTTTTTTTTTTTTTTAATCTAAGTTCATTCATTACTAGTGATCACAAACATTTTTCACTTTTTCTTAGACTTTATTAAAAATTCAAAAATTAATTTTTAACTTGCTTAGATTCATTCAATTAAATGAACTGATAGCATTTGATTTTCATAGTGAAATCAATAACTATGATAAGTAAACTCTTATTTTTTCACTGTTCATGATATCTGTTACAATTTTATCAATGTCTGTAATTTTATCAAACTGTTTTAAATACACAATAATATTGATACATTGATATATTTATATTAAACAATTTTTTAAACTACCTAAATATTGCTTTTTTCACATTTTCATAATTTTATTTTTAAATTAATTGTTTTAGAATTATTGAAATAAAATTAATTCAAGGTGAATATTTAAACTAGCCTCTGTCACGATCTTTGTGAGTGCACATTTACATTTTATGTTAAAATGAAATGTGTGAACTCTATATAGAATTAAAATTCATCGATCTTAAACATTTACGTCTAAATAGATAATTATATTACATCGCATAACTTTTTTTTTCAGCAAAACAGTTGCTTTTGAAACATTGTCGGCCATTCTAACCAGCCAAACATCTCCAGGTTCTTAAACTCCAAGGGGTGTTTAGACAATTTTCAATTTGGTTTCAGAGCACATCACAGTACAGAGAGCGCTCTTATAAAGATAATCAATGATATCCGCCTAAATACAGACTCAGGTAAACTAACAGTGCTGGTATTGCTCGATCTCAGTGCTGCATTTGACACTGTCGATCACAGCATACTTCTGGATAGGCTGGAAAATTGGGTTGGGCTGTCTGGAACGGTCCTCAAATGGTTCAGATCGTATCTTGAAGGGAGAGGTTACAATGTCAGTATAGGTGACCATAGGTCAAGGTGGACACCCATGACATGTGGAGTCCCACAAGGCTCGATTCTGGCACCTCTCCTGTTCAACCTTTATATGATCCCTCTGAGCCAAATAATGAGAAAGAACCAAATCTTCTACCACAGCTATGCTGATGACACTCAGATCTACTTAGCCTTACTGCCTAATGACTACAGCCCTATTGACACCCTCTGCCAATGCATTGATGAAATGAACAGTTGGATGTGCCAAAACTTTCTTCAGTTAAACAAAGAGAAAACTGAAGTCATTGCGTTTGGAAACAGAGATGAGGTTCTCAAGGTGAATGCGTACCTTGGCTCTAAAAGTCAAACAACAAAAAATAAGGTCAAGAATCTTGGTGTGACTCTGGAGTCAGATCTGAGTTTCAATAGTCATGTCAAAGCAGTTAGTAAATCGGCATACTATCATCTCAAAAACATTGCAAGAATCAGATGCTTTGTTTCCAGTGAAGACTTAGAGAAACTTGTTCATGCTTTTATCAGCAGCAGGGTGGATTACTGTAACGGCCTCCTCACGGGCCTTCCCAAAAAGACAGTCAGACAGTTACAGCTCATCCAGAACGCTGCGGCCAGGATTCTGACCAGAACCAGGAAATCAGAGCACATCACACCTGTCCTCAGGTCTTTACACTGGCTCCCAGTTACATTCAGAATAGATTTTAAAGTACTATTACTTGTCTATAAATCACTAAATGGCCTAGGACCTCAATACATTACAGATATGCTCACTGAATACAAACCTAGAAGAACACTCAGATCTCTAGGATCATATAAACTAGAAATTCCAAGAGTTCAGTCAAAGCAGGGCGAATCAGCTTTCAGCTACTACGCCCCTCGCTGCTGGAATCAACTCCCAGAAATGATCAGATGTGCTCCAACATTAGGCACATTCAAATCCAGACTGAAAACACATCTGTTTAGCTGTGCCTTTATTGAATGAGCACTGTGCTACGTCCGACAAATTGCACTATTATGTTTTTCTCTTCTTTTTCATTCTTTTACAACCTGTTTTAACATATTTTTATCTGTTTTTACTTGTTTTTTTATTATCCGTTTTTATTTTTTCTTACACTTGTATTTTTTATTCCCGTTTATGTAAAGCACTTTGAATTGCCACTGTGTATGAAATGTGCTATATAAATAAACTTGCCTTGCCTTAAATACAATTAGCTGTAAACATAAACTGATTGACAAATCCACTTCTGGTTTAAATTCTGAAGGTTTTTTTGTCATATATCCTTCATATAAGTACTTGTGTGAGGACGAGTTTGCCTGTAGGCTGTCTTTTGCAAATACATAATGCTTGAAATTAATTACAACAATATATTTCTTTGCCAGGGGTGATGTACACCAGCCTAAAAAACTAATGACTAAAACTCTTAAAAGATCTTGGAGACATTTTTGTCAAGATCCCTATAGGCTCTTAGAATGCGTTTGAATGTTTATGGTAATATTTTAAAGCTAAAACAGACTCAGGCAAACTCATGTGAGTTGATGTGAGTTTGTTGGTCTCCTCTGTGTACATGACTACAGTCTCCACTGGATGTGAATTGATTCTGCGCTGCTTCATATTTTTTGATTATGTACACAGCAGTAGTCCTCATATACTGGATTAATTCAGGCGCTGTTCGTCCTGCATGTCTGAGATCTGTGGATATTCTTAACAAATATCATTTCTGATCACTAGAAAAGCAGTTTTGGTGGTATATGGTGAATAATAATGCGGAAATTACTGATTGCAAGAGAAATGAAGTTTCGCTACCACTTTAGTTTAGGTCGAAACTCAAGCTATTGACTACTGGCTTATTACCAGATATTAACTGTTCATTAGTAGTTATAAAGTATGATCTTATTCTGCATTCCTAATCTTACCCAAAACCTAAACCCAACTTCTACCTTACTAACTATTAATAAACATCTAATTAGTCATTTATTAAGCTACTAGCAGTGGTGGAAAGAGTACTGAAAAATCATACTCAAGTAAAAGTACCATTACTTGCCTAAAAATGTAGTGCGAATAAAAGTATCTGCTGTAAATATTACTCAAAGTATGAGTAAAAAGTAGACCTTTCAGAAGTACTCAAGAGTAGTGAGTATTATGCTGTCAAAAGCTGATATGTTTACATGTAATTTGTGCATGTGTGTGTAAACGTAACATTCTGTAGTGCATTTAGTTATTGCCCAGAAGGCACACAACATCATGAGACATTAATATTAGGTTAGATTTAGATTGTAATGTCAGGTAACCAAAATCAATTTTCAAGCCAGCAGTTAAGGACAAGGTTATTTTGATGTCCAATAATGACGTCAAATGACGTTGAACTTTTGGTTTATTTTAGGTTGTTAGAAAGTGACCAAAATCCAGCGTCGAGCCAACATCTTAAACCAACGTCATATATGACGTCAAATACTGACATTTATTCGTCAGGTACGGCAACCAAAATCCAACATCTGATAGATGTCATAGGGGTAACTGTTACACAATATCAAGCTATACAGTAACATCATTAGACGTTGATATTTGGTTGGTTTTAGGTTGGACATAGAATTGTGACGTTGGCCTAACGTAGAGTTCTGACGTCAACCCGATTTTCATTTCCAAACAAAATGCAAAGTCCCCATGACGATAGGGTTCAATGTCAATCAGACGTCATGTTGACATCCTGTGCCTGCTGGGTGTTTAAGGCCATTTCAGTCATAAACATCAGTCATCTTTTCATCAGTGACATGCATCTAAACAGTCTCTGGGTCAATGCGCGTAAAGATTTTGAACATCTTCATTGACACTTTTAATACTTCTAAACAGTTTACTGCAGTAAAGTGCACACGTCTTGGGGTAGTTTATTATGCTGCGATTTACCTTCTATGTGCGATTTGATTTGACAGGAATCTCAGGACTGATTTTTCTAATCCCCATAGACAGGAAATAATAAAGTAGTGACTGCAGGTTGAAGGAAAGTAGTGAAGTAAAAGTACAGATACTGCACTAAAAATGTACTCAAGGAAAAGTAAAAGTACACATTTATAAAACTACTCAGTAAATTACAATTCCTGAGAAAAACTACTCAATTACAGTAATTTGAGTATTTGTAATTAGTTACTTTACACCACTGGCTACTAATGATAGTTAATGGTTTGTTAATAGCATGAATTGTGACCTAAACTAAAGTGTTACACAAGTTTCCAGAGAATATATTTGCATTTATTGTTTTTTGTTCACACATTCAACTTATTTTAGATTTGTTTAAAGTCTGTGTGAAATCAAAATTTACAATGTTTATTTTGCTAGCTCACATTGTTATTCTTAAAGTGAATAATCCGTACAAGTTTTTTTGTTTTGTTTTGGTAATCTTCAAATCAAATTCTGAACATTTGGTTCTGTGTTTGGAGTGTCGGTTCTTTCATGAAGTTTCAGTCAAGCATCAGAAATAGGAAGGAAAGTCATTTAACTGACTTCCTAGTGCAAGACGGTCTGTTCTTGTCCACACTCGTCACTGCTACCAAACCGACCAATCACAGAGCTTGCGCTACGCGTCGTCGCGATGTGTAGTTAAATTTTTTTTGCAACATAGGCTCATTTTGAAAACGTAGCCCTATATACAGCCATTCTGCAGATGGCAAATTATGTAGCCAGAAGTACGTATGGCTGCATTTCGTCTTTAAAACGAAATCCAGGGACTCACGATGTACATCAGCGGACCTGAGATGCAGAGAGGAGTTGACCCCAACGACGGGATTCGAGTCCGGTAAAGAACAATTCCAGAAAGCACGTAAGACAAAAAATAAAATAAGTAAATAACAGGGTGAGAATGTGGTAAAATCTGAAAACGTAGTATAAATTTCTTTTTCTGGATTGCTTTTTAAAACTGTCGGTTGGGTTTAGGGAAGTGGGTGAGTGGGTCAATCGGTGCTTTTAAAAACACTATTGGTTGGGTTTAGGAAAGGAGGACGGTGGGTCAGTCGATCAGACAATTCACAGTGGTCTCTGGTGGATTTACGTGAGAACAGCGGGTGTAAATGGCACTCGCAAGAGTAATTTGAGATCTGAAAAAGCGTACACAGCGGCCTCTGGTGGATTTATGAAAAAAAAAGCTCCTGGGACGTATTTGGCACTCTTCAGAAATGTATATAGCGGTACGCTTTCAGAATGAGCCTGGATTGATTTTTTTGAGAGGTGCTTGAGTATGTGACCGTGCGAAGGCTGCGGTGGACCATACGTGTGCATTCGACGCATAAGTATAAACTGGCCTTAACATAGCGGGGTCACGTGACTCCACACTCGGTAGGAAAAGTAGTCTGGAAAAATTAAAATTGGCCTGGAAAAATAAGAATGATTATAGGTTTTGAATGTCGATTTTGATTACTTTTCAATTAATCACTCTATTTTTTGTTTTGTTTTGGTAATCTTCAATCAAAATCTGAACATTTGTTTCCGTCTTTGGAGTGGCGGTCCTTTGAAGTTTCAATCGAGGATCAGAATTGGGAAGAAGAGTCATTTAACGGACTTCTTAGTGCAAGACGGTCTGTTCTTGTCCACACTTGTCACCGCTACCAAAACGACCAATGAGAGAGCTTGCATTACACGTAGTCGTGACTTTTCACGCTTACCAGCTGACCGCTTACGTCTGTATGGACTGCTTTCCTGTTGTTACCAGTTTGTCCAGTTAGCTCGCCATGTACGTCGGCAGACTTAAGACGCAGAAAGAAGTTGACCAGAATGACGGGATTCGAGCCCGGGCAGAACAATTCCAGAAAGCAGGTAGGACAAAAACAAAAGCCAAAAAATAAAATAAACAAGTAAATAACCGGGTGAGAATGTGGTAAAATCTAAAAACGTGGTGTAAATCAGGCGAGGGCTTTCTTTATCTGGATTGCTTTTTATAACTGTAGGTTTATGGAAGTGGGTGGGTGAATCAGTGCTTTTGAAAACACTATTGGTTGGGTTTAGGGAAGAAGGAGGGTGGGTCAGTCGATCAGTAAGACAGTCGACAGTGGCCTCTGGTGGATTTACGCAAGAACAGCAGGTGTGAATGGCACTCGTGAGAGAAATTTGAGATCTCAAAAAGCGTACACAGTGGCTTCTGGTGGATTTGCGAAAAAAAACACTGCAAAAAAAAACTTAGCTCCTGGGACGTATTTGGCGTTTTCCAGAAATGTATATAGCGGTACGTTTTCAGAATGAGTCTGGGTTGATTTTTTGGGAGGTGCTTGGGTATGTGACTCCACACGCGATATGGAAAGTAGTCAGGAAAAACTTTAATTGGCCTGGAAAAATTAGATCGATTATAGCTTCTGAATGTCGATTTCCTTTACTTTTTTCAATTAATCGCCTAGCCCTGTTTTTTGCTTTGTTTAATTAGTTTAATTAAGTTAGGGTAATTAGGCAAATCATTAAATAACTGTGGTTTGTTCTGTAGACATTTAAAAAATTAAAATTGCTCAAGGAGGCTAATAATTTTGACCTTAAAATAGTTGTAAAAATTTAAAAACTGCTTTTATTCTAGCCGAAATAAAACAAATAAGACTTTCTCCAGAAGAAAAAAATATTATTTGAATTACTGTAAGCGAATAGGGGGGGTTTGGTGGAAATGGTGGGCCCCCAATAATATCTCTGGGGGCCTAAATGCCGTGAGCCCTTTGAATCGTCCTAACTTTCCCCCCTAGCGGCGCCCCTGCTCAACCATATTGTAAAATCAAACAATCACCATTACGTGTTTTAAGAATATCTACTAAAAGGAGCTACAGAACTATCTGGTCATCCATTTCACATGGTAGCATTAGTCAATTCACATTTATCACAGAATTATCAGCAGATTACACAACTGCTATTTTTAAATGTACTAGAAGCTCACTTAAAAAATGTAATGTGCAAAATTCACACACCCTTCCTGCAAAGTAGTTTGGGTAGCAAGCGGTAGGGTTTCAGCCTGCAACAATCATAGAAATGACTGGTAGTTTCCCATTTCCACTACTGAATTGTAGTAACTACATGTGTTTCTGTTGAAATGCAATACACTTCCCAGCTGTTTGGAGATGTACATTTCTGTTGACAGCCAGTCTCTACTGTGATATTTTTGCTTCCTCGACCCGTATAGTTCAAGTCAAGATGAAATTTGCATTATTTCGCACCATGCCGCAGGCTTGTTCATATTTACCTGTTTATTTTTGGGGGAGTAGAGCCTGTGAATGTTTTAGCGCTGAAGCTGATGCAACCCCGAGGCTGAAATTATCCTCAGCTTGTGGAAGCAAACTTCTGCGGGGCTTTGCCTGTGAACTCACTGCAGCTAAGTTGAAATGACATCCTAGCACATTTTAAATTGGGGATTTGCATTTGTTTGCAACTTGGGGAAAGCAATTTTATAGATTTAAACTTCTTTTTATAATATCATAACCAGTGGTGTTAAGTAACTAATTACAAATACTTAAATTACTGTAATTGAGTAGTTTTTCTCAGGAATTGTAATTAAATAAGTAGTTTTAAAAATGTGTACGTTTACTTTCCTTTGAGTAGATTTTTAGTGCTGTATCTGTACTTTTACTCCACCACTTTCCTTCAAACTGCAGTCACTAGTTTATTTTTTCTTGTCTATGGAGATTAGAAAAATCAGTCCTGTGATTCCTGTCTAATCAGATCACACATAGAAGGTAAATCACATCATAATGAACTACCTCAAGTCATGGGCAATTTATAATTGCAGCAAACTGTTTGGAAGCATTAAAAAAGGGTCCATAAAGATGTCCAAAATTTTTGTTTAATTAATGATGTTACAGCTTGTCGTTGTGTGGACGTTACCACTATGACGCCTATCAGACATTGGATTTTGGTTGCCGTACCTGACAAATAAATGTCAGTATTTGACGTCAATATGACTTTGGTTTAAGATGCTGGCTCGAAGTTGGATTTTGGTCACTTTCTAACAACCTAAAATCGACCAAATATCAATGTTATTTGATGTCGTTATTAATCATCTAAATAACGTTGTCCTTAGACGCTGGCTAGACATTAAATTTTGGTCACCTGACATCACAACCTAAATTGAACCTAATAATAACATCTTATGATGTTGTGTGCCTTCTGGGCAAAAACTAAATGCACTACAGAATGTTACGTTTACACACACATGCACAAATTACATGTAAACAAATCAGCTTTTTACAGCGTAATACTCACTACTTTTAAGTACTTTTGAAAGGGCTACTTTTTACTCATACTTTCAGTAATATTTACAGCAGATACTTTTACTCTACTTGCACTACATTTTTAGGCAAGTAATGGTACTTTTACTTGAGTATGATTTTTCAGTACTCTTTTCACCACTGACTAATACATACTACATAATTACATATAACATACTACTACACCCGTACTATTACCCTATGCATTTCAGACACAGAATCCATTCATTAATACTGAATTAACCATTTTGTCCCCCACAATTTAGCAATTTTTTAATTGCATCTTTTTATTAACATTTTAACTATTAAGTCACAAAAAACGTTGAAACAAATCAACAGACATTGCCCGTTTTAACAATGTAAATTACAAATATTCATAATTAATAAAATAATTATAATAATTAAAACTAATTATAAAAAATATGCTATTATGTACATATGTATAGGACTATGCACATATAATATAGAAAAACGGCCAATTTTATATGTCACATATATTAAAAACCTATATCAAAACCTATATTAAAACAAATGTTTATATAGGTTCTTTCCTTGTGGGCTCTCACTTATTTGCCATAGTTAAATTCCATAACAGGCCAATTACATGTGATTACAATTTCAAGTGTTTGCACATACATAAGCTTTTGCATTTTTTTTTTTAAGTTTAGTTTTGTAGTTATTGCCTTGATAATAGAAAATATGAGCTAGGCATCATGTATGGCAGATGACAAAGTGAGATATGAGCTATATAGGAGACATTTCTTGTATGTACATACTGCATAGGGTTTATATGTGGATATAAAGAAGGAATACAGGAGACCTCTATGGCCTGTATATGCACCTTAATTTTGCCTATATGTGGCATATATACGCATATATGCAGCGTATATATTGTGCATATATACACTGCATATAGGTTTCATACAGTATATGCGCATATATCCTCCTATAGGTTATTTCCATGTGGGAAAAGGGGATGGATCGGCAAAGGACCTCAACCCGGTAATCAAACTCGGTTCACTGTGAACACCATAGTGCTATATTGACACATTTAACCACTAGGCTATTGGTGCTGACTAATCCTTTAATTTTAAGATATTTCTGTCTAATAAACAACATGTATGGGTATGCATAGGTGCATATAATTAACACACTCTTTAAATAACTAAAACATTTATAATAACAAAAAAAAAAAACTTGCTCCATTGACTTTTAGATCAGTTTTTATTTGGACAATGGCGTGGTTTATTTCAGTTGCCTGAAAATAGCAATGTGCCAGCTACTGTACGTGCCTAAACACATCTCCTTTTCAGACCAGCATGCCCATGGGTGCACAAATGGGCGCAAATGCATTTGGCATTTAAACAACACAGAGCAGGACATGAAAATGCAACATAGGCTCATTCTGAAAATAGCCCTATATACATTTCTGGAGATCGCAAATTATGTAGCCAGAGCTGACCGCTTACCTCCGTATGAATGGCTTTCCCGCGGTTACCAGTTTTATCTAATGGTTTGCAACGCAATTCCGCAGACTTGTGACGTGGAGCGGAGTTGCCGCGACGGGTCAATGACTTGACTTTGGCGGGTCAATTGGGGCTTTTGAAAACACTATCGGTTGGGTTTAGGGAAGGAGGAGGGTGGGTCAGTCGATTAGTCAGTCAGTCAATCGACAGCGGCCTCTGTTGGATTTACTCGAGAACAGCTGGCCCGAATGGCACTCGTGAGAGAAATTTGAGATCTCAAAAAGCGTACACAGCGGCCTCTGGTGGATTTGCATAAATGTATAATACTGTAATATTTTCATTAATTTATTCATTTTCTTTTCGGCTTAGTACCTTTATTAATCTGGGGTTGCCACAGCAGAATGAACCGCCAATTTATCCAGCATATGTTTTACGCAGTGCATACCCTTCCAGCTGCAACCCATCACTGGGAAACATTCATACACACTCATTCACACACATACACTACGGACAATTTTTAGCCTACCCAATTCACCTGTACTGCATGTCTTTGGACTTGTGGGGGAAACCGGAGCACCCGGAGGAAACCCACGCGAACACGGGGAGAACATGCAAACTCCACACAGAAATGCCAACTGACCCAGCCGAGGCTCGAACCAGCGACCTTCTTGCTGTGAGGCGATTGTGCTACCTACTGCGCCACCGTGCTGCCCCACTGTAATATTTTGTACATACAAAATAGAGTTTTATTGTAAATAATAGCTCATTTCCTGTCAGCATGAAAAACTGGATCTATTGAGTCTGCCATTATTTCTTAATGTCAAACCCACTGATGGTAATCTCTGCATTCTCTTTGCCTCAGAAGTTGGACAAGCTCGAATGTCACATCTGAGTGGACTGTATTGGGACATGCATCCAGGAAACATTCACTTTAAGAAATACACGGGTCACGAAACACCAAAACACATTTTTTGAGCTGTTGACAGTCATATATGTGTCCCACGCTGCTATAAACACTATTAGGACACATATATTGCACTAAAAAGTGAAAATTGGTTGTTTTTGGGTTATTTTGAGCAAATTCGTTCTTCCCGTTTGAAACAAATTTTTGAAGCTGCGTCACGGCGATTAAATACTTGTGTGTGACTCAGCGTGGAGAGTGGATGTCTGTACCTGCGAGTACATCGTGACGTCTCTGAGTGTGTGGCATTAATTCACGAGAAAGATTTGGTTAAAACCAATTAGCGCGCTCTATTGTGTATGTGGTGCAACTTCATTAATATGCATGATCGCTTCGAAGACTGTTTTACCTGTTACAGTGTTCAGACTACAGAGAGACGCCACGTTGTGTTGCCAAAACAAGTGAAAGAAAGAGAATTTGGAGACACGGTCAATCAGTGTTGCATTTATTAGTGTGCTGCGTTTATTAATGTGCTGCAACGAAGGTTTTATTTTCATTTCCCCTCTATGAGAGCGCAGCTAAACTCACGTGTGGATTACAGTGCACGCGACAGAAACGCGTTTGTAAGGAACATTTTTACCCGAGAGCTTTTCGCATCTGGAAATGATGAAATACGGATTTGCTGCTCGTCTCCTTTTAAAAAACACACGTCATCAGTTTGTGTCATCAGTTTTATTGCCAAGTGTGCTTCACACACACAAGGAATTTGTTTTGTCAACAGAAGCTTCCAGTGTACATAAAGTGACATGAGAAAACAAAAAAAAAGACGATAAACATTAAACAGAGATGCAGTTAGTCAAAAAGATCTGGATGTTGAGTTGTATGTACAGATATGTTGTAAATATACAGGTTATAAGGTGCTGTGTACCAATGCGAATGGAGAAAGTATTGCATTGTATATTGTTATAAGGTGCTGTGTACTAGTGCGTATGAGAAATTGCACGTTTATTGCACAGTAGGGGAATATTTAACTGTTCATGAGGTAGATGGCCTGAGGAAAGAAACTTTTCCTGTGTCTGGCTGTTTTTGTGGCTTGGTGCTCTGTAGCGCCGACCAGACGGTAACAGTTCGAACAGGTAGTGTGCTGGGTGCGAGGCGTCCAGAGTGATTTTGCGAGCCCTTTTACTCACTCTGGAAGAGTACAGTTCTTGAAGTGTAGGGGTAGTGCCAGTGATTCGTTCAGCAGTCCGGACTATTCGATGTAGTCTACGGAGGTCGGTTTTGGCAGCTGAGCTAAACCAGACAGTGCCCTTTGTTTGTTCATTCAGATGGCAAACTTGGTTCATATCGTCAGCAGTGCTCTTTCAGTTTTTAAAGACATACCATAGTCAAAATGATTTAGTTACTAAGTTTACAGTATGTTAATATCACTGCAATATTATAGTACAATATTATAGACTGAAAGATCCGCTGTAAATGCTGCTCTCCGAGTGTAAACATGTAAACACTGTAATCAAGCTATAACCGTCATGTAGGATTTTCGCCACATTTTGTGACAGGATAGTCTTTACACACACGGCTTTCTGACGCTACCTATCGAGTGCATCTAAGTTACCGAGAAATACAGAGGATTCTTTTCTCCCATTCGCCGTGCGGTATCAAACATTCCATTAAATCTACACTCTCCAGCAGTTTTTCTCAGGGGACATGCAGGAAATGTTCCTAAATAAAAATGAAAGTGCCAAACTGCAGTTAAATTCGACAAATTAATAATTTGGCAAATAATTTGATTACTGATGTCCATGTAAACATAGTCACTGTCTTTCTCCCCTGCGTCTGTGTGTTTGTTTTGCCTGTGAAAATCAGCGCGTGCCCAAAGGGAAACTCCCATTTTTGCAAATCCTTCCCTTTTTCCCTCCCCTGACACTCCCACCTAAACAGAGCTGGACACACCCACTTTCCAAACTAGAGGTGTGAAAACACCCTGCTGAGACAGGGGGGGTTTCGTGGCCCTTTAAAAGCATATATTACTGCTGTTTCGCTAACTGCTCATGCTTACTTGAGATGTAGCAGTTCCTCTAACTTATGTGGGACCTTCTACTGGGAACTTTCCAACTTCTAATTAAACGGAAGTTCAGTGGTTGGGTTCCATTTTGAATGTTATATCACTATATGCCCTAATCACTTCGACAGCTTTATCCTCCTGAGAGAGACTTCGAAGGGATGAAGGGTGTAGGGGACCAAAAGAACTGCTGCTTGGATTGCACTTCTGTGTCATCTTCCAACATCTGCTTCACAAATTAAACATCCACGAAGAACCATGGGAGCAAAAAGTGTCCATCCCTTCAAAACCCATCAGGAACTTTGCAGTGGCCAGATTTGAGCACATAGCAGCCATGATTGTTTTCCCTCCAAAGTTCTAATCAAAACACATCAAAAGTTTTCCACTTTTATTTACAACTTTGTGGTTGGTCTTCTCAAAGATTTTTTAAAGTTGTATATGAAGATCTGTTATTTGTAAAGCCTCCATTCTGCAATATAGGCTCATTCTGAAAACGTAGCCCTATATATATTTCTGGAGATCGCAAATCATGTAGCCAAAAGTACGTATGGTTGCATTTCATTTTTAAAGCGAATGCTACGTGGCGGTATGACGCGGTTTCTTTTTGTGCTTACCAGCTGACCACTTACCTCTGTATGGAGGGCTTTCCCGCTGTTACTAGTTTAGCTCGCCATGTACGTCGATGGACTTGAGATGCAGAGAGGAGTTGACCACGACGACGGGGTTTGAGTCCGGTGAAGAAAGGTTCCCGAAAGCAGGTAAGACAAAAACAGAAACTAAAAAATAAAATAAACAAGTAAATAACAGGGTGAGAATGTGGTAAAATCTGAAAGTGGGCAGGTCAATCGGGGCTTTTGAAAACACTATTGGTTGGGTTTAGGGAAAGTGGAGTGGAGGGTCAGTGGTGTAGTCCTTGCTATACGCACGTATACTCAGTATGCTTACTTTTTTCCATGAGCTGTTTGGGTATTACCACTTCTGGGGATCAATAATTGCGTATACCCTCGTTATACTCACTTGTTTTTCTGAATAAACTTCCCTAATTTACGTGTTTTCATGTCCTCTTTAACTGTATACCAAAGTTTTTTTTAGCTCGCATCCTAATTTGTTGCATTTTTGTTGCAACTGGTGCATTTTTGTTTAACTTGCGCTATTCCCCGCCCTGATGACCGCAGCAGCTGTGAGAAGATTTCATAAGAGTTTTTCGAAGACCACGACAAGTCAACTGAATGATGTCTTGCTGAAACGTTCAGGTAAATTTATGAAACAGCATGGGTGTCACTTTAGCCCTCCTATTTTTCAATTTAGCACCCTTAAAGGTTTTGCGATTAGCTCATGAACTAAATGATCGGCTCAGTCCCCTTTAATTTTGATATGAAAACGGTGGCAGACTTCCACCGCTCTGTTTTCAGCTCGTTTTTCATTTAATCAGCAAACCACATCTGTTCAGGGCGAGAGAAATCCTAACATCGCCCCTGTAAAACAGTATTTCACATGTCTTAATCGTGCCTACCGCTACAGGGAACGACACTATATATAAAACACTAAAAACTACTGAGGCAAAGACTACTCATAAACCGCATAACAATGCGATTTAAAAGGGTAACTACTAGTATATAATAGCGACAACAGAAGAGACTCCTAATAGTTTGGTTTAAAACAAGCATGCACGAATGTGACAATCAAAAAGAATGGCTGATTGATGTTTAAAGGAACCTATTAAATGTAAAGTAATAAGCCAGTAAAGAAAGTAAGCTAAAAAGCTGTCTTTCCATGTCAACTAAATTGTTGTAACTATCTTGATTGACTCTCTTTTTTTTATATTAAAATGATTAAATAAGCTACATACTGTATAAATACAGCCAATCTCCGAGTCTGCTGGGCGGGAGCACTATTAGCTAAACATAAATCATTAAATAGGATTAGACGATTAGCATCTCCCTTTAAAACTTAAACTTTAAAATTTTAGTTTTTTTAAATGGATAGTTTAAATGAAAATTGTCATCATTTAACCAACCTTTACCTGTTCCAAACCAGTTTGTCTTTTTTTCCTTCTGTTGAACACAAAAGATGATATTTTGAAGACAGCTGGAAACCTGTAACCATTGACTTTAGTATTTGTTTTTCCTTTTGTGGAAGTTAATGGTTACAGGTAACTGATGTAAAAAAAATAAAATAAAAAAAAACAAAAAATGTATAATTATATATGTATGTATATATATATATATATATATATATAAAATGAATCAAAGAAGCATTGACTTTCATCGTTTCTTTGCCTACTTTCAATTAAAATTTGGGTTGGGTGTAATAGTACACCACCTTTTTTTTTAGGACTACACCACTGTGGAGGGTAGGTCAGTCAGTCAGTCAGACGACAGCGGTCTCTGGTGGATTTATGCAAGAACATGAATGGCACTCGCTAGAGAAATTTGAGATCTAAAAAAGCATAAACAGGTGCCTCTGGTGGAGTTGCGAAAACAAAAACTGCAAAAAAAAAAACCCTACCTCCTGGGAAGTATTTGGTGCTCTTCAGAAATGTATATAGCAGTACGTTTTCAGAATGAGTCTGGGTTGTCATTCTGAGAGCCTCCTCTTGTCTGGTTGGTCAGATGGCCCAGTTATTATTGTTCTACAATTTTACAGTTCAGAGATGTCAGAAATGAAATAACCATAAATAAAACTCGTAACTAGTATTTCAAGAATTTTCTACAATTTCAAATGTGTGTTGAAAAAAAGTGATCTGCAGAAAGAGAAACACGCAGACATCTCACCTCACATGCACCTCGATCCTTAAAAAAATTCACCCTGACCAAAGACCTCAAATTGAGCCTTTAGAGTCGACCTCTCTCAAAGCTGTATCCCTTTATTAGCTCCTCGCATCATATTCCCTATAGCCCTTCTCACTGCATTCATCCCTCTCTCCGCTCTCATTAGTAGTGCGTTTGTGACAGGGCTTCATAAATCTTGCGCTGGGAGAGGTGAGAGAGGTGAAGTTGAGGATGTCTCCACACTCCTCCGCCTCACCTGCTGTTATGAAGCGATGTGTCGGCTGATCCCAGGAGACTCGTGTCCACCACACACACACGTGCGCTGTGTTTTTCTCTACACGCCCTCAGTTTTCAGTTGCTGAATGCAAGGTACTGCATCAGTCATGCTGCTTTCATACTATGGCAAGCCTTTTAACACCTAATCTAGAAACCCTATTTTCATGTTTCATGAATACTATATCTATTCTATTAAATACTAATACTCATTAGTTGGCTAGTTGTGTTAATTCAAGCATTAGCAAGTATTTTTTTTTAAATACTACACTGTTAATGATTTTTGTAAATTGCACAGTATTTAACTGTAATATGAACTGTTTTTACTTTATAACAGATATGCAGTATGTTACTGTATTTTAAAGTTGCATTGTAAAAATGTCTCTATATATATTTCACAGTAAAGATATACAATGCTGTAAATACATATAGAGCAAGATAAATGGTGCTGTAAAATGTAAATACAGTATTTTTGCTGTAATTGATTTACAGTTGAAGTTACTGTAGATTCTACAGGAAATTATTAACAGTGTACCTATAAGGGGGGTCAAAATTAATCGTTTCTTCGGTGCACCGCGATGCAGACGCAGACAATTCGGTATCGGTTCAGTAATAATCATAACCGGTTATTATATACTGACGTCATTTATCTCACATGCGCTATGTCGCCGTAGCTTACAATGGCGAGGGAGGCGAGCGGCGAGCGCGAGTAGGCTATTTACAACGCTCTAACTATGAAAAAAACTGCGTGTGTGTTTGCTGAACACTGTTTCACTGACACTTACAGCAAAAGCCCCTATTTCACGGCGATTAAGAGAAAAAGTAAACTCCATTTCTCTCTCACTGTGGCCCATGAGTGCAGCTGTGAAGAGCGCCAGTGTGTAAGAGCCAATCGCAGCCCTTTCTCGTGACCAATCAAAGGGGTGTAAGAAAGAACTTGGTAGTTGGTAGACAAGGCTCAGAAAGCGAGCGGGATATTTATATTTGTTTATTTGCTATAAATGCTCGTGTTGCTTAAAGATACAGTTTTTATATCTGAAGATAGAGGTAAAGTTGGTTTTATATTGGGATATTCAGACATTCTCCTTAATAATATATTTTCAGAAAAGTATTCTTTGCAAATTCTAAATAGGGAAATCATATTAGCAGCCAATGACTATCAAAGTACAACATTGTTCACAGTCAATTAGATAGTGTTAATGATGTTTGTTACTTGTATGCTAATTCCAATCGAATATTCAAAGTAACATGATAAACAATATAGAGACTTCTAAATGAACGAATGAGTGAATATAAAACCAACTTTACCTTTATTCTGACTGTTGGTATTAAAGGACAAAATTGTTTTACAAAAAGTATATAAATATATTTATACATTTTAATACAATAAATGTTGTGCTGTGAAGAAAATATAAAACTGTTTATGGAAAGCATCGTCAATGCACCGTGATGCACCGAGATATCGAATTGAACCGAATCGATGGCATGATAATCGTAACCGAACCGAACCGTGAGACCAGTGTAGATTCACACCTCTAGTACCTATCTGGTAACACCTTACTTGACGAGCGTTATTCGCTCAGTTATGTCTTATTAAATGCAAAAGTTGTTTAAGATGTCTTTGTCATGACAACTTGACTTTGCCAAGACAACATAACTTGTCATAAATCTGTCATAAACATGATTGTTATGAGGCCATTATATTGTATTATGAACTTAATAACAGAGTCATTAATATTTTTTTCGTGACCTTTATCGTAATTCTAGACTTCAACTACAATGGTACAAAATCGAATTTGTCATTAAAATGTCATTAAATGTTAATGACGCTTTTAAAAATTATTTGACAGAGTATTGACACTTTATTTGATGACAAATTCAGTTTGTTCCACTGAGAAAAGTGCTAAAAACATTCATGACAAAATAATAATGGCCTCACAATGGCGCAGTAGGTAGTGCTGTCGCCTCACAGAAAGAAGGTCGCTGGTTCGAGCCTGGGCTGGGTCAGTTGGTGTTTCTGTGTGGAGTTTGCATGTTCTCCCTGCATTCGGGTGGGTTTCCTCCGGATGCTCCGGTTTCCCCCACAGTCCAAAGACATGTGGTACAGGTGAATTGGGTAGGCTAAATTGTCCGTAGTGTATGAGTGTGTATGGATGTTTCCCAGAGATGGGTTGCAGCTGGAAGGGCATCCGCTGCGTAAAAAACATATGCTGGACAAGTTGGCGGTTCATTCCGCTGTGGCCACCCCAGATTAATAAAGGGACTAAGCCGAAAAGAAAATGAATGAATGAATGAATGTTGTATAACAGGGTGTGATATATTTGTTTGTTAGTGTATAGTTACTGTAGTATTTACTATAATATGTCTTCATATGGGTAGATACTCTTTATTATTTATTATGACTGTCTATATCATTTTTATTACTTATAGAATAGAATAGATCTTTATTATCATTGTCACAAGTCAATGGAATTTGAAAGTGCTCTCCAGTCAGTGCAACAATCATTTTGTCTATTAAAAAAACGACTAATACTAAAATATTATTGCCTATAAAATACACATTGCCTTATTTTCCCTTATTTTAATAATCCCTTATTTTTAGCAGCATTAAGAACGGTTGTTGCTGTTTTTGAATCTATTTGTCCTTGCATGCATTGATTGATTGACCTTCTTCCTGAAGGTACATTCTCAGAAAAAAAAGGTACACGGTGGTACTAAAATTATTCCTTAAGGAACAGTTTTGTACCTTTGTAAAAAATTTACCTTATATGGTACAGAAAAGACTTCTCATGATACTGTTCTGTACATTTTATGGTACAATTGAAATTAAGAACACAATAGTTCTCATAAAAAAGGTGCATAAGTGTTGGACAAATCCTTTATGAAAATATTACTGGAAAGGCAAAGTGATTTATGTATAATTTCCATATTAAAACATGAATAATCATTTAAAAGCATACGTTTCAAGAGTTCACACTTAGCTGATGATTGATTACAAGCAAGTTTGGCATGCTGTTCCGGGAGAGAGCCCTGAGCTCAAAGGGTCCTTGAGCACAGGGCTCCCTCCTGTTTGCAGGGCGAGAGGGGAGCTCTGAGCTCAGGTAGGTCTCGAGAACTCCCCCTTTTTTGATAAGAGCTGGTGACAGAAAATGATTGCTATGAAGAGATATGCTGCTGGATGAGAGTTTGACTGTAGTGCTAAATTTAGATTGATCAATTAACTTGTAGTGCATGTTTTTGGAATGTGGGAGGAAACCGGAGAACATGCCAACTTTACACAGAAACGACAGCCTGCCTGTTAAAGGACTAGAACCAGTGATGTTCTTGCTGTGAGGCAACAGAGTTAATCACTGGGCCAGCGTGCCGCCCTATGAAGGAAAAGGTGGAGGAGTAGGGGTGGAGGGGGGGGGGGGGGGGGGGTGGTGATTCTTCAACTCGAAGATGACTGTAGTGAGAAACCCTGGCTCTTTATAGTGGGTTAGATATCGTGTGATTGGTGGATCATACATAGTTAATGCAAAACCAGCCGTGTTCAATCATAATCACGTGATCCTATTGAAATTAGTTTATAAATAAACTTCACTTAAAGAAACTCATTAATTAAGTTCTATAAAAGAAAACAACTGGTAAAACATTTGGTAAGCATTTTTTGATAAATACATTTTCATAACTGATATGCGCACCTTTTGGCGTTTGCTTTGCACTGTTAACGTGAGCTGGCAAAAGTCCTGCAAATGCAAAGTGTTCATGCAGACTTTTTACTATTGTAAAACTGATCAAACATTGTGCATATCTCGTTACAATACTTTTGCATAATTTTGTTTCTATTTTAAAATTAAGTCAATTAAATGAACTTTTAAGTGATTACAAAGGTTTTGTGTGAAAATTGGAGAAAAAAAAAGTTTTATATTGTACGTGGAAGAATGTGTTTCTGTAACATCTTTTGAAAAGTGTGAATTGTTTAGCAACAAATAGATCTTTTGAAGTACTATCCAATGAATAAGTATTAGTATCTAATAATTAAGTACTATCTAATAAATAAGTATTAGTATCTAATAATTAAGTACTATCTAATAAATAAGTATTAGTATCTAATAATTAAGTACTATCTAATAAATAAGTAGCATCTAATGAATAAGTACTTGTATCTTAGTAATGAGGAAGTATTTCATAAATAAGCTCTAGCATGTAATGAATAAACACTAGTGGCTAATGAATGAACCCTTCTCACAAGACTGTTCTGACGCGTTTAACGCTCATCATAATCTTAAATCCTTGAAAGTTTTTAATATTTCGATTTTTTTTTAAAAAATGTATGAACATTTATATGGATTTCTGAATGTATTATATCATCTTTGTGTCAAATTACAAAAAACGAATTACCGCTTATTTGAGGTGTTTATAATGCAGCATCTATGTGGGTGAGAATAAATTTGACGTTATTCTCTCCTCTGGCTGCCGTCATCATTCTCACACTATTTTGTTCCCTTTTCTGAAAGTCTTGATAACACCATCGAGCAGTTTTTCTTTTATTAAAATTTATTGTACTCTCCGTTTTGCTGCGCTCTAAGTTTACCCAAGCATGACGACTTCTGCTACTGAGAAACCCAGAAATGTGAAAAGGGTCCATTAGCACTACTAGTATTTAATATAATACATATCGACCATTTAAAAAGGTACTAGTAGCATGAAAAAGATACTACAGTTTATTAAATGTTAAAACAGCTTGCCATGTTCACACTATCAAAGATCCCCTGTCTAACGGTTTGCTTGGAGTTTCTGTTGCCCAAGGGATTTGATGCTAAAAGTCTCTGAAAACACACAGAGGTGGAGGCTGTTTGAAGAGAATTATGTTGTTTGTTGCCTTTTGCTACATCCACTCGACAGCTGGATGCAGATTATGCCTTAAAGGTGATGCTCATTTATCAATTTTCCGAGAGAAAGAGAGAGAGATGCTTCTGATATCATACAGACAATAAAAAAACAGAAACAGGCAAGCTGACGTAAGTCTTCAACTAACTTGTTCATCAGTTTGTGCTAACAGAACTGACACTCTGTTGCTTGGTAACCACAGATTTCCAACACACACACACCTCTCACACACACCTCACACACACACACACACACACACGCACACACAGGGTGCCAATTGTATTTAGACTTAATCCTCCTTTCTTTCACTTTCCTAATAACTTCATCTAATTCACCTTATGGTGCACTTTACAAATGGCTGCTCATCTTTGACATGTTGTGATAGAAGATACGTGACCTTTAAATCTCTCAATATGCTAAAAGATCAATAACATGGGTCAGATTTTGAGTTTTGTTTTTCTAATGCAATGAGCAAGAAATTTTACTGTACTGTACACTTAAACTACATTTAACTCTGGTGAATAGCGTATATGCACAGCTAGTGTTTCTTCCCATACAGATAAACATTGGGTGAACGGTTAATGTGTCTTTTTTCAGCATTATACCATTTCTTTTACACACTGTAAAACGATTGACCTTAAATTCACAGTAAAATACTGGCTAATAATTGCATTACCGGAAACGCAAGGTCGTGCAACAAGTTTCGCAGATCGCTGCGTTGGAAAGTTCAAGCTTGGTGAAATCTGACCTGCGAAAACGCATCACATGATTGCGTGATACCAACCGAGGATCAAAACATGACCTCTCAGGACAGAAATTTAAAACATGGAGCAATCGCTCGCTTTTTTTAATGTCTAATCATCTTGTTTAATCCCGCCCTTTTTCGCAGCGCCATACTACAGAATTTTGCAAGCTCAAATTCTAGTGTGACCGCAGCTTTAGGTTGTAATAACTCGCCTGAAACCTTTTTCCAGATCTTTCTGAATGAAATGCCTACTTTACTACATTCAATCAGCTCGCAGTAGAAAAAAACAAGCCACGCCCACTGTTTTCTCATTTAATATTCTGTTTCTCTTAGAAACTGCGTCAAAATACAAAAAAAAAAAGTTGCAGCTTCAGGTTCGAGAAGTATAAATACACGTGGAAGTATAATATCTAATGAACTCTTTTTATGAAATCTAAAATGAATGGGTAAATGTAATAAAAAGGCATTAAAGACACCATCTCCCAGTAATCCTTTTTGATTAAAATATTTCTAATATATAAGTGCAGTTCAAATCTGCAATAATGTAATAATGATTTTCCTTGTAAGTCTGATTAGGGCATGTTTAAGTTATTTGAATATATTCTGTGAAATATGAATCTTTTCTACTAATACATTATTTCTTAAATATTAGACTGAAGATATTGAAGCTACAGACACTTGAGTTCTGACATGATCAAAAGTGCATGGGTAATAAACAATTTAAAATACTAAACAACGATTACCTGAACATGTTATTACTCAGTAAGTACTGAATTTGAATTTAAATGTACTACTCGACCATTAGAAAAGTATGTTCTATACAGTATGAATGTGAGTAGTATGAATTAAACTCGGATGTGCTACATCCACCATTTTGTCATCATCACGTGACCTACTTGCATCAGTTGCGTCGATTCACTCCCATTCATGAATTCTCTATCGGTGCATCATGTCATCAATCTCGCCAGAAGTAGTAGGTCATTCGGGTACTTCTCGTATACTGTTTTTTCGAATTCTATGAATTCGGATATATTACTCGGCTCGCATACTGTTTTTATCGTACTATATAGTATGGAAATATGATTTTGGACGCAGCCACAAAGTCCTTTGATACATTTCCGTTGTGCGCTATTTGCAGCATGTTTCTGTATTTGCATGTGTTGGAAAAATGTGTTTGTGTTGTCAAATCATGAAGATGTTTTCTCAATTTCTTAATGTTTTGTATGTATTTTCTTAACTTTCAGCATGTTTGATCACTCTCAGCCACCGTACACACACTCTTAACCATTTCCTCTAGAATCTACAGTAACTTACTGGCAGCAGTTTACAAGTAACTTACTGCAAATCAGTTACAGAAAAATACTGTATTTTCATTTATAGCAGCATTTTACTTGCTGTATTTACAGTATTGTATATCTTTACTGTAAAATATACAGTAATTTTCACAATGCAGCATTAAAATACAGTAATATAGAGAATACCTGCCGTACAGTAAAATACAGTTCATATTACAGTTAATTTACTAAAATCATCAAGAGTTTAGACGTAGGTTCAGTGGGTAGAAAATATTGTTAGGTTAGTAAAAAACAGTTATCCCCGCAAAGATAGCTGTACAAATTTGTTTTGTGTGTGTGTATTTGCTACTCCCTTGGGAGTCTTACCATCGCCACATGTACAACAAAACATCTTCCTTATAGTTTCAGAAGCGCTAATATAATTCCAATGAATCTGAATGTGATTGAGGGCTTGTATCTGAATGCACACGGGACGTGCTAATTGGTTGCCATGAAGTATTTGTCAGATAAATGAGAGCCAACAGTCTGCCCAGCTGGAGCGCCTGCCGACTGAGAAATGAGTGTTTGTTAGATCACACTGTGTTTGCGGGAACTGAAGGAGTCAGCAGAGATTAGTGTGTAGTAGCAGCGCTTGCAATTATAGAACATGCTTGATGTTGTTACAGTCGCACAATATATGTGTACTTATGTGAATGTAAAACCACAGTCCTCATTATTTCAAATTATATCAGAAATAATGATCATGTGTTTGTTCCTCCATTTTTAAAATGGCCTTTTTGTTTCTTAATTGGTAGGAAGTAGGCTACAACTAAACTTACATGGTGTTAAAATTGTAGTGCTGCAAAGCTGAAGTTTATTGTAATTTTATGGACTGATGTTCTGTGTCACATTGCATTATTTTTTGCAATTATTTTACATCTTATAATGATTTCTGAAGGATCAAATGACACTGAAAAGTGGAGTAAATAAGTGGAAACACTTTAAAATATATTCACGTTGAAAAGTTATTTAAATTGAGATATTTTTATATTTTATATAAATTATATATATATATAGACCAACCACATCTTTATTGTGATAGGACAGTACACTACCTGTCAAAAGTTTTGTCGCCTCTCCAAGTTTTAGGAACAACAAATAATAACTTGACTTCTAGTTGATCATTTGGTATCAGAAGTGGCTTATATGAAAGGCAAAGACCTCTAGATTACGCTTATTTGACCAAAATATGATCATGTCTTGATATTTAATTATTTAATTAGGACAGTAAGGTCTGACTTTGCTGAGACAAAAGTCTTGTCACTTAACAGAAATAATGTACAGTATAGACTATAAAGTCATGGTGCAGTGGATAAAGAATCAATATTGTGTATGACTCCCATGAACTTGGAGGACTGCATCCATACATCTCTGCAATGACTCAAATAACTTATTATTAAAGTCATCTGGAATAGCAAAGAAAGCGTTCTTGCAGGACTCCCAGAGTTCATCAAGATTCTTTGGATTCATCTCTAATGCCTCCTCCTTCATCTTACCCCAGACATGCTCAATAATGTTCATGTTTGGTGACTGGGCTGGCCAATCCTGGAGCACCATGACCTTATTTGCTTTCAGGAACTTTGATGTGGAGGCTGAAGTATGAGGAGTACTATCCTGCAGAAGAATTGGCCCTCTCCTGTGGTTTGTAATGTAATGGGCAGCACAAATGTCTTGATACTGTACCTCAGGCTGTTGATGTTGCCATCCACTCTGCAGATCTCTCGCACACCCCCATACTGAATGTAACCCCAAACCACGATTTTTCCTTCACCAAACTTGACTGATTTCTTTGTGAATCTTGGGTCCATGCAGGTTCCAATAGGTCTTCTGCAGTATTTGTGATGATTGGGATGCAGTTCAACAGATGATTCATCAGAAAATCCTTCTGCCACTTCTCCAAATGATCAACTATAAGTGAAGTTATTATTTGTTGCTCTTACAACTGGGATCGACGACAAGACTATTGTCAGATAGTGTAGTAGTTGAGCAGAAAGTGAAGTTAGAGAGAGAGAGAGGAGGATGGGATCGACAAAGGTCTACAAGCCAGGATTCGAACATGGCATGCCCGAAGTGCAGTTGACGTGCAGGGGCACCATTAATTGTAGAAATGTTGGGATTATTCTAAGAGCCCTTGCACTTTAAGGTCCCAACCTCATATCATACTCATATTAAGTTATCTGAACTGTCCCCGAGTGCATTTGACTCCAAATCAACTGGGAATTGACTAGTGTAAGTTCCGTATTTAAGCATGGTTCGGTTGGCCGGCCCTGGCCTGGTTGAAAGATGTAATGTGAATGCAAAGTACACTCAGAAGACGCAACGTCACTTTTAAAGGATTGTTCCATATGCATTTATTGCTCATTCTTACTTTTCAATGAATGGTCATAGTTTATCAAAGATACTCCAAAAACTTCTCAGTGCACTTCAGCTGCCACCTTCAGCAAATCTCCTAATACGTGCAGCATGATAACTTGTATGAAATGTTATGATGTCTAAAGCAGTGGATCTGTTCAGCAAAATATTTGGCCGTGTGTCACTGCATCCCAAACGAATCAAAATAATATGCAACAATATAACTAAAACAATCTCCATTGTACTGAACAAGAGCACTTCTCTTCCTGTTTTCTTCAACCTAGGCTCATTCGGAAAATGTACCGCAATATATATATTTGTGTAGATCAGGAAATATGTCCCAGGAGCAATGTTTTTTTTTTGCAGTTTTTGTAGAGGCTGCTGTGTATGCTTTTTCAGATCTTAAATTTCTCTTCGCGCCTGCTGTTCTCGCGTATATCCCCCAGAGGCCGCTGACGACTGACTGACTGAATGACTGACCAATCGACTGACCTGCCCTCCTCGTTCCCTAAACCCAACCAATAGTGTTTTAAAAAGTACCGACTGACCCGCCCACCCACTTCCCTAAACCCAGCCAATAGTTTTAAAAAGCAATCCAGAAAAAGAAAAGCCCTCGACATTTTCACACGGTTATTTACTTGTTTATTTTATTTTTTGGTTTCTTGTTTTTGTGTTTCTGGAACCGTTCTTCACTGGACTCGACCCCGTCGTCATGGTCAACTCCTCTCTGCGTCTCAAGTTCTGGACGTACATGGCGAGCTACTGGACAAACTGGCAACAGCGGGAAAGTCGTCCATACGGAGGTAAGCGGTCAGCTGGTAAGCGGAAAAAAAAAACGCCGTCATACCGCCCCATAGCGTTCATTTTAAAACAAAGTGCAGCCATACGTACTTCTGGCTACATAATTCGCGATCTCCAGAAATGTATATAGGGCTACGTTTTCAGAATGAGCATATGTTGGTTTTCTTCTAAACAGTCGGATCGTTGATGCAAGTGCGCTCGGGCTCAGAAAGTGAAAATGCAATGTGAATGAGGCTGTTGAGAGAGTGGGGACAGTAGTTCCTCAAATCACCTATGTTCTTTCATAAGGCCCAAAAGCATCACCCTTGCCGACATGACCAAACCTTTCATCACTTAGCATTCCAGCATTCTGCCCATGGTATGCTGAGCCATTAGATACAGGAATCCAGGAACATTACATATAAATATGCATGAATAAACATAATCATTTACCCATTTCAATCTAAAAAATGCTTGGTTGGTGTAACCCAATATTTGGGTCAATTATGGACAAACACAGCCATTGGGTTTAAAAGTGTCATTTAAAATGAATTGAAAAAATATTTATTATCACCAAATGTTAGGTTTGTACATTATACTTTGTGGACATAAAAATATCAATAACTGCAGCAAATTGCACAACAGATGTTAAAGTAAATCAGTATTATTAGTGGTCAATGTCACATATAGTGCCAACCCTGGCTCATTCTGAAAACGTACCACTATATACATTTCCGGAGAGTGCCAAATACGTCCCAGAAGCGACATTTTTTTTGCAGTTTTTGTTTTCACGAATCTATCAGAGGCCGCTGTGTACGCTTTTTCAGATCTCAAATTACTCTCACTAGTGCCATTTGCGCCCAATGTTCTTGCGTAAATCCACTAGAGGCCGCTGTCGACTGACTGACTGACCGATCGACTTACCCACCCTCCTCCTTCCCTAGACCCAACCAATAGTGCTTTCAAAAGCACCGATTGACCCGCCCACTCACTTCCCTAAACCCAACCGACAGTTTCACAAAGCAATCCAGAATAATAAAAGCCCTCACCTGATTTTTACCACATTTTCTGCTTCTCAGATTTCAGTTTTTGTCTTACCTGCTTTCTGAGACAGTCCTTGCTGCAGCCCGCAGCTTGATGATGTACTGAACCAGGTCTACTACGTAATGGACGATCGCCAACACCTCCCCCTACCCTAAACCCAACCATCACAGTAGCATGGGCGTTACCTTAGTGGGTGGTACAATGTCCACTATGTAGTGGACCTGGTCCAGTACGTCATTGGGGTTACAGACTGCAGCAAGGAAATCTTGGAGAAGCGCGAAACGGAACAGCGTCATACCACCCCGTAGCGTTTAGTTTTAAAGACAAAATGCAGCCATATGTACTTCTGGCTACATGATTCTCGATCTCCAGAAATGTATATAGGGCTTCGTAAATATGTAAACAGTGTAAATATGTTTTAATAATAGCATTGATCCTATTTACCTTATTCTGCCATACGTAAGTAAGTTTGTTTCTTTGACAGTTTAGGACTTTCGATGTACAGTTGTTGCCTATATGGGAGAAATGACTAGGAATAACAAACAGCAATAAATGTTTAAACTTCTTGCCCAAACAAGTGTGTTTATGATAAAAAATTTAATTATTCAAATTCGAAAACACTAGTTTAATCAAATTAAATCAGCATAACAAACTTTTTTTAGGGCTAAAATCAATGAAAGTGAATGAGACCGGGAGCCTCGGTACTATAAGGTTCCAGCGGATATATTTCTGCTTTCAGGTGAAAGAATAAGGTCAATAGAATCTAACAGAGGCATGCAGGATTGTTCCTTCAGGATTCCTGCAGGGTTGTTTTACAGAGTTGTCCAGCATTTTCCTTCAAACTGACTACATCCAGGACGAAAGCACAAGATTTTCTTTGCCATTCTTTTTTGTGAAATTACGCTTTGGTTTGGACACAGAAGCAGTATAAGCTTTGGTTCTGTTGTTCCTCCAGACCTCCTAAACTGAGTCCTGCAGTTTAACGTATCATGTTCTGCAGACCCGGAGAGTTTTGGATGCTGATGAGCTTCATAATCACAGCAGAACTGAGCCTGACACCTCAACAGCATCTCACCTCTCCTCGTCTGCTATACTGCTCCCAGGTGAGCAATTACAGGACAGCAGGGACCTCCACACACACACACGCGCACACACTTGATCCAGCTTCTCTGTATTCCCACACACACCACTTCCATTACCGGAGAAGTGAGTGAAAGAGAATGCTCTATCAGAGTGTCTGTCTGCCAGCCGAGCGATCCATCATTTATAGTGATGGAGACAGGTGTGTTTGTCTCATGTTTTGTCCTCTACAGTTTGAACGCTTCTCTGCTGCTACTGTTCACGTTTTCCCTGCTGACACCCTCTCTGGCCTGGACACTGCAAAGTTAGCAGTTCCATCATTCTGTGGATTTGTAGTTTTTTCCTGCCTTCTCCTTTTGTTTCTCCAATTTTTTAGTTACTTTTTTTATTTTTTGTGTTTACACAGTATTTACACAGTAAAAAATATCCATAAAGGGCAACGCAGTAGCGCAGTAGGTAGTGCTGTCGCCTCACAGCAAGAAGGTCGCTGGTTCGAGCCTCGGCTGGGTCAGTTGGCGTTTCTGTGTGGAGTTTGCATGCTCTCCCTGCATTCGCGTGGGTTTCCTCCAGGTGCTCCGGTTTCCCCCACAAGTCCAAAGACATGCAGTATAGGTGAATTGGGAAGGCTAAATTGTCCGTAGTGTATGAGTGTGAATGAGTGTGTGTGGATGTTTCCCAGAGATGGGTTGCGGCTGGAAGGGCATCCGCTGCGTAAAAACGTGCTGGATAAGTTGGCGGTTCATTCCGCTGTGGCGACCCCGGATTAATAAAGGGACTAAGCCGAAAAGAAAATGAATGAATGAATGAATGAAAATATCCATAAAAAAAACTATAGTCGAAACCGTAAAATAAATTTTAGATTTTTACGGTAAAGAACTTTTCCCACAATCAGACAAACATACTAAATACAGCAGGGGAAATAAGTATTGAACACATCACCATTTTTCTCAAAAACATATTTCTAATGGTGCCAGTGACTAAAATGTTTTACCCGATATTGATAACAACCAAATAAATTAAATTAGCCAGAGATGCCCAAACTAAGCCCCGCGGGTGGCCCATAGTAACCTTTGATTTGGCCCGCCATCCCATCTGAGATGAGAGAGAGAATGATGGGTAAGGTTGGGGCAAATGCCTTCAACAGAGATCGTCACTAATTTAACATAACCTTATGTTAGTTTGTTTGTTTAATTGATGAACTACAAAAAAGCTAAGTGAAGTGTTTCAATTAAATGTTGTGAATTTATCAGATTTTTTTAAAGGATTATGAAACCCTTAAACACATTTTTTTAGACGTTGACATATACAGTATATGTGTGTGGCACATTGCTAAAACCTCACTTATTGGACACATATATTTCACTATCGAGTAAAAAAAAAAGGTAATTTTTGTAAATAAAAAAAGCATTGGACCCCATTGTGCTATAAATGAGATTGTTATTGATTTATTGTATTATAAATACAGTATAAAATGTAAAAAAAAAAAAGATGTTGTCATTATTAATTTAATAAAAGTATTTTTTCTGTTTATTTTAAATATTATTAAATTAGGAAGTTACCATGGCAACTTTAATGTAATAGAGATTGGTATATTTAGTTCCGGCCCACCACCCTCAATCAAGTGTGGTTTTTGGTTCTTCATAAGTTTGGGCACCCCTGATAAATGCAAAGGAAACAAAACTAATTAGTTTACAAGTTAAGTTATGTGTAATAAAATGAAATGATCCAGGGGGAAAGTATTGAACACATGAAGAAAGGGAGGAGTAGAACAGCAGCTGAAATCTCTCACTAGTTCTTCAGCAACTCTCTGCTCTTCGTGATTGTAAATGATTATTCGGTGCTTCAGTCCAACATCTACATTACCAGGAGAATGAAGATGAAACCAGAGTGGACATTTCAGCAAGACAATAATCCTAGACACAGCCAAGGAAACTCTCAAATGCATTCAGATAAAGAAAATCAAGCTGTAGAATGGCCCAGCCAATCACCTGACTTGAATCCAATAGAAAACACAAAATAAACATCAGATTTGATAGACAAGACTCACAGAACCATCAAGATTTTTACACCCTGTTGAAGTCTGTAAAAAACTCTGAGCAATGCATGTGGCTTCATTCTCCATATGAGAGGCGTCTTTAAGCTGAAATCACCAAAAAACCTTTTTTATAATGTATTAAATACATTTCAGTAGTTTAGGACTTTCTTCTTGTGTCATTTCATTGTTATTACATATTTGTCAGATTATTTGTTGTTATTGTTTTATTTTTATGTTTGTATTGTTTGGGTTTTTACCAACATCTGGTTCAATTCCATGTCAACAGCTCCTTTAGAAATATTATTCCCGGGAAAAAAACATGACATGTTCAATACTTACTTCCCCCACTGTATATGGCGCTCAGTGTCATTCTCACAACTACTAAACACCATAATTTTAACACACATGAAGCTAAAGTGATGCAATAAATGTTATTTATAACAATTAGATGTAACAAAAAAAACTGAAATGTACATAACTGATGAGAAAAAAACCCCAAAAAGAACCATAGTAATGTCAACCAATAAAAAAAGCCAATAAAATGTCAAGTGTTACGCAGGAATTCTGGAAAAGTCAATTTACAGAGTATTTATTAATGAAACATACTGTTAACCAGGTCTTTATGGTAGCAGCTTTTACAGATGATATCACGGCCATTTTTTTACAGTGTCATTTTTTTTCTCAGGTCTGCCTTATGTTTTTACTTTTCTTTCGTTTTTTTTCTGCATCTATTTTCACCCCTCTCTCCCATCTTTACCTCTATCTATCTCACAGAATTCCGCCTGGAGGAAGAAGTGTCTCATTTTCTCTCATTTTTTTATAAAAGTGAGGATGTATTTTTGGAAAAATATGAAATATTAATTCATGATGTGTATTAATAATGCATTATTAATATCCTGTGATGGCAAGAGGTCTTCTGTGGAAATTTATCAATTTACCTGGGTTATTTTAGGTTATGTCCTGAAGGCGGCGGGATCAGTGGAACACCTTTCACAGGATGACATATGTCATGTTCTTTTTATAAATATTTAGTTAATTAATGACACCATCTCCAGCGTTAGCTAAAAATTCAGGATAAAAAGGAAAAATGGAATGCATTTATGCTACACTATTAAAAGCCTAAAGGTTCTTTTTTTGCCTCTGTGATTTCATGAAGAATAATTCATATCCATGGAATCTTTCTATTGGACAAAAGGTCTGTATAGAATAAAAAAGGGGGAAGCCAAAGTGGTTCTTTTATATGATAGCAGCTATTTAAATTATTTGCAAAATAAAAAATGTACCACTATATACATTTCTGGGGAGCACCAAATACATCCCTGGAGCTACGTTTTTTTGCAGTTTTTGTTTTTGCAAATCAACCAGAGGCCGCTGTGTACGCTTTTTACAGATCTCAAATTTCTCTCTCGAGTGCCATTCGCGCCTGCTGTTCTCACATAAATCCACCAGAGGCCGCTGTCGACTGACTGACTGAAAGACTGACCCACCCTCCTCCTTCTCTAAACCCAACCAATAGTGTTTTCAAAAGCACCGATTGACCCACCCACTTTCCTAAACCCAACTGACAGTTTTCAAAAGCAAAGGAAAAGCCCTCGTCTGATTTTTACCACGTTTTACCACATTCTCACCCTGTTATTTACTTGTTTATTTTATTTTTTGGCTTCTGTTTTTGTCTAATGCTGCGTTCACACCAGACACGGATGAAGCATCAACAGTAAGTGATTTACATGTTAAGTCAATGCAAAGATGCAAATAGACATCCTGCGGCACGATTAGCGCGAATGAGGCGGCGTGAATGATGCGATTCATGCGAATGAAGCAGCGTGAGTTGAGGGTTTTGCTTGTTTGAATCGCTTGCCGTGCTTAACACTTGAATTGCGCGGATCGCTCAAATTGGAAAATCTGAACTTCAGAGAATATTCGTGCCTCGTTAAACAGGAGCTTGCTCTTGTAGGAGCGTAATTATGACGTAGTGCCTGTTGTTGGTATCCCGAGGGGAAATCCTCCTGCCGACACTGGACAACAGTTCATCAAACTGGGCTAAGCTCAGTCAGAAGCTTTGATCATCCAGATACAGTTTCTGGAGGAGTTGGTGAACTCAGAGAAAGGATCTAGTGAACTCGGACACGGTGCAGAACTAATATATGTTGTTTTTCAGCCTTCCTAAAGCACATAAAGTACAGCTACTATCTCAATAAAATCCATGTTAGCCATTTAGCAACGAAGCCAGGGTCACCGGGTAGACAGGAGCCCTGCCAATGATGCAAATCTGCATCTATTGTGAAGTAAATTGCAAGTAAATGAAGCAAATTTGACGCACGAGTACTCAAAATGTTCATGCGTCTACATGCAAATAGAGCAATTTATTTGCGTGTGCTGCATCTGGTGTGAACACAGCATTTCCCGGTTTTCTGGAACCATTCTTCGCCGGACTCAAACCCCGTCGTTGTGGTCAACTCCTCTCTACGTCTCAAGTCCACTGACATACATGCCGAGCTAATGGACAAACTGGTAACATCGGAAAAGCGGTCTATACAGAGGTAAGTGGTCAGCTGGTAAGTGTGAAAAGGAACGGTGTCATACCGTCCCGTAGCGTTCGTTTTAAAGACGTAATGCAGCCATACGTACTTCTGGCTACATAATTCGCGATCTCCAGAAATGTATATAGGGCTACATTTTCAGAATGAGCCTATGTTGCAACACGCACTGTTCCAAAATGGGCAATAAATCGAAATATAAATGCTATTCATTATTTTAAGAACAGTCTAAAAATAATAAAATGTAATGAAATATTATAAACATTATCATTTAAATATTAAAACTAGTGGTGGGCCGTTATCTGCGTTTTTTTATATATATAAATCATATCAAATAAGTGAAGTGGTTCTGTATTACCTAATGTATGATGCTTTTGGTCTTTGGAAATAATTGTTCATCTGAATATAATAACTCTGTCATTATTTACTCATTTTCAAAGCATTCCAAAACTTGTATGTGTTTCTTTGTTCTGTGAAATGCACGTTCAAACAACGTCGGATCAAGTTGACTTTTACTGCAGGAACAAAAAACAGACACTTTTTTCTGTCCATGCATACAGGCTTAGAACTACATGAGGGCAAATGACATCAGGACTGCTTCTACACTCTTAGTGCTCCATTATGTTTGAATATTACCTTTCATGTAATATGTAATGTAGGCAGAGTTCGACAAATACAACTATTGCAACCTATAAGAAAGAATCGCTTCTTATCTGCTGAAATTAGCTGTGAACAGTTTAGGTTTCACCTCTGTAAATGATCTACATAGAGCCGTTTTATGCTTTATGTCAAAAATGAGAAGAAAAAAAGAAAGAGAAAATGAGCCCATAATTTACTCACCCTCAAGCTATCCTGTGTATTTGACATTTTTTCTATCAGACGAACACCGTCAGAGTGGTTTTGAATTGTATCCTGGCTCTTTCATGTTGTATAATGATGTTGGATAGTGGATTTTATTTTGAAGCTTACAAAAAGTGCATAAATCATCAAACTATATTCCGCCGAGGCATTAACATTTGTCTTAAGAAGCGAATTAATGTGTTTTTGTAACAAAAATATTTCACATTTTTAAATGATAAACTCCGATTACTGACTTTGACTGTGTTAGTCTGACAGGAAAATGTCATATTCACAGATGATGGATGGTAGGTGAGTAAATCCTGGGGTAATTAAATTTTTTTTGGGTGAACTATTCCTTTAGGTGCCCTCTAGTTGGAGTAAAAATTGATAGCTTCATGTTGTGGGTCATTATTAAATTGCGTATTAACAATCATACTGCAGTTTTCTTTAAACATGTTTACATTGGACTTTTAGATGGTCTCTTCTTCCAATTTTCCGTTTTCACTTCAGAGACTACACATTTGTGCATTTGGCAAAGGCTTTACAACACAATTTAGTCTATTTAAAGTACACATACAAACAATAGCTGTGTTCCTTGAGATTGAGCCCATGATTCCTATGTTATGTAATGCTCAACCTGTTGAGCTATACGTGAAACATTTTCGCATTGATCAATTTTTGTAAACATTCCATGTGACTTCTGTGGATTAACGAAGCTCTAAGAACACTTTTGTGCACCCAAAAAACTGTAAATACAAGTTATACTCTCTTTTCCACATCAGGGAAAACTCTGCATCTTATTTATAAAATCAAACTTTACGTAGAAACCTTCCTAAAAGTGAATGAATAATGGATTTATTAATGATTAGTGCTCATATAAAGATTTAAAGTGGTTTAATTAAGTCAATATTTAAGTTAAATAAGTTTTCTTACAGTTTAGCTACATCTGCGCACATTCTCCCATCAAGTTTGTTTTTTATAGATCCCAAGCTTTGTGTGGAAGAGATGTACTCACGTTTCGCACGTTATGATTTTGCCAAGTACAATGCGATCCTGGATTAACATCTATGTTGATCCTGGAACATAATTTTTGTTCAAAAATGTAATTACATAGCTATTCCCTACACTGTAAAAAACAGTGGGGTGCCGGAAATAAACCGTAAAATAACGGCCGTTAAATTACAGAAATTTACTGTAAAATAACGGACATTAAATTTGAGAAATTTCCTTAAATTTTTAGTAAATTTCTGTAATTCAACCTCTGTTATTTTACAGTAAATTTCTGTAATTTAACGGCCGTTATTTTACAGTTCATTTCCGGCACCCCAGCTGCCGGAAATAAACCGTAAAATTACGATTTAGTTTTACAGTGTACCCCTAAACCCAACCATAACTGTAAATTATTCCCAAAATCAGAGGGGAATAATTGTTGGATAACACTCATGTAGAAATGCATAAACCTAACCGTAAGCCTAAACTTAACATGAACAGTAAACTAATCGCTTAATTTTGATTGGCTGATTGGAATGTTGTTCCAGGATCAAAATAGATGTTAATCCAAGAACATGTCCTACTTGATGAAATCAGGTTGGCGCTCACGTATCCACCCCCGTTTTGTGCGTACGCCATTATTTACAAATGAAATCCCAGGTCATCAGAATACACGTTTACTACAGTACAACATATTGTCATTAGGGTCAAATAGATGTAATTGGCAGTGGTGGAAAGAGTACTGAAAAATCATACTTAAGTAAAAGTACCATTACTTGCCTAAAAATGTAGTGCAAGTAAAGTAAAAGTATCTGCTGTAAATATTACTACAAAGTATGAGTAAAAAGACCTTTCAGAAGTACTCAAGAGTAGTGAGTAGTGAGTATTATGCTGTCAAAAGCTGATTTGTTTACATGTAATTTGTGCATGTGTGTGTAAACGTAACATTCTGTAGTGCATTTAGTTATTGCCCAGAACGCACACAACATCATGAGACGTTAATATTAGGTTAGATTTAGGTTGTAATGTCAGGTGACCAAAATTAATTGTCAAGCCAGCAGCTAAGGACAAGGTTATTTTGATGTCCAATAATGACGTCAAATGACATTAATATTTGGTTGATGTTAGATTGTTAGAAAGTGACCAAAATCCAGCGTCGAGCCAACATCTTAAACCAACGTCATATATGACGTCAAATACTGACATTTATTCATCAGGTACGGCAACCAAAATCCAACGTCTGATAGATGTCATAGGGGTAACGTTACACAATGTCAAGCTGTAACATCATTAGACATTGATATTTGCTTGGTTTTAGGTTGGACATTGGACATTGGCCTGACGTTGAGTTCTGACGTCAACTCGATTTTCATTTCCAAACAAAATGCAAAGTCCCCATGTCGTTAGAGTTCAACGTCAATCAGACATCATGTTGACGAACTGTGCCTGCTGCATGTTTAAAGCCATTTCATCATACAGTAAACATCCGTCATCTTCTCATCAGTGACATGCATCTAAACAGTCTCTGGGTCAATGCGCATAAAGATTTTGAACGTCTTCATGGACACTTTTAATACTTCCAAACAGTTTGTTGGAACTATAAAGTGCACACGTCTTGAGGTAGTTCATTATGATACGATTTACCTTCTATGGTATGTGCGATTTGATTGGACAGGAATCTCAGGACTGATTTTTCTAATCCCCATAGACAAGAAAAATAAAGTAGTTACTGCAGGTTAAAAGAAAGTAGTGGAGTAATAGATGGAAAAGTAAAAGTAAAACTACTCAGTAAATTACAATTCCTGAGAAAAACTACTCAATTACAGTAATTTGAGTATTTGTAATTAGTTACTTGACACCACTGGTAATTGGCCATAGTATGTCGCCCATAGTAAAGACGCACCAAATCTGATGCAGAAGACATAATCAAAAAACAAATTTTTTACAGTGTTTTTGGTCCACAAAAATGTTCTTGGAGCTTCATATGATTACATTTGAACCACTGAAATCACATGGAATGTTTTGACAATGTTTTTGGCTCCTTTTCTGAACTTTGAACATCTCAGACCACCTATTGAGGATGAGAGAGCTCTTGGATTTAATCTGAAAGATTTGTTCTGAAGTTCTGAAAACAAATCTCAGAAACAACATGAGGGTGAGTAATAAATAACAGAGAATTCATTTTTGGGTGAACTAACTCTCTAAATAAGCATAACACAGACATTTTAACTGCTCCCCCTTTTGTAAAACATCACCGTAAACACCTGTTTTATTCGAAATATTGTTTATAATATGGTACATTTAAAAAAAATTCCTATCATCCCCAGCAATGTGAGTTTAAAAGGTTAAAAAGAGCATTCCATCAGAGCCTTCTGCCTGAAGTGCTTATTTGAATGCCTGTATAAATGTGTGGGAATAAATAGGTTCACATGTCTTTGTTGCAGTTGACAAGCACCAAAGGGACCACTCAGAGACAAGTCTTTCTGGAGGGAGCGCAGGGAGTCTGGCTTTAGTTACAGTTGGAGAGAACGATGTGCGGAGAGTGAGTGAGAAAGAGAGAGAGAGAGAGAGAGAGGGAGGGAGATAAGAGGCTGAAGTGCTGAAAGGAAAAGAGAAAGGATGAATGGAACGGGACCACATGTTGGGTCGCATCATCAGTGGCTCACTTCTCCAGCTCTGGTGGTTTTTAATGTGACTGGAAACAACAAAACACATCTGGATTAACAGGTAATGTTCATCAACACAACATAAACAGGGTTTGATGTTGTTTGATGTTAAATCAGTCTTGCTACTGAATAAATTTTGGAATGAAGCAGTCTAGTTATGTGCGTGTTTTGTGTGTCGGTGATGTTTCGCTTCAACTAGGACAGCAGTTTTGCATCAGTGCGTTCCAGCCTCTCATGTGTTGGTTCTTTTTTTCTCCCTCATTGAAAAATGCAGCAGCAAAACTGTCTCCTCTGTTCTGAATCGCAATCCATCTGAACATTGTCTGCGGAGGAGAGGAGGTAAACATGTTTTCGGTCACAAACTGGGATGTTTTGGACCGCACCGACTTGGAGATCAATGGAACGCTTCAAATGGAGAGTCGCTCCCTTGGCTTAATGGATGAATAAATTGCTCTTTAATGGCCCTGAATGGGACGGCTGCTGAACTCAGGTCCTTTGGGATTTCTGAGGAGATTTCCAAAGACACCAGCATGGAGCAGAAGGTGTCTCTGGGTAATGCAGTTCTCAATAACTCGATGGGTTGCAATGGGAGTGAAGAGAGAAACCGGTCAGAGTTTTCCACCTCTGATTATGTCCAGAAGAACTGGGTGGCACTTTTGATTTCGCTGGTCATAATCATCACCGTCACGGGCAATATTCTGGTCATCATGGCAGTGAGTTTGGAGAGGAAGTTACAGAACGCCACCAACTACTTCTTAAGGTCTTTGGCCATTACAGACATGCTTCTGGGAATCCTTGTTATGCCGGTAGCAATGGTGACGATCCTCTACGGTGAGTTTCTTTACATTTTTACATATGTTTTCAATCCTACATGAGTTCTCTGTATAAAAGAGACAAGGCATTTCATCAAAATAACTCTCAAGTTTTGAAAGTACAGCCTCAAGAATCATTTTATTACTTGAAATAAATGTTAGATGAAAACTCTTTGATGCCGAGCCATTTTTGTTCAAGTTTTAGTCATTTGGTTTTGTTATTTTCTGTAATTTTGTATTAGTTTTTAATGAGTCTGTTAAGTTTATTACAGTTTTAGTTATTTTAGTTTAAAGTTAAAGTTAATTAAAATGAGCAGTATCAACAAATATTGTTAGTTATGTATATATAGAGTATTTATAGAGTTCTCACTTCAAGCCAAATATCAAATTCCTTGACTTTCATTGACTATAAAGCTTCAATGACATTAATGAATGGTAACAAAGACTTCTGTTGTGCTTATATATTAATAACATAATATTAAAGTAATGTTAAAATAATAACATAACATCAAAATGGTTTTAGCTTGAATATCATTTTCATGGTGACGCAGTAGCGCAGTAGGTAGTGCTGTCGCCTCACAGCAAGAAGGTCGCTGGTTCGAGCCTCAGCTGAGTCAGTTGGCGTTTCTGTGTGGAGTTTGCATGTTCTACCCGCGTTCGCGTGGCTTTCCTCCAGGTGCTCCGGTTCCCCCCACAGTCCAAAGACATGCGGTCCAGGTGAATCGGGTAGGCTAAAATTGTCCGTAGTGTATGTGTGTGAATGAGTGTGTATGGATGTTTCCCAGAGATGGGAAGTGGCTGGAAGGGCATCCACTGCGTGAAACATATGCTGGATAAGTTGGCGATTCATTCCGCTGTGGTGACCCCAGATTAATAAAGGGACTAAGCCAAAAAGAAAATGAATGAATATCATTTTCATGACTTTAATAGCCACTATGAGAACATCAATGGATCTATAACTTATTGTTTTATGGCTGCAATGTGCTCCCTCTCTCATATTTGATAGCTCAATAGTAGTTTTACAAACTTTACATTTAGCTTTTCTGTTATCTACTGTCTAAGTTTTTCTTCTAAGTGATCATTTTTGAAGTCATCGCTCTAAAAACGTACATCATCCTGATGTTTGCCTGCCTCAGTTAACAGATAGTGTGGGGACTATTTGACTGAAGTGACTGCTAGTTGATGAGGGTGAACAGAATAAAAATGGTGCTGAAAAATAGACTAACCATAACAATGGGCATGAAACTGCACAATATTAAAAATACGGTATAGGAAAAATGGCATAATAAATATATAAATGGAAAATAAAATTTAAAGCGACAAACAAAAAATCCCTGATGTTCATCTACTTAGACCAAATATACAGTTGCAAGCAGAATTATTAAACCACCTTTGAATTTTTTTTTCTTTTTTTAAATATTTCATAAATGATGTTTAACAGAGCAAGGAAATTTTCACAGTATGTCTGATAATATTTTTTCTTCTGGAAAAAGTTTATTTGCTTTATTTCAGCATGAATAAAAGCAGTTTTTAATTTTTTTGAAAACCATTTTAAGGTCAAAATTATTTTGATAGTCTACAGAACAAACCATCATTATACAATAACTTGCCTAATTACCCTAACCTGCCTAGTTAACCTAATTAACCTAGTTAAGCCTTTAAATGTCACTTTAAGCTGTATAGAAGTGTCCTGAAAAATATCTAGTAAAATATTATTTACTGTCATCATGGCAAAGATAAAATAAATCACTTATTAGAAATGACTATTATTTTTAGAAATGTGTTGAAAAAAATCTTCTCTAAGTTAAACAGAAATTAGGGAAAGAAATAAACAGGGGGGTGAATAATTCAGGAGGGCTAATAATTCTGATTGCAACTGTACATTTCCATGTCTGGAATAGACCTAGTAAAAATCCATGATATTCCAGAAATTCCATGAGCCACTGAAACCTTTATATCTAAACAACGATTAATGATTCACAGTTTATAATTATGTTTGAGTAAACCATATTAATGACACTCAAATCAAATTTAAATAAGAATGTTGTCATTTAGAGCATTTTTTTTTTGCATTAAATAATTAAATGATGCCATGTTTTCAGACATGTTTACAATCTTTTGTTTTAAAAACACAATACCAATGTTTTAATTAAAAGTTAAGAAATCAGCATTTGGTCGAACAACACTGTAAAGAATGGAGGTGATTATAATGATAGAAAAATTGTAAAGTGCTACAGTAAAACATCCATTACCTGGTTAACAGTAAGTTTCCTTAATATATATATAACCATAAATATATATGACAATATATGAATAATCATAAATTGACAGAATTCGCTACATAACATTTAACTGTCTGTTGACATTATTATTATTTTTGTTTCGTTTTTCTCATCAGTTATGTACGTTAGAGTTTTATGTTTGATCTAATGTTGATAAATAATGTTTATTGCATTACTTTAATTTTATGTCTGATGGTGTTTAGTAGTTGTGTGAATGACACTGAGCGTCTTCTATATATTTGTGTGCTTCTCTGTTTGTGGGAAAAGTTGTTTGATATGAAAATTGTATTGTCATATAAGTCTGTGTAACAATCCAGCAGGCACTCAACATTAATATAACGTTAATATTAGGTTAGATTTAAGTCATGACGTCAGGTGACCAAAATTCATTGTCTAGCCAGCGTCTAAGGGCAACGTTATTGTGATGTCCAATAACAACGTCAAATTACGTTGATCTTTGGTTGATTTTAGGTTGTGTTGGAAAGTGACCACAATACAACATCTGATATATGTCATAGTGGTAACGTCCACACAACGTCAAGGTGTAACATGATTAGACATTGATAATTTGTTGGTTTTAGGTTGGACATTGGATGTTGTCCGTAAGCCTAAACTTAACATAAACGGTAAACGTATCACTTAATTTTGATTGGCTGATTGGAATGGTGTTCCAGGATCAAAATAGATGTTAATCCAAGAACATGTCCTACTTGATGAAATCAGGTTGGCGCTCACGTTTCCACCCCCGTTTTGTGCATACGCCATTATTTACAAATGAAACCCCAGGTCATCAATATGCACGTTTACTGCAGTACAACATATTGTCATTAGAGTCAAATAGATGTAATTGGCAGTGGTGGAAAGAGTACTGAAAAATCATACCTATGTAAAAGTACCATTACTTGCCTAAAAATGTAGTGCAAGTAGAGTAAAAGTATCTGTTGTAAATATTACTCAAAGTATGAGTAAAAAGTAGCCCTTTCAGAAGTACTCAAGAGTAGTGAGTATCATACTGTCAAAAGCTGATATGTTTACATGTAATTTGTGCATGTGTGTGTAAACGTAACATTCTGTAGTGCATTTAGTTATTGCCCAGAACGCACACAACATCATGAGACGTTAATATTAGGTTAGATTTAGATTGTAATGTCAGGTAACCAAAATTAATTGTCAAGCCAGCATCTAAGGACAAGGTTATTTTGATGTCCAATAATGACGTCAAATGACGTTGATATTTGGTTGATGTTAGATTGTTAGAAAGTGACCAAAATCCAGCGTCGAGCCAACATCTTAAACCAACGTCATATATGACGTCAAATACTGACATTTATTCATCAACTATGGCAACCAAAATCCAACGTCTGATAGATGTCATAGGGGTAACTGTTACACAATGTCAAGCTGTAACATCATTAGACATTGATATTTGCTTGGTTTTAGGTTGGACATTGGCCTGACATTGGGTTCTGACGTCAACCCGATTTTCATTTCCAAACAAAATCCAACGTCACAACGACGTTGGGGTACAACATCAATATGACATCATGTTGACGTCCTGTGCCTGCAGGCAAAAGGATGTGATGTGTAGATGTTAGTACTTCAAAACACTGGTGTATTAACACTATAAATTAATGAAATATGGTAGTTTACCATAAAAAGTTTACGATAAAAAATACCATACATTTTACGGATTTTCTTTTTTACAGTGTGATTTTCAGTCAAAACAAATAAAAATGTATTATTCTGACCACTTGTAATTTTCTGGAGAGAAAAATGCTCTATATTTTTTTGGAAAATTTGACATTTTATCAGACTTAAAAACAAAAACAAATATTATTTTTTACGCAAAACCCATACCATATAAATCCAGTAAATGCTGAGAATTTTCAAATCGACTCTTCTTTCTCTTCAAAGATGTACACAATATGCACACACACAATGCTTGTCATCAAAAAACAAACAAAAAAGTATGTTTTGAAGTAAAATACTATCGAAACTTACTAGTGTTTTTTCAGAATACCTGTGACCATTTGCTTCCATTGCATTACTGTCTTTCTTTCTTTCTTTCTTTCTTTCTTTCTTTCTTTCTTTCTTTCTTTCTTTCTTTCTTTCTTTCTTAACAAATGGAGTCACAAAGCATTGTCATAATGAAACTGCCATATCGAAAAACATCTGTGATATGCCATCTACCAACTCAACATTGTGTTATCGTTTGTGCTTCTCAACAATGTGCCACAGATACCGTGAAGTTGTTTGGAAGCCAGAATATATACAGTATATAAAAAAGGATTATTATTAACATTTTGAGTGTTTTGCTTCCAGATCAAAGGTGTAAACCCCAAACTGTCTCATCTTATAACACGTGTACCTTTGGAAAATAAAATAAATGTCTCTTTAGAACAATAATTGTAAGCCTCCATACATTTTGCTGGAAGGTGATTTATTTCAGCGTGTAATGAGTGTGTGTCGGACCGTCTGGTGTGTCCTAAATTAGGCTGCTTGTATTCACGCATGGGGAGAGAAATCCCTCTTCCTACTCCTTCCAGCGCTTTGATGAGGAATTAATTATGCAGTAACGATGCTGCGCTTTGGTGTGTGTGTGTGTGTTTGTGCAGCAAAAATTGTTATGCTTCCCATTTGATGTCCTGAAACTTTGACTAAAGAGGATAAAAGACGATAAAACACGTCGCTTGTTCAATCAGACGAATGTGTTTTTTCTGACTTATGACAGCTGGCCCTCGATGAAATGATGTACAGACAGATTCACGATAACACACTGCTAAATTATTTATTTTCCTTCTTTTATTGGTCGAGTTTATCATTAGTAGATCTGCATTTTAAATAGGCTAAAAAAAGTCTGGCTTAAAGCAGAACACATTGTTTCTACTGTAAATAAAACCTGCAAACATGAAATGCAAAACTCAGTTCAAGTGACCAAAAATATCTACATCTACGTCTTTTGCCCCCTGAAACTGGTTATTCCCTCATGTGTGATGTAATGTTGTTACATAAGAAGGGTAATTGAATTTATATAGCCCTTGTGAAACTGTGGTTGTGTTCAGGGACGCTCCAGGCGCTGGATCTCTGTTTTCAGACGAACCTGTTGTGAGATTTCTATAGAAGATTCTTTGACTTTACAGATGGAAGGACACTAATGAGTGTGATGACGAACACTGTCTGTATCTGCAGATTTTCATCTTTCTGAACAAAAACCCCTGGGTTCAGACTCTTTTAGGTTTTAACAAATGTACAGAGACTCAGTGTCTTCCAAAGTATCTCTGCACTTTTTGAGTCTGCAAAATAAATGGCTGATTCCTGTGAAATGAGGCACTTTGTTTTTCGTAATGAGGAAGCAGCAGATAGTTATGTGATATATAAACAACAGATATACAATAATGATATATTAGTGTACTGTAGCTGTGTTTTTAAACATCACAGTTGCATTTTAATAGGTTATACAGTATAATAAATTACATAAAGCCGGCAGCTAACTCTCTGCAACTCTCATGGTCTCCCACTCAAGCTAAGCAGGGCTGCACCCGTTCAGTAGCTGAATGGGAGAACACATGGGAAAGCTAGGTTGCTGATGGAAGTGGTGTTAGTGAGGCTAGCAGGGGGCGCTCAACCTGCGGTCTGTGTGGGTCCTAACGCCCCAGTATATTGATACTTTATACTGCTCAGTGAGCATCATCTTTCGGATTAGACGTTAAACCGAGGTCCTGACTCTCTGTGGTCATTAAAATCCTAGGGTATCCTTCGAAAAAGAGTAGGGGTTTAACCCCGGCATCCTGGCCAAATTTGCCCATCATGGCCTCATAACCATCCCCAAATCATAATTGGCTTCATCACTCTATCTACTCTCCACCAATCATATGGTGTCTGGTGTGCTGTCTGGCCCAATATGGCTTCCATTGCCTCCACTGCACACTGGTGGTGGATGAGGAGTATCCCCCCAAAAATGTGTATAGCGCTTTGAGTGTCCAGAACAGCATCATGTAAAAGGAATATTAATAATAAAAAATAAAAACTTCAACTTTATGTCTCTTGTGTGTTAGGTTACACCTGGCCTCTCCCTCGCGCCCTGTGTCCGATCTGGATCTACCTGGATGTTCTCTTCTCCACCGCCTCTATCATGCACCTGTGTGCCATCTCTCTAGACCGATACATCGCCATCCGCAACCCCATCCACCACAGCCGCTCCAACTCCCTAACAAGAGCCCGTGTCAAAATCATCGCAGCCTGGACCATCTCTGTGGGTACGAGAGTTTTTGAGACTTTTCAGTAGGGATGCGCGATATATTAGCAGGCATATTGATATCATGCTATTTTTAATGGTGTCTTTATTGGTCTGAAAACAAAATTAGACTGATATCTTTAAGCAGTTTTTTTAAATTATTTTACTTCAAGTATTTTGAATTTGATTAATATTTAGTGACTTGGTGGCACTATTTTATAGTGAGGAAGTAGATTTATATTATATTACGTTATATTATTTTATATTATTTTTATTATGTTTTTTAATTTTTTTAATTATACTATATTATATAATTATTTTAATTATTATTTTATTAATATTATGTTTATTATATATATACATATATATATACAGTGCTTAACATATATAAGTACACCTTCACAAATCTATCTTTTAAATTCATATTTTTAATAGGAAGCTATACAATATTATATTTGTGCATATACATTAGATTAGTCAGTACTGAAGCTAAATCTGGAGCTTATCTAACAAAATAACTTACGATAACTGTCCAAAAACTAGTACACACATTAAATAAATTAAAAACTAAAAATTTTGTTGAAATTTTGTACTGTAGGTTGTAATTTTTTTTTGCAATATTTTGCTTTAATTTATTTTTATTATTGGGTGGCGTGGTGTCACCTCACAGCCAGAAGGTTGCTGGTTCAAGCCTCGGCTGGGTCAGTTGGCATTTCTGTGTAGAGTTTGCATGTTCTCCCCGTGTTCGAGTAGGGTTCCTCCAGGTGCTCCGATCCCCCACAAGTCCAAAGACATGCGCCAAGTGCTCCGCTGGGGGGGTGTTAGGGGGGAAGTTAGGACAATTGTAAGGGCCCCTAATAATATCTCTGTCCAACGTCAACCACGCCCCCCTCCAATCATTCCTTTCGTCTGCACCCCCAGCCCCCCCCCCCCCCTTTTTTTTTCAGTTTCAACCGCACCACCACCAGCCCCTCCCTGGTTTTTCACTTCGTCCATAAAATCTGTCAGAGGGCCCGTGCAGGCCAGCGGCGCCCCTGACATGCGCTATAGGTGAATTGGGTAAGCTAAATCGTCCGTAGTGTATGTGTGTGAATAAGAGTGTATGGGTGTTTCCCAGTGATGGGTTGCAGCTGGAAGGGCATCCACTGCGTGAAACATGTGCTGGATAAGTTGGCGGTTCATTCAGCTGTGGCGACCCCAGATTAATAAAGGGACTAAGCCGAAAGGAAAATTAATGAGTAAATTGTATTATCTTTCCATTTCTAAATATATTTGGTGACTAAAATATTATTTTAATAATTATATTTGTAAATGCACCTAAATACATTGCCTATATTCACTGAGAAATAGATAAAAATATTCATTTTCAAAATGGGGTGTACTCAATTATATATATATATATATATATACATAGTTGAAGTCAGAGAATTATTAGCCCCCCTTTGAATTTCTTTTTTCTTTTTTAAATATTTCCCAAATGATGTTTAACAGAGCAAGGAAATTTTCACAGTATGTCTGATAATATTTTTCCTTCTGGAGAAAGTCTTATTTGTTTTATTTTGGCTAGAATAAAAGCAGTTTTTAATTTTTTAAGAACCATTTTAAGATCAATTTATTAGCCCCGTTAAGCTATATCTCGATAGTCTACAGAACAAACCATCATTATACAATAACTTGGCTAATTACCCTAACTTGCCTAGTTAACCTAATTAACCTAGTTAACCATTTAAATGTCACTTTAAGCTGTATAGAAATGTCTTGAAAATGATCTAGTAAAATATTATTTACTGTCATCATGGCAAAGATAAAATAAATCAGTTATTAGAAATGAGTTATTAAAACTATTATGTCTAGAAATGTGTTAAAAAAATCTTCTTGCCGTTAAACAGAAATTGGGGGAAAAATAAACAGGGGGGGCTAATGATTCTGACTTCAACTGTATGTATATATATATATATATATATATATATATATATATATATATATATATATATATATGTATATATATATATGTATATGTATATATATATATGTATATATATATATATATATATATATATATATATATATATATATATATATATATATATATATATATATATACATATATATATATATATATATACATATATATATATATATATACATATACATATATATATATACATATATATATATATACATATATATATATACATATATATATATATATATATATATATATATATATATATATATATATATATATATATATATATATATATATATATATATATATTAGATTATATTTTTTATTTTTTATATATTTTTAATTTTTATATTTAAAAAATATTATATTATATTACATTACATTAAAAATTATAATTTATAATTTAAAAATGTATTTTATTTATAAATATAAAAGAGCATTGGCCATGGAAAAGATTAGCTGATTAATAATGACGTTCAGAGATCAACATAAACTTTTCTGAAAGTAAGGTTTTAAAATAAAATCAGTTGTACACTGTATGTGTTTTCACATATTTAAAAAAAATTATATTTATAGTTATTGGCTTATATGTCGGCTATCGGCTTCCAAATCTAGTTATCGGTCGTTGCAACCCTACTTTCCAGCTCAATTCTGAAATGCTAAACAACTGAGTCTGCATCCATTAACACTGACATGCCAAAGCTGTCTTCTCACTCTCGTTTTCTCTCCATCTGTCTCAAGTTATCTCCATGCCTGTTCCAGTCCTCGGCCTTCATGACCACTCCAAAGTCTTCCGCAACGAAAGCTGCCAACTTACGGACGACAATTTTGTCCTGATTGGCTCGTTCGTGGCGTTTTTCGTCCCGCTCATCATTATGGTGGTCACGTACTTTCTCACCATCAGTGCTCTACAAAGTGAAGCGACTTTGTGCTTAGACCAACTCATCGTGCGTCCAACATGGTCGTCCACCATCGGACTCCTTCCTCGGGGTTCACTTTCCTCCGAGCGTCTCTTCTCACGCTCATCAATCTGCCGAGAAGGAGCTTCCAGAGGATCCGGACGCCGCTCCATGCAGTCCATCAGCAATGAACAGAAGGCATCCAAAGTGCTTGGCGTGGTTTTCCTACTTTTTGTGATCATGTGGTGTCCGTTTTTCGTGACGAACGTGATGGCAGTGGTGTGTGGCTCTGTGTGCGATGAAGATTTGGTAGGTGGATTGATGAATGTGTTTGTTTGGGTTGGGTATTTGTCATCGGCGGTCAACCCATTTATCTACACACTCTTCAACAAGACTTACCGTGCCGCGTTCGCCCGATACATGCAGTGCCGCTACCGTGAGGAGAGGAGACCCCTGCAGCTTATACTGGTCAACACAATCCCCCCTCTTGCCTACAGCTCCTCTGGGCTTCCCCTGAAGGTGGAGAACTCATTACGAAAGAAAGCAGAGGGCAGCCGGTCTGGGAGCTTCACCAACACTAAGAGGTCAATCTGTGGAAACACACGAAACAAGCAGGAACGGGATGAGGTAGTAAGCCATTTGTAACAGACCCTAGAGGGTGTTTAATTGTAGTCCACATCAACAGACCTCGCGTTATGGGTGTAAACGCTTGACAAATGAAGCCTTTTATTTTAATATACACCCACCTGTGCGGCACAGCACAGTCAGCAGATGATACTACCTACAGCTCACAGCCAAAACAGGACACAGATGCTTTAAAACTGGGCCAGTGGCAATAAACTCTCTTATTTTGTCAAATAGACTCATTGTACTGTATATCACAAATATACTGTACTGTATGAATGAACAGCCTGATCCCACGAGGAAACATCACTGTTTTACGTTTTGTCAGCTTAGTGGCTAATTTGGAATTACTGTGCGTTCACACTGAAGGAGGCGAGAGCGTCAAATTAGCCGGAAGTCAAACATTTTCAATGGGAGCTGGCGGCGATGAGTGGCGGGGCGCATCTTCGCTGGTGTGGGTGGCGAGGAGAGTTCAAATCAAGTCGACTTTATGGTAATGAGCTATGACGCGGTGTTGTAGAAGTGTAGCAGTCCACCGCTTGAGAGGATTCTAGAAAACACAGTCCTGTGCACTTTGGTTCCGACCACAGTTGTTCCCAAGGGTTTTAATATTGCGGTTGCCAGATTTCCAGTTACTTACGATGTTTTCTTACAGGGATATAAATAAAGTTAGTGGCAAGTTACTCATGTGCATTAATGTTATATATGTTTTTTTAAAGCTGGAATCTCACGTTAACTATAACAACAGTAGGAAAACAGTATTGCTGCTTCAGAATATTTCAGATATATGGACATATTGGATAAGTGGAGCAAAGCCAAACCACACACAACAACTTGATCTTCCATAGTTAAACGAATTTGATAAAAGGCTAGAAAGCATGTTTTTTTTATGTGGGAATGTAAGTGATATGCTGATATACTGCAACGGCCTCTTGAAGTACGAGATCAATGTAGCGAATTTTGACGCTCTTACCGACAAAGCTGTGAAGTCAGACAGCGTCAGAGAGTGAATTTTGGCACTCTCACCACCTTCGGTGTGGACGTACAGTTATGATTTATAAAAAAAAAAGGCGTGGCACCAAACCCCACCCCTAAACCCAATTGTCATTGGGAAATAAGCAAATTGTACTATATTTTACGAATGAGATCATACAAATTCATACGAATTAGCGACTACATAAAAAAGTTACGAATTGATGTGAGATAGCGTTGGAATGAAATATGTCACTTGCCTTTGGACAGAATTAGTTCCATGTTCATTAAAGGGAGAGTTCACATGAACATTCGGACATCATGTACTCATCCTTCACTTGTTCCAAATTTGATTGTCTTTCTTTCATTGAGCGCAACGGAAGACATTTTAAAGAAAGATGAAAACTATTGACTTGTATAGTATTTGTTTTTCCTACTATTTTTGTTAAGGGTTTTCAGCTCTCTTTAAAATATCTTATTTTGTGTTCAAAGCAAGAAAGAAACTCCTAAAGGTTAAGAACCCCTTGAGGGTTAATTTATTATCATTTTAGATTGCATTGTAAAGACCTGTGTATGATATATGGGTAGATTAAATAAATATTAAAACAAAGGGTTTGTCGTTTTCTTGAGACTGATGGACTTATATGTGGTCAGTTCAAGTGGATGGGATTGGGCAAATGAACTCGCAAACAATTCAGCCTGATTCATTACGTGCCATCTGAATGAAAACCAAATGCAGACAAAGTGACGTGGGAGGCCAATAACAGACCAACTTGGGACACTGAGAAGTGCTAAATGAAAGTGTCTAAACACTTTTTGACTTTTAGTCCTGCCAGACATGCAAACATTTTGTTCCCAACAGTTTTCCTAGGACATAACAGGGTAGGTGCCTTAGTTCAACAACTTTAAATTCAGGACTGCGTATTCACACGAATAAAAGACTACAGTAATTTAAATTAAATGTATAGAATAGTATAGTATAGTATGGTATAGTATAGTATAGTATAGTATAGTATAGTATAGTATAGTATAGTATAGTATAGTAGTCAACATTTAAAGTGGATCAAAAAAGTTTTTTTTTAATTGTCCTAAGACATGAATGGTTATTCAATAGTTTTGTGACAACTTTAAAGAAAGGCGAAGATCCAAATCAGGTCAATTTAGTAAATTTTTATTTAGTAGATAAAATCTTAAATGTATCCTGCTACATGCCAAAGTTGTTTGGTGTGCATTGCTTGTAGGTTGCCTTTATGTATGCGTGTTCTTTGAATAATGATGTCATTGGTAATTAAAGATAATTGAAAGGTTATGACAGTCATGTGACTGTGATATGAGAAGTCTGATTATCTATTTATAAAGATACAACACAGCAACGTGGGCTGCTTCTCTCAATGCGTTGTGGATCCATCTGGTGTACAATATGGGCAAGGTAAGATTTGACATGGCAGTCAAAATGCATATAGATTTCAAATCGTGCTTATTAGTTACTGTTAAATTCCATTTGAACTACAGACAACACGAAAAACCGTACAAAAATACTCTGGTGGTACTTTCATCCTCATGTTATCAAACTAAAAATCCGTGGCAGCCTACTTTAGTGATAACCTACAGTACAACACTGAATGATTCGGTTATTTTTATATACCTTTATGATGTGGTTGCCTATATGTTAACTTTACAAAGTACTCGTACTTTAAAGAATTTGTGAAAGCTTTTATTCACCTTATTAGTAATGCAAGCTCTTTTGTTGATGAAGATTGTGTATTTCCTTCGTGATTTTAGCAAGGATTTACACGCATGCGCCCTATAGAAAGCACAAATACTACATGTCTTGCTCACCACTGGTTGGCGCTGTGTTCCTCCAGACTGTGTTCCTCTCTAATTTTCAGCCAGTTATTGCAATAGTAATCGCTATTAATTAGTTGTCAGTATAGTTTAAAAACCCTCTGTGATTTCTGTGCATGTAACTAAACAGAAACAAGCCTTTGTCTAAAGCATGGTTTTAAGACGACTTTGTTTAATTTAACATTTAAACATGCATGACTGTGTAGGCTACTGGCAGTTTATAAAACAGATGATTTGACAGCAAAAAACGTAATGTTCGTTTAATGTGCTATATAGCATTAAAAGTCCTCTTATTTGGGGGGTTAAAATGCCCCCTTGTTGTTTGAACTAAACGCAAACCAAGACTTTTTCCATTTAATACTGGCTTATTAACACCTGCCTATTATTAACATATTAACCATTTATTAGCATTTTTAAAGTATGATTTTATAAATGTTATAAATAATTTTAAACTGCTACCTTACTAACTATTAATAAGCAGCGAATTAGTAGTTTATTGAGCTAAAAGTCTTAGTTAGCCTAACAGTTTATTAATAGCATGAATTGTACATTTAAATAAAGTGGGACCCCTATTATTTTTTAATTTTTATTTGAATTCGCTTAATTTTTTGTCAATGATGAAAAAATGAGCTTAACAAATTGTTTTCAACATACTAATAACCAAAAAGCATATTATTTCCTCAATACTATAATTCATCCACATTATGTTGTAATAGCCTAATATAGGCCCATGTATGCCACATTTTGCTTAATAATAATAATACATTTTATTTATATAGCGCCTTTACAGAGCTCAAGGACACTTTACAAAAAAGAGATAGTACAAGCAGACATAAGTAGAGATAACATTAGGTACACAAACATACAGGAAGTCAAATATAACAAACTGGAAATACAAAACAAGAGCTAAGAGACAAATAAGCAGAGTGCAGGTGGATCAAATAAAGTGGTCAGTTTGTCAGATCAGAAGTGAAGCATTCAGAAAATAAGTGAGTTTTAAGTAAAGATTTGAATTCTGAGATATTATTAACAGAACGGAGTGAGCGTGGTAGTGTTTCAGAATTTGGGTGCAATAACACTAAATGATCTGCCCCCCATTGAAGAGAGGCGGTACCGAGGGACAGCAAGAAGGGCAGAGTCAGAGAAAAGAAGGAAAAAAAGAAGGAAAAAGAAAACTTAACTGGAATATAAGTCATTTCCATAATTTAGACAAATTACAGAAACAGAAACATTCACACTGCTAATATGGTTTGAGAGTATGCAGGGGTGGATTTGACCAATAAGCAAGGTAAGCAGCCGCTCAGGGTCCCAGGAGGTCTGGGGGCCCACAATAAATACCTAGAAGTTTCTATAAATTATATATAGTGTCATTTTCTATCATATTTTGTAGGATAAGGGTCTAACAAATACAAATTTACCTCAATTAGTACTTCTGTGCAATTGTGCCCCCCCACCCCTAATAATGGATCAGTCCAGCAGTCAAATCAGATGAAAATTTAGTTTTAAAATCCAAATAGTTTAGTCATTATTTTTAGTTGTGAACTCATTTTAAGCAAACAAATCTTTCAAAATGTAGAGATCGCGTTAAGATAAAAAAATATAGAAAGCAAGACTGAGTGATATAAGAAAAAGACAGCTAAATAAATAACAAATATGAAGAGTGCATATTACTGTGTAGGAGTTCTGGGCCCCATGTCTCGAATTGCTTATGGGCCCACACGGAATCTGCGCGCGCGGAAATCATTGAGTCTATTTATATACTTGTTTAAATGTGTGTAAATTTATATCTATTCAGTTTTTAAATTAATTTCAGTAGTAATATTACTGACTAATAGGAAAGTGTTCCTTTGATTTATTTACAATACAGTTTGTAAAGTTATATTTTCTGTCTTTTAGTAGATGTATTATATGATAGACTTGCTTTGTTTACCAAATAAAGTGGATCTAGATGGATTTGCATTGCAAACATTAAATAAAAGTTAAAAAGCTATTATTATTTATTTCATATATTAAGTTTTTAATTACGATACTTCCAAAATAATTCAGCATATCCACAGATTTTTAACAAAATTCTTCCCAGAAATAGCACAAAATGTCGGCAGATTCTGTCTGGCTCTACTTATGGCCCCCAAATCACTAAATCTGGCCCTGAGTGTATGGTTATATACAATAAAGTGGAACATAAAGGAAATATAAATACGAAAAGAAAGCAGTTGGCTCTTCCATTATTATTTTTGCTATATTATACAAATTGACAGTAAGAGAAAGAAGGGAAGAAAGAAAGAAAATAAGAAAGAAAGAAAGAAAGGACTTTCACATTGGACTTGGTTATTGTAATATTAAGGACCAAAAACTGACAATTCTGTCGTCATTTAATCGTGATTCACTTTTCACAAACTTGTTTATTTTTTGCCCTGTTGAACACAAAATAAATTATTTTAAAATGTAAGCATTGACTTCCATTTAGGCTTATTTGTTTTTCCTACTATGGAGGTCAATGGATAGAGGTTTGTAACATTTTTCAGAATATCTTCTTTCGTCTTTAACAGAAAAACAAAACTCATAAAGCTAGCCTGTATAAGTAAATGTTGAATAAAAGTCAATTTTGGGGTGAACTATCCCTTTAAGGTAAATCCAGTGTCAAGTCGTGGTCCTTGCTTGTACCTTTGGGAGGTCCCACAGCATTATTTTCTTCTTTTTTTCAGTGTTCAGACTTCATTACTGCCAAGTTTGCTCAGAACTGATTTACAACCTTTATTTGAGTTAGTTTTGCACTCGGTGACATAATTCAGCTTAATCATTGACAGAAAATGTACGCGCAAAAGTTTGCCCGGCGGTGACGTGTGCAAAATCCACCGGAGCAGATGATCGTGAAGACACGCGGAGCGCAAAACCTGGGGGGATTTAAACGCGCGCGCACCGTCACGCCACAGGACGGCACAGACATGACACACACCTGAGACTTCTGCATTGCACTTGTTTGTTAAGGAAGGGTAATCTAAACTCTGGTCTTAGGTCTACTGGGACACCGGCACAATGAATAAACTCAGTACTTTCAGTAATCTTGCCAAGTTTATCTCCAAGTCGCCAGATAATGGGCCAGTCGGCGGAGAGCAGCTCTGCATGGAGGACTGCAAACCTCTGTGCCGTTGCGACCCGGAGCTCTGCGTTTGCTCTTTACCACAGAATAGTAAAGATGGACCCACGGAATATAAGGTCAGTTTCAATTATTACAGTTAGAATAGCAAACACGTTTAAAATGAGGAAAAACTGCGTTCAAAAGTAAAAAATGATACCTAAATACTTTCTACAGATAATGAATTGTAGACCTATTTATTGTAAAATGACAGTACACAGCGATACACTCAGATAGGAAAGTTTAAGGTACAAAATCTGTCAGTGGGCTGGATTTTCAAAAGATAAACGTTACCTAAAGAGACCTGCAATTACATTTTAGTAGCCTACCCCAAGTGTACATATTAAAACTTACAGTATTGGCTACCTAAAAGAATTAAACTACAACACAAAGCATTTTATTTTAACTTAAAAACAAATAATGTCATACAGTATTAACAGATCACATTGTATAGCAAAATACCAAACTAAGGGGTCAGTCATGCTCACAGAAAAAAAGTTTTTGCTATTAAAAAAACAAACAAACTGAAAACGAGTAATAATAGGGAAGGAAATCTAGACCTAATTTAATTTGGGAAGTGTTGATTTGCATGAATTATTTTAGTTGTGTGTCTAATAAAGTGTAAAAACTTAGTAATCAGTATTTCAATTAATATTTTCAGTTTAAAATGGTACATTTTAAAATATTATGTAGGTTGAATTACTATCTATTACTGTGTATGTATTTTAACATTTCATTAAAACAGTTATCAAATACGAAATGTTTTGCTACTTTAGATTCACCTCACTCTCTTTCAAATGTGATGCTGTTTACTTTGTTTGCTCTTATTGCTGTTCTTGAGGTGAACAATTTGTTTAAAACAATTTTTTTTCTTAGTAATATTTCAGGATAAATCTGAAATTATATTTAGAAATTTAAAGTGTTTGTAAAATGTAATGTTATCTTAGATTTTTATTATAATTCCAAGAAGTGTATATATAAGAGCAAACCCACACAAATGTCAACCTTGCCATGAAAAAAATTAAGTTTCCACTAAAATCCACCAGCGAAAGCGTTTCTACATTTTTTGTGTTGGCTTGTATTTTACAGTACTTCAATAATACTCAAAAATGTCTGTCGGTGTTTTCAAATTCAAACAATTATATTTGATTTACCAAAGTCACACAAGTGTCACACATCTGTCACATCCATAATGGAGAGATGTCACATCCATAACAAAGCTTTTTCCTCATAAATGCAAAAATGTAAAATCAAATAAAATCAATCATGTTTGTTTTATATAAAGCCAACTTGTATCCTTTTGATTAGCATTGTTTCTTTTGGGTTGTGAAGTTTAATTTACAGAATTTCTACAAAGTATGTTGTATACTGTAAACGTGCTAACATTTTTGGTCACATCCATGTTTATTTTCCTCATTTAAAATCTAAAAAATGTCTACAGATTGATATTTTTCTGACCCCATAACTCAGTGGTAAGTTGTTTTGGAAAATATAAACTGATGTTTCAATATAATGTGAACATATACTTTCCCTGTGAACTTATTTTTTTGTACTGCAAATGTCACACTTAAAATGCTGGAATTACTCCTAAATTATTGTATGTTTTAATTTGTAATTTCTTCTTTAATTGTAATCCTTGTCTTTTAAGTCTGTATCTAGAAGCTTAAATGTCAGAGTCAACAACATTTATGTAGATAAAAATGCAGAGTGAAAATGGACAACAATGATTGACACTATACATTTTTATACCTTTTTTACAGTCTTTTTCATTCAGCCTGATGCAGTTGAGTTATTCAGTGGTCAAAACGCTAATGTAAATTTAAGTACAAATGCCACACTGGATCAAGTGTCATCAAAACACAATTCATTCATCAATTCATTCATTTTTCTTTTTTGGCTTAGCCCCTTTAATCGCCACAGCAGAATGCACCACCAACTTATCCAGGATATGTTTTACGCAGCGGATGTCCTTCCAGCTGCAACCCATCACTGGGAAACATCCATACACACTGATTCAAATACAAGCACTAGGGACAATTTAGCTTACCCAATTCACCTATTCCGCATGACAGGGAGAACATGCAAACTCCACACAGAAATGTCAACTGACCCAGCCGAGGCTTGAACCAGCGAACTTCTTGCTGTGAGGCGATCGTGCTACCCACTGCGCCACCGTGATTCCCCCAAAACACAATTGTAACAGTGCAAATGTCATAAGAGCAGGAACAAAAATTCATGTCTTGTGATTGTTCAGTTGGACAGCCTTTACTAATCTGCTCTTTGATGCTGTGAGATGGGAAAAATGTTATGCTAATCCTTCTGCTTGGTTAACGAGTGCTTTGTAGTGCCTTTTAAATGCCTTACAAGTAGTAGCATGTCAGATACACAAATTGAAACTCCATAATATGTCACAACTGGTAAGCAATATCTTTAAGCTAATAATTGAAATCATTTGTTTAGGAGAATGGAAGTCAACAGGAAGGCCAGATCCCTGAAAAACATGCTTTTGATAATTTTGGTTATGAACCAGATGGACTGAAGCACAATTTGGTTCGCCCGTTGCCCGCCGAGGAGGTGAAGATCCAGGTGGAGGGAATGACCTGTCAATCATGTGCCCGGTCTATTGAAGAACGAATGGGACGTCTTGAAGGTGTCATTGATGTCCAGGTGTCTTTGAGCGATAAAGAAGCCATTTTGAGGTTTAACCCTGCAAAGGTAACACCAGAGGATTTGAGAAAGCATATTGAAGAATTGGGGTTTGATGCTTCACTTCTGGCCTTGCAAGGTCAAATACAGCCTTTGCCGACTGATTGGTCTGTGGTGACATTAGGAGTTGAAGGGATGCATTGCGGGTCATGTGTGAAGAACATAACCGAGACCTTGTCGGGAATGTTGGGTGTCAACTCGGTATTCGTCTCATTGGAAAAAGGAAGTGTGGACCTTAGGTTTGACCCATCTCTGCTAACCCTAGAGACGGTTAAAGGGTTCCTAGAGGAGATTCCGCCTGGGAATTTTAGGGTTTCCATTCCTGGTTGGAGCTCTAGATTGAATTCCACCAGTACTCCGACCCAGAGCGTCATCATTGGAATAGAAGGAATGACATGCAGCTCTTGTGTTCAAGCCATTGAGGGGATGATGTCCCAGAGAGCTGGGGTTCGCTCCATAAAAGTTTATTTACAGGAAAAGAAGGGAATTGTAACATTTGACTCCACTGTGACCTGTCCGGAAGAACTGCGGGCAGAGATTGAGGACATGGGATTTGAAGCGTGGCTGAATCAAGGTAGGTATTCGCTAATACACATTAAAGGTGCTGTATGTAAGTTTTTGACTCTTCTAAAGCATAATAATACCATAATATGTTTGCAGATATTTAAGAAACATGCTAAGTGAACATACTTGTTTATCTGAAAAACAATGCTAAAGTCAGTTATTCTGCTTTGAAAAAGTGTTTTACGTGCTGAAACGGCTGTCTTTGTTTTGGTACCTTTAACCCACCCAATGCCAGATTAGCCAATTTGCGTATTTGATTCATTCAGTCAGGAAAGCTCTCAAAGTATGCGTCCGTGACCGAAAATGCAACCTCGGGTGGACAGTTACAGCCTCCAGAATAAAACGTGGATTCAGAGTTCCACAAGAGGTGGTTATTAAATGGCAAATAATGCAAATTTTACAAATGTAACATTAGGTGAGCAGGTTACATTGTAACTCCGTGTCCTAACAACATGCTATGTGACAAGATTTGCAGTGATAAGCAATTTAGCTGTTTGCACCAGATGCAGAAATTTAAGTACAGCCATTCAGAAGCACTGAATAGTGCACTCACTGCACTTCAACAAATGGTAAGGTTTGCAATTTAATTAATACATATTATATATTTCAGTATTATGGAAATATATGTCACGTAAAATGGCATTCAAACTCACATGATTAGCATTTAACACTGAATATAGCACATGAGGTGTACTTGAGGTGATCATTGTCAGTTTTCTGTTGTTCAGCTACAAGAAATAGAAGTCGTTTCTAAAAAACTCATTTTAATACGGAAAATATTCCTTCTAGCATGTGCTGTTGCTTTTAGTTAGAACAGGGTTTAAATCAGTCTTAAATCAGACTTAATAGTCAGACACATTCCTGTTGGGGTTGTCAGTCTGGCAACATGCGCTTGCATGGAGTCTTTATTGGAGGGGCAGAGTGAAAATGTGTTTTGAACCAGGAGTGCAATACCTAGTTCAACCACTGGATGTCAAACTTACACACTGCATCTTTAATAAATGTAGTAAATGTGTGTTACGACTTATTATGAAAAATAATGGCTGTGTCCGAAATTGCCTACTACTTGTATAGCTACTAAATTTGAATTTACTACATGCCTGTTAGAAAAGTATATTCTATGCAAGTGGCAACCTCACGCTCTCCCTCGTAAAGCAAATACGGAAGAAACTGAAACTGCAATTCATCGAATTTCCATCGAATTGCGAATTTTCTGGCTCCATAATAGAGCAAATTTCTATTGGCCCCACTGTTAAAATGGCCAACTTTACAGCAGAAAATAAGGTGTTTACAGCCTGGTACAAAGAACAATTTTGGTTCATATAGCTAATATTACCCTTCATGACAACTGTGAGGGGGTGAATTTTTTGTATAACTCATCTGTTTCATTTATATTGAGTTATATTAAGTCTGCATAATTAAGGGCGTGGCCACTTGAGTGACAGCTAGGTCTCGCTGGTCGCCGTCACTTCACCTCAGCTGATTCTGGATGATTAGCCGCTAAACTCGGCATATACATCGTATTTTTGTTTTGCTTTATGTGGCTTTACAGTCAATTGCATTTTGGAATTATTTCTTACAATTATCAGATAATGTGAAGACTGAAGAACATGCGCACATGTACCAGGTTTCAGGCCGGACTGTACCTACGAGCTGAGGAGCGGGGGGGTTGGGGTTGGAATTCCGGGCGGGAGTTCTGGGAGACAAAACAATACGGGAGATAGGTCTGAAATACGAGACTCCCGGGAAAAACGGGAGTGTTGGCAGGTATGCCTACCCTCATCAGTTACGACACTTCACTCCCATTCATGAACTCTCTCATATGGCATCATGGGATAGTATAGCGTCCAATAGATGCACACTTCAGAATTTAGTAGTAGGTCATCCGGGTACTTTTCACCTATTTTTTTCAAATACTATGAATTGAGACATACTACTTGGGTCACATATTGTTTTTCACGTACTATACAGTAGGGAAATGTGGGATTTTGGATTTTTTGTCTATTATTTTATATTTCTGTCATGTTAATTTTAAATTGCTGAGTGTATGTAGTAGTCTTCTGTCAGTCATAAATAGCTTAATTAATGGTAGCCAATCTTATTACTGTATATTCTGTAGAAAAAGAGTTACCATCAAATCGCATTTTTCAAACTCTCAACTTGAAGAAAGGCAAGGTGAGATTTTCATCTAGAGTAAAACAATAGTAAATGTGAAAAATTCAATACTTCTCAGAATGTTTCTTGTAATCGCTGAATCAGTGTTTCGACTGCAGAACAATGTCCAGCACACGCTTATTCTGAAAACATGGCCCTATATACATTTCTGGAGAATTATGTAGCCAGAGGTACGTACAGTATGGCTGCATTTCGTCTTTAAAACGAAGGCTACGGGGCGGTATGACGCCGTTCCTTTCGACGCTTACCAGCTGACCACTTACCTCCCTGTGGACTTCTGGCTTTCCCGCTGTTACTAGTTTGTCCAGTAGCTCGCCATGTTCGTTGGCAGGCTTGAGACGCAGAGAGGAGTTGACCACGAAAATGGGGCTCGAGTCCGGCAAAGAACAGTTCCAGAAAGCGGGTAAGACAAAAACAGTAGCCAAAAAATTAAATAAACAAGTAAATAACAGGGTGAAAATGTTGTAAAACAGTAAAAATCAGGCAAGGGCTTTTCTTTTTCTTGATTGCTTTTTAAATTTGTTGGTTGGGTTTAGAGAAGTTGGTGGGCGGGTCAATCGGTGCTTTTGAAAACACTCTTGGTTAGGTTTAGGGAAGGAAGAGGCTGGGTCAATCGATCAGTCAGTCAATCAGTCAGTTAGTCAGTCAGTCAGTTCATCGACAGCGGCCTCTGGTGGATTTATGCGAGAACAGCAGGCGTGAATGGCACTCGCGAGAGAAATTTGAGATCTTAAAAAGCGTACACAGCGGCCTTTGATGCATTAGCGAAAACAATAACTGAAAAAAAATTTAGCTTCTGGGATGTATTCAGAAATGTATATAGTGGTACGTTTTCAGAATTAGCCTGTGTTGACAATGTCAGTGAAACAACCTGTAAACTATGTCTTGTAACATTACATAAGTACATGTGAATATATATATCAGTCCTGACTGAAGCACACCCTGATTCTGAATGAGATGTTATTTGTTTAGTTATTCTTAAAATCTGAGGCAAATAATATGTGAATAACAATGATTTAGAAGCACCTAACCCTGATTGTAAGCCTAAACTTACAAAAAAAGAATTTTTTTTCTAAAATCTTATTGGTTGATTGGAATTTTGTCCCAGGAACATGTTCAGGTTTTACCCTGTTGCATATTCCACTCACCCTAACATGCAACATAGGCTCATTCTGAAAACGTAGACCCATATACGTTTCTGTAGATCGTGAATTATGTAGCCAGAAGTACTTATGGCTGCATTTTGTCTTTAAAACGAACGCTAAAGGGCGATATGACGCCGTTCCTTTTCGGGCTTACCAGCTGACTGCTTACCTCCATATGGATGGCTTTCTCCATGTTACCAGTTTGTCCAGTTAGCTTGTCATGAACATCAGTAGACTTGTTCCAGTTCCAGAAAGCGGGTAAGACAAAAACAGAAGCCAAAAAATAAAATAAGCAAGTAAATAACAGGGTGAGAATGTAGTAAAATCTGAAAACATGGTTAAAAATCAGGCAAGGGCTTTTCTTTTTCTGGATTGCTTTTGAAAACTGTCGGTTGGGTTTAGGGAAGTGGGTAGGCGGGTCAATCGGTGCTTTTGAAAACACTATTGATTGGGTTTAGGGAAGGAGGAGGGTGGGTCAGTCGATCAGTCAGTCAGTCAATCAGTCAGTCGACAGCGGCCTCTGGTGAATTTACGCAAGAACATCGGGCGCAAATGGCACTCGCGAGAGGAATTTGAGAGCTGAAAATAAGTACACAGCTGCCTCTGGTGGATTTGCGAAAACAAAAACTGCAAAAAAACGTAGCTCCTGGGACGTATTCGGCACTCTTCAGAAATGTATACAGGAGTACGTTTTCAGAATAAACTTGGGTTGCTAACATACAATACTGATGCAAATGCATGTAGATAAGTTCAAACATAATAGCTAGCAACTTTAAAAGGATGTGTTTTTTGAAACCTTGTCATAAATTATCTTTTATTTAATTCTAAATGTTTAGTTTAGACTTGTCAAAATTGAAAAGTAAAGCTTAAAATTTGGCTTTTAATCTTCCATTGATAGTTAAGCCAAGTACAGATCACAAAACAGGCCAATCTTTATCTTGTCTAGACAGTGGCTTCTTTTCTCTGCTTTTCTGCCAGTAAAATCTGTCCAGAACAATGGTTTCCTTGGTTACTACACAGGTTGCCATTCTAGAGTAACATGAAGTGTTCTTGAATGACTCAAAACCCAGACATGGCAACCTTTAAAAGGGAAAGTAGTTAATCGGATTAGAGGCTTTAGGCTGACTGTGCTCTCTCTGTCTCTCGGAAATGTTCATGACTTTTACCTTTTCTTTTTTTTAATTATACTGTAGATATATTAAAATTGAGTAGTCACTGTAAGGACTGGTTAAATCTTTTTGGTGCACTTTTCTCTCTCTTTCTAAGATTCAGAAATTTGTGAAGTTTCTTCAGTCAGTCAGGTGCCAAGTGGTCTAAAACCCCTGCCCTCACAAAGACACGCATCCAAACCTTCACTAAGCGCAATCACCAAAGAAAACGCTGACGGAACAGGGGAAAGAGAGGTGCGGAAATGTTTCGTTCATGTGACAGGGATGACTTGCGCATCCTGTGTGTCCAACATTGAAAGAAACCTGGTGAAACATGAAGGTAAAAAACAGCATTTAGTTCTTTTTTTAGTAACTGAACTGTATTTAGAGGGGTCCTAATATACACATTTGTCCTCATGTAGTCCTTTAACTTAGCAGTTTGAGCATGAAAAAGATCTGCAGAGAGTTACAAAGCACAAAGTTCACTCCTATGGGAGTCATCCCCTGTATCAGTTATTCTCTATGTCATCAAAGGGTCTGAGGCCTGGTTGAGTTGTATTAGTAGTGTGCTGCCTCTAGCCAGTCTAAGACATGCTGTTTCATGGATCTAATATACTGAAAAACACATGTGAATTTCTCAACAGCTGTTCACATTCCCAACTTGGCTGTTTCATGGCCTATTTCCTCTGAGTGGTACATTTTGGTACAGTACAGTACAGTACGGTACACATTTATGTTTCAAATCAATCTATTTCAGAATAGCGAACCATACCTTACGACTATTTTTGGCACCGTTTTTACGAGGGTACTTAGCACAACAGTATGGTACCAAAAGGGTGGATCTAGACTCATTGCTTGATGCTATTGGTTCACAAGAATCTATTATGGTGCGTTTCCACTGAGTGGTACAGTACGGTACGGGTTGGTACGGGTCACCTTTATCAGGCTTGCGTTTCCACTGCCAAAAGGGTACCGATGGTTACCAAATAGGGATGCTCATTTCGGTTAATTTAACTAACCGACAACCGCTGCTCATTAACCGGATATTAACCGGTATCAGATTAATATTAAAAAAATATTTATTTGAAAAAAAAAAAATGACGTGTCTGTTTTGTGTGACACATTAAATATTGCATTTTAAAATACAGATTTATTTTAACATGCAAACAGCAGCATACATAACAGAGCATCTTTACGCACCTGTATGTTTCCAACAGCATAGAAAAAAAGAATAAACTAAATAAAAAGAATAAAATAAATAGTATTACCCTAGATATTTTTCACTTAAATGACACATTTAAATTACAAAACGAAAACACTGACTGAACCCTTTTTAAGAACCGGCAAAGGCTGTTTGTCCAATCATGTTTTTTTTTCTTCCGTCAAAAAAAAAATATCAGGCTACCTCAAATTGATCGCTCCACGGAAAATATACATTTAATTAATGCTCCGCTGTTATTATTATATTATAAAAACCCTTTTAACATTTTTAATAGAAGTCATTAGCCTAAAGATTAGCCTATGTCATAATGACTTATTCCACTCTTCTCACTCACCGTTCATGTGCGCACGATGCATGTGATGAAAGACAATAGCCGCTTTTCCGCTATTCATCAGACATCCACAAGTAAACTACACTACATTTAACATGAAAAACTGATACAGGTCTAAACGATACAGTTTGAAAAGGGTTTTAAAACCACAGAGCAGTCTCTGGAAGAGAAGGGAGTCACTGGCCCACCGCATTCTTACGAACATATTTTATCAAAGTTATTATTTCATTGACTTGAATAGTTACACGTGTATAATTACGAACCCGTCATCTAAAATCTTAAAATAATAAAATAGCCTATTGTTTTACTCGTGGCTTGAGCTTCATTAATTTGATTGACATCCTAGGCAGAGATGTTTATTTCGCCTGACTAAACGTGAGCTTATGGCATGCCGTGCTGTATTTGGTAGCACAAAACTCGCTCTGAGAACTTTACCAACGAGTACATGCACTGCTGAAAAACTTTTTTTTTTCCTGCTGCGCATCGAATAAAGACACGCTTAAGATCGCTATATCTATGGAACACAAACTTGCAGACTCCTTGAACAATGAGGAAATAATTGCACTTTTCAAAAACCAGACTGCAGCATGCTTGTTTTGTAATTTAATGCCAGCTATACCACCTGAAAGACGGTTACGGCGTGTCGGCGGTCCCCGGAGAAAGTCTAATCTTTCTTAAGTTTTTTGGACTTTGCATGAAAGCTTTACAGAGTGGCACTGTCCGAGGTGCTCATTATTGTGTTGGATTTAAATTATAGCCTGTAAATGCACCAAAAAACAAGTCAAATGAATGAATAAATAAAATAAATACGGATTGTTAAATGCCGGTATTGTTTTTACTAAAAAAAATATCAATATGTCTTGACAAATGTTTTATGAATATAAAATGAGCAATTTTCAACATTTCAGCTGTAGCCTAGGCCATTATACGATTCAGTTAAATAAGTTGGACATTTGGGGACATGTAACATGTTTCTGTGTTTTTTTCTCGGTTATCTTTAATATATACTGGGCAGCTGCGCAAAATATTTTCTAAAACCTCAAGCGGGAATGTGTCTATAGCTCGTTAATTATGAAGAGAAAAAAATAAATAAAATAACAGAAATAAAATGATAAAAATACAAGGATAAAAAGAGAAGCATTTTGCTAAATATAATAGTCCTTTATATGCTTTATATCCTGCTATGTGTTTCATATTCGTTTTTTATTTAACTTGATGGATTCAATATTTAATGTTTGAATACTGAAACAAATAAAAGCCATCGCTTAAAAGCTTATTTTTTTACCATCAACGTGTAGTATGTTTTATATCATTATCAACTTTTGATATAAATCCACTGTGTAATTGAATTTATTGTTAAAAATGAAATCATTCAAGTGCTATATTTATTATAAGTGAAAGTGCCCGCTGACTTTTGACAAGGCCTGTCCAAAAATATACTTCAGAATCAGAATCAGAAAGAGCTTTATTGCCAGGTATGTTCACACATACGAGGAATTTGTTTTCGTGACAGAGCTTCTACAGTGCAACAGAATTACAGACAGGACTAAAAAAACAGATAATAAATATATTTTTAAAAGTGAATGCAAAAAAACAAATTGAAAAGTTCTGCCACTTATAATAAAAATGCACTATTTTTGGTGCATTATCATTGTTTATTTTTCTGTTATGTACAGAGATTTGAAATATATTATTTATTTTCCCGCCAGTCATTTTCAATCATCACGTTACATTTTGGTCATTTTCCCTCCAAATCAAAATTTGCCCGGAGCCACGCAACATGACCTATACTAAATAAATACTGGTGCTGTGACTTGTAGCTATATTTAGCACATATAAGAGAGCAGCATAACATAATTGAAGAATGAAACCGACGACTGAGGTAAAACGCTTTTTCGGCTCAGTTGACTTTTATATCAACTGGGAGCGCAGCGCGCAATGGCATAATGTGAGGCGCGCAGGACGCATACACGCTTAAAACCATTCAAAATATGCGCCTCGCAAAAAGCGCTTTCGGTGATCGATCCCTTATGCAGCCACATTTTAAAAATATATAAAATAATATTTTTTAATCGTTTAACTGATACCATTAATCGGTTACAAACGCACCCTTTCGGTAAACGGTTAAACGGTTATTTTGAGCATCCCTATTACCAAAGTTTCAGTCTACGTCATTCTCGTTCAAGGAAACGTCAAAGTAAAGCTGTTCGGGTCGTTCACATATCATATGGGAAGCACTTCTCACAGAACAGATGCTTTATGCACATAAATACTTCTGTATAAATGTTCATTACTAACCTTACTATGAACAGTACCGCCGCTCCCTATACGCAGAGTACGCAGGCTGAGTAGGGCCTCAGCTCCGGAGGGGGGCACCATTTCGGATGGTTCCTCAAAAAAAAAATATTAACATTTATTTAATAATATTAACATAAACTGAGTGTAAATAAAATGTATATTGATAATATGTTGTTAAATACATTTAAAAAAAATTCATTTTATGACGAACGCAAAAACAAACATGTGACATAATTTTTTCCGTGTACGCGCATAGACGCGTACGCGCAGCGTGGTCCGGTCCGGGCCACTTATCTGTGCTGCTCTGCTAGCAGCAAATATTTAGAACTGATGCAAGTTGCAGCTCTATCCCCGGGAAGACAACAACAGTCTGGAGCCGAGAAGAGGAAAAAAGTGCAAGATGAATCGCGTGCATCATTTTCAGGTAACTTCCATGAATCTGGAAAACATATTTTTGCTTGTTCACTAGTGAGGCTAACGTTTAAACTTCGCCACAACTGCACCAAATCTGCCTTATTTGTTGTTGTTTACGTTCAGTTTATTTGCTTTGCGGCTCTGCATTGTGCTTTAAACTATGACAGGACATGTTTTATGACTTTTCGCATTTGCCCCTCTTCCCTATGTTGCTGATAATTACACAAACTCAATTATTTTATTAACTTGTGCAATAGTTTACAATTCTGTTTGCACATCAGCTACATACACACGCACTGCACAATTATTTCACTGTATGTATTATTTATTATTATATAGTTATTATATTATGTTATATAATTATATATTATAGCATTAAAGCATGCTAATCTAATATAATATAAAAGCATGAATTCATTAATAATTATTTTTTCTGAATGTTTAAGTTTTTGTTTAAACACACTAATTTTAATACACTTTTTAGTTCTTAAAAACCACAAATGTCTTTGATTTATACTGATAGTGAGAGTCAGTGTTTGTCACCATAGATTATAGTGCAAGTTAAATCCACATTTTGGTTGTAGTTTAGACATGAAGAGTGCTTGACTAGCTCATTGTTTTAATGGTATGTCATGAGTTTTTCTTTAAATGACTAATTTCTTCTGTATTGTATATGGAGGTTCAATGCTGAAAATTGTCCCAAAAGAAGATGAGGTGGCCTGATCCAGCACTGCTCCAGAGGCAGCTGCAAAGGTACAGACACTGAGACAGGATGCAGCCCTGAGGACCGCCCATCTCTACAGGTACAGAGAGGGTTTTAATCCTTACCTTTTGTAAAGTTGGAAAATGGGAATGCTTCTGCAGAAGACATGTGTTTACTTTGATGTAAACTATTATTTTGTAATGTAAATATTTGAATGTTTAAGTGTAATTTTGAGTGTTTAAATGCACATCTATCCATATAAATAAATAAATACATGTTTAAATACATATGTTTGTGTGTTTTTGTTCCTCTGTGGGGGCACCACAGTAAAATTTCGCATAGGGCACCCTTTTGGCCAGCAGCGGCCCTGACTATGAACATGATTTGATTATAACTGCAGATCAATGATAGTGTGAAATAGCCTACTGTAACGTCTGCAATTATATAAAATATATAAATAAATTAACTTATATGAACACATACAGACCTTTACAGCCTCTGATATGCTACCAATTACAGAAAAACTACACACAGAATACTAGATATAATCAGTATATTAGATATAAGGACATTTAGTCCTTATTTGGGCTCAAAAACAACATGCAACATATAGCCCACAGTCAGTGCAAACCTCTCATCTTTATCTTTAATCTTTACCAGCACATGTAACCTCTGTTAGAAAGTAATTCTGTCATTCCGAGTTCATAATAATCCAAAAGGTTATGATAATAGTTAAACATTGCAGTTTGTTCATGTTTTAGGTTGCTGAAAAAATCATTTGCTCCTTTGTTTTGTTGGGCTTCTCCTTTGTTTTTTTGCTCTTTACTCTCGCGTTTGTCCATTTCTGAAAGGATTGGATGTCAGAAGCACTTCAATAATCACGCGCACGTTATTATCATCAGCTCAAGGAGTTCGTTATTTCAAATAAAGACGCACGGCAAGCGCAAGCTAGAAGGCGAAACCGCTCGCTCTTTAGACTGCCTTGTAAACAACTACGGGGCAAAGGGTAGTTCTGCTCTTCTTCTTGGCTTTGTGGCTATCCATCAAGACGACCAAAAGGTTTGTTTGAGCTCAGGTCAACCATGGCTCATTATTATATGTATATTTTATTACTGTGTAATGTCTTGACTGTGTTTTTAAAAACGGCAGTTCCTTTGTTTTCATTCTCCTGGCTTGTTGCACGAGTGAGTGACATATCTTTGTAAACCAATAGCTTTCAGCTGTGCGTCTTGCTTTGCCTTTTGGTACCCTTTTGTTGTGCTAGGTACCCTTCCGAAAGGGTACCCAAAAAGTAGTACGGTTCGCTTTTAGGTACATTTGACAATGGAAATGGCTATAAAAGCTTAGTGAACTGAACCGAACCATACCGCACCACTCAGTGGAAACAGGCCATTAGCTTGCAAAAACTAGCAGAACATCAACACCGAAAGCACCATTTTTAAATACACAGCCAAGACATGACGGCATGTAGCAATGAACCATGCTCAGACAAAGCTGGTCTCTTCTTGTGACAAACAGATAAAAAGCAAGAACACGATCTGCTGTATGTCCTCTATTGTTGTTTATGAATCAGTTTACATTGCATATAAATGTGTGGAAAGCATAAGAGGTGCCGCTTCCTCTCTCTATTTGTTTATTTTTCTTTTTCCTCTCTTTTACATTTGATATACTTAAGTTCGAAAAGGATGCAATTTGTGAACAGCCTGTGCAGCTTTCTTACTGTAGCGACAATGATTTCGATCACAACTTTCTGGCATACACCACATCTGCCATAAGGGTACTGTTGGCAGTGGAAATGCAAGCCTGATCAGAGTGACCTGTACTAAACCATACTGTACTGTACTGAAGCAAATCACTTAGTGGAAATGAGGCACTTGTTTGCTTTTGACATAACCCTGATGCAAACAGAACTGAGGCACAAGCTCTTGTCTGAAAAAAGGGTGGAGAACATCAGCTCATTTGCATTTAAAGAGACACATAAAAAAAGGATATTATTGCTTTTATCCAAAGTGAGGTTTTTACAGTTGAAGTCAGAATTATTAGCCCCCCTTTGAATTTTTTATTTTTATTTAAATATTTTTCAAAGGATGTTTAACAGAGCAAGGACATTTTCACAGTATGTCTGATAATATTTTGTCTTCTGGAGAAAGTCTTATTTGTTTTATTTTGGCTAGAATAAAAGCAGTTTTCAATTTTTTAAAAGCCATTTTAAGGTCAATATTATTAGCCCTTTAATCTATATATATTTTTTTCGATAGTCTACAGAATAAACCATCGTTATACAATGACTTGCCTAATTACCCTAACCTGCCTAGTTAACCTAATTAACCTAGTTAAGCCTTTAAATGTCACTTTAAGCTGTATAGGAGTGTCTTGAAAAATATCTAGTAAAATATTATTTACTGTCATCATGACAAAGAGAAAATAAATCAGTTATTAGAAATGAGTTACTAAAACTATTGTTTAGAAATGTGTTGCAAAAAAACTTATTTCCGTTAAACGAAAAAGGGGGGAAAAAAATAAACGGGGGCTAATAATTCTGACTTCAACAGTAGGTATAATAAATGATGTGTGAAGTATTTTGAACTAAAACTGACATATATTACACCCTGGCAAAAGGAGTGTAATAGGGATAGTTCACCTAAAAATGAAAATTTGCTCACTATTTACTTCTCTTTTTGAGTTTCTTTCTTCTCTTAAACACAGAAGAAGATAAAAGCTGAAACACATTGACTTCCAAAGTAGGAAAAACGAATGCTATGAAAGTCGTTTACAGGTTTTCAGCATTTATCAAAATATCTTTTGTGTTTAACAGAAGAAGTTCATAAAGGTTTGAAACCAGTAAAGGCTGAGTAAATGATGACATCATTTTCATTTTTGGGTCAACTATCCCTTTAAGTTTCGATGCATATAAAATATATGGCTTGATTAATATGTGTATTGATGTTTCTCTAGGTATTAAATCTGTATTAGTTGCCCTGATGGCTGGTAAGGCAGAGGTGAAGTATGATCCAGGCCTTCTGGACCCAGCACAGATCGTCCAGCTTATCTCTTGTTTAGGGTTTGGTGCTTCAGTGATGGAAGAAAATTCAGTCCAGGACGGCGTGCTGGATCTCTCTGTGAGTGCTTTTCTGCTTCATCTTGTTACTATGATCACTTTTTCAGATTTTGTCAAAAATAAGCATTATTATTGTTTTGTGTAATTTAAGTGTACTGTATATATATATATATATATATATATATATATATATATATATATAAAAAAAATACACACAGGCATGTGTGTATTTGAGAAAATGGTTATTTATATTTAGATAGAAAATATATGTGTACATGATACATAGTGGGGCGGCACAGTGGCTCAGTGGTTAGCACTGTCGCCTCACAGCAAGAAGATCGCTGGTTCGAGTCCCGGCTGGACCAATTGGCATTTCTGTGTGGAGATTGCATGTTCTCCCCGTGTTAGCATGGGCTTCCTCCGGGTGCTCCGGTTTCCCCCACAGTCCAAAGACATGTGCTATAAGTGAATTGGATGAACTAAATTGGCCGTAGTGTATGAGTGAGTGTGTGTGAATGTGAGATTGTATGGGTGTTTCCCAGTACTGGGTTGCGGCTGGAAAGGCATCCGCTGCATAAAACATATTGTGCAATAGTTGGCGGTTCATTCCACTGTGGCGACCCCTTATAAATAAGGGACGAAGTTGAATAAATAAATAATACAAATTATATATGAAGTAAAATAGCTATTTAACAAAAATGTTTTGTATCATTTTGTTTCTATGTATGTGTGTATCACATATTCATAAAAAATAACACACACACATATATATATATATATTATGTCAAAACAAACTTTTTATTTTTAATGTGATTAATGATGATTAATCTTTACCCAGCACAATTTTAAATATGTTCTTCTACTCTTTAGGTTTATTAAACTGAATTTAATCATATTAGCATTTGTATCTTTGTAATGCCCATTACACCATCACCACCACCACCATCACTTTATTCGGTTTTAATTGATTATGTATGTAGTATTAAAACACTTTTTAGACACAATGTTTTGTATTTTATTTGTACACAGTGGGGGCCATAACAAAGTTGTTTTTTAACTTAATAAATCCTAACAATAATAACAATCTCTAGAACAAGAATATTCATTATAATATATTTCACTTTGGTGAATAATACCAAAACCACCTATAGAAGCACTTTCTCTCTCTCCTCCTTTAGCACTAAATTTCTCTGAGCACAAGCAAGTTACCTTGAATAACTAGCACTTCTTGGATGTATTGACTCTTCTTGTTGAAACGCTGTATACCTCCTCAATTGTAGGTCATTTTGGACAAAAGCATCTGCTAAATGACTAAATGCAAATGTAAATAATTGATACACAAATCACACACAAACTGTCTTTATTTTTTAGGATACATGTAAGGAAAAGATTGTCATTTTTGCTTATCAGCTTGCATATTCGCTCTTTTTTCTACCTCCCTGAAAAGGATAGATTACGCAAATATAAACCTTTTCCTCACCATTTACACCATTAAAGCACATTTTTGTTGCCCTGTTTGCTTTGGGTTGTTTTACTTACACAATTGTTTAAAGTATAAAACATTGTTATTATACTGTATGTACAATAAACAGGGGGGAAAATCTCAATCAGTTGTTACCAGAATGTTACTTTTCAACAAAAGAAAGAAATTAAAACAGGTGTGGATCAAGTGAAGTATGAGTAAATAATGACAGAATGCATTTTTTTTCCCTTGAACACTGCTTAATCCTATCCCATAAACTTAACTGCTACAACAGCTTTCTTACTAACTAAATTAGTCATAAGTCATAGTTAATATTGAATATGTGTATTCCCCATATTAAAGTGTTAGCAAAACGTACATATTGTAAAGGAAAGCCTCACTACTCTCTCTTTTTTCCGCATAAACCAGAGAGAAGAAAGATGAAATGGAAATTCTTATGAAGGTCTAATGTAGAATTCAACAAAAGAAGAGTTAGAGATGATCAATTTATAGGAGTGTGTTTCAGTCTTGTGGATTTCAGTCCTGACGCTGATATTTCATCAGGTCACCGGTATGACATGTGCATCTTGTGTCCATAACATCGAGAGCAAACTCTTGAGGACAAAGGGAATACTGGAAGCATCTGTCGCACTGGCTACAAACAAGGCCCATGTGAAGTTTGACTCGGATTTGGTAGGCTCTCGAGACATCGTCCGCATTATTGAGGTACAATTATATTTGCATTATTGAAAGAAACACTGATAAATAATAATACTACAGAATTAACAGATGTAATTTCTGTCTAGCTCAGGCATAACAATGAAAAAAGGAAATTCTATATTAGTAAGCTTGACAGTGTCAGTATACTTTGCTTGGAAATGTATACGTTTACAATTATTTTTGAGGAAATATGAAAATAATAAAGTCAAAATACTGGGGCATTTTGTATTTCAGTTATATTTACACTGTACAATCATTGCTAATGTTGTCAGGTGTAGTTACTTGCTGTTTTATGAAAACTGGTGTTAATTTCCTTCTCAAAATGACATTAAAGGGGACCTATTATGCCAAACTCAATTTTCTAAGGTGTTTAAACACAGTTGTGTGGCAACAGTCTGTGAATATAACCAACTTCTAATGGTAAAATGTATTAATTTTGCATTTATTGTAAGTCTGGAGAAACACGTTGATTTACATCCTCTCTTCAGAGTACCTGTCATCAGAGGGAGAATACCCTGCCCATTAGTGACAATCTCTCCTTCATTAGCATAGGACGTTAGTCTTGTTTTTAAATCTGCCACTATGCTGACACATTAGAAAATAGGGCTGGGAGCACAATCTCATTTGAATTTAAAGTGACAGTCACCAAAATGGCACAATTAGGATCAAATCCTAAAAAGGGTCAGTTTCAAAGAGTTATAAAACATTATTTCTGGGGTATTTTAGCTTCAACTTCACAAACACACTCAGGGACATCAGAGACTTATTTTACAAAAACGGGGCATAATAGGTTCCCCTTAATGTTCAAAGAAACGTTGACTGTTACCATCCTTATATTGCAATAAGTAATATACTGTATCACTTACTTTAATGTTTTTAGGAGAAGCATGTCCTTCAAAAGCATTGCTTAATTCAGTACTACATTGTTTGAGTAAAGCCAGTGCTGGAGCAAGCTAAACTGGATTTTTTGTCTTTTTTCTAGTCCAAATATTTAAAAATTCTTATGTCAAGAAACATTTTCTAGGCAAGCAAAACATATTGTCTTGTTTTCAGAAATAATACGTGAAAGTTAAGTGAGTTTTTCCTTAAAACAAGCAAAATAATCTGCAAATGGGGTAAGCAAAATAATCTTGTTTTTCCTTTTGACATAAGATTTTTTTGCTTACCCCATTGGCAGATTATTTTGCTTGTTTTAAGGAAAAACTCGCTTAATTTTGGCATATTATATCTTAAACAAGACAGTATGTTTTGCTTGTCTAGAAAGTACTTCCTGATTTAAGAATTTTTAGGTATTTTGACTAGAAACAAGACAAAAAATCTAAGTAAGAAAATCATTTTTTACAGTTTAGGCAAACAACGATTATGCTGCCCTCTGTCAGATAAAAGTGAGGGGGGGGGGGGGGGGGGGGGTGTTGTCACAGACGCCGTCCTACTTCGCGGTCGCCTAGGTCGCCTCTATGAACACGCCGGCCCTCAGTAAAAAAAACAGAGAGTACTTAAAATATGACACAGTAAGCTTAAAATGACTAAACATACATTGTTACTTTTACACAACTTAGTTGACTTCCTTCTATACCTAAAATATTTTCAAAATCCTGAGTAATTTGACTTTTACTTTTAATTAGGTTCATTTTCTTATCGTAGTTATAGTGAATAAGGATAATTAATCTAATTTCATTGTTGTGTTTGTGTTATTTTGGTGACACTTTACAATATGGGACACATAGTTAATGTATTTACTAAACAATGAACAATACATATAGTTGAAGTCAGAATTATTAGCTCCCCTTTGATTTTTTTTCCCTTTTTTAAAATATTTCCCAAATTATGTTTAACTGAGGAATGAAATTTTCACAGTATGTCTGATAATATTTTTTCTTCTGGAGAAAGTCTTATTTGTTTTATTTCGGCTAGAATAAAAGCAGTTTTAAATTTAAAAAAAACATTTTAAGGTCAGTATTATTAGCCCCTTTAAGCTATATATATTTGTTTTCGATAGTCTACAGAACAAACCATCGTTATACAATAACTCGCCTAATTACTCTAACCTGCCTAGTTAACCTAGTTAACCTAGTTAAGCCTTTAAATGTCACTTTAAGCTGTATAGAAGTGTCTTGAAAATTATCTAGTAAAATATTATCTACTGTCATCATGGCAAAGATAAAATAAATCAGTTATTGGAAATGAGTTATTAAAACTATTATGTTTAGAAATGTGTTGAAAAAATCTTCTCTCTAAACAGAAATTGGTGAAAAAAAATAAAAAGGGGGGCTAATAATTCAAGGGGGCTCATAATTCTGACTTCAACTGTATATTACAGCATTTATTCATCTTTGTTAACATCAGTAATTGAAAATACAATTCATGTTCACTCACGGTCCATTAACTACCATTAAAAAGCACAGCATTGGATTTTAATAATGCATTAGTAAATGTTAAACTATGATTTAAAATGCTGTGCAAGTATTGTTCATTGTTTGTTCATGTAAATAACTAAAATGAACAGTGTCCCTTATTGTAAATTGTTACCATTATTTTTAATTTACGCATTTTATTTCCTAATTTCCCCCCTGTTCTTTAGGGTTTGGGTTTTGGTGTGTCTTTAATAAAAAACGAGGGATTGAACAACACACTGGACCACCAAGAGGAAATTCGGCAGCAAGTATCTTTTTTAACCTCATTTATTTTGCATGTGTGTTTGTCTGAGAGAGTGTGAGTGTAAACCTGCGTGTACCTGCAGATGGAAGCATTCGTTTCTGTTCAGCCTTGTGTTTGGGATCCCAGTGATGGGACTGATGATCTACATGATGGTGATGGACAGTCAGCACAAAGAACATGGTGGCTCCATGCCTGTGGACCAGAACATCCTCCCTGGTCTCTCCATCATTAACCTGGCCTTTTTCCTGCTCTGCACACCTGTTCAGGTACAGGACCTAAGTAGGCATGCAGTAGAAGGTTCTCATGTAAATACATTTCATAAATCAGTTGTCACATGTCACTTAATTTAATGAATTAACTTAATTATCATGCTTCTTATTTGCTTTTCATTTGATCTCAACTTCAATCTCACTGGCAGAGCTGTAATAAAACAAAACACTATTGGCTGTTTTTTAACACTGGAAGAATCAGAATTATATAACTACTTGAATTACCATAGCGTTCTCATATAAGACGTCATATTGTCACATCATATTTAAATTCAAAACTTGTATTTAGATAATCAAATTAAGCTTTGAATGTCTGTTGTCATATTTAATTAGGTCATAACCCTAAAAACACAATCTTTTTGGTAATACAGCCTAAATATGTACACTCACCGGCCACTTTATTAGGTACACATTAGTACTGGGTTGGACCCTCTTTTGCTTTCAGAACTGCCTTAATCCATCGTGGCTTAGATTCAACAAGGTACTGGAAATATTCCTCAGAGATTTTGGTCCATATTGACATGATAGCCTCACGAAGTTGCTGCAGATTTGTCAGCTGCACATCCATGATGCGAATCTCCTGTTCCACCACATCCCAAAGGTGCTCTATTGGAATGAGTTCTGGTGACTGTGGAGGCCATTTGAGTACAGTGAACTCAATGTCATGTTCAAGAAACCAGTCTGAGATGATTCGCGCTTTATGACATGCCGCGTTATACTGCTGGAAGTAGCCATCAGGTGATGGGTACACTGTGGTCATAAAGGGATGGACATGGTCAGCAACAATACTTAGGTAGGCTGTTGCATTGACACGATGTTCAGTTGGTACTATTGGGCCCAAAGTGTGCAAGAAAATATCCCCCACACAATTACACCACCACCACCAGCCTGAACCGTTGATACAAGGCAGGATGGATCCATGCTTTCATGGCGTTGACGCCAAATTCGGACCCTACCATCCGAATGTTGCAGCAGAATTCAAGACTCATCAGACCAGGCAACGTTGTCCAATCTTCTATTGTCTAATTTTGGTGAGCCTGTGTGAATTGTAGCCTCAGTTTCCTGATCTTAGCTGACAGGAGTGGCACCCGGTGTGGTCTTCTGCTGCTGTAGCCCATCCGCCTCAAGGTTGGATGTGTTGTGCGTTCAGAGATGCTCTTCTGCATACCTCGGTTGTAACGAGTCATTATTTGAGTTACTGTTGCCTTTCTATCAGCTCAAACCTGGCCATTCTCCTCTGACCTCTGGCATCAACAAGGCATTTGCACCCACAGAACTGCCGCTCACTGGATATTTTCTCTTTTTCAGACCATTCTCTGTAAATCCTAGAGATGGTTGTGCGTGAAAATCCCAGTAGATCAGCAGTTTCTGAAATACTCAGACCAGCCCGTCTGGCACCAACAACCATGCCACATTCAAAGTCACTTAAATTATGTTTCTGATGCTCAATTTGAACTGCAGCAGATCGTCTTAAAGGCATAAAATGCATTGAGTTGCTGTCATGTGATTGGCTGATTAGAAATTTGAGTTAACATGCAGTTGGACAGGTGTACCTAATAAAGTGGCCGGTGAGCGTAGAAGCCTAACTAGGCTACTAGACCACCTGCTAATGTTCGCGCATCACCTTCATTTTCACTTTCACAAGCAGGGGAGAAGGCTTATTCGTGGTACTGAATATGCTGTTTTGAAAGACATATCTAAAGTAAAGTTATGTTTTTGTTAGTAAGAAGTAGCTACGCAACAGGGCAGGCATATTCACTGAAGAAGCACACAGATACTGAAATGCATGCAGTCATTTTGACCGCTATGGTACATAAAGGTAGAAATACTAATAGCTCTTTCATGTTTTGTAAATAAAATAGCAATGTTAGAAAGAAAATATACATATATTTAGGAAAAGTCAGGGAATTATCGATATATGTCTCTTATTTTAAGTTTTTAAACTGCAAAAATTACATTTTGGTAGTTCTAGTGTTAAAAATGGGAGGGGCTACTCTATGTCCCACCCTGTCTTCATGTTTCAGTTGAGATTACGTCAGACATCGAATCAAAAATGCACATTTTAAAGCACTTCATGGGACCTTTAAGAATATATATATATATATATATATAATTGGTTATCGCCAACCAATGAGTCTTTAATACTCTTATTTTCGAATTCTTGTTCAGTTTCTAGGTGGTCGTTACTTCTACATACAAGCCTACCGGTCACTCAGACATGGTGTAGCCAACATGGACGTGCTCATCGTTTTGGCCACCACCATTGCATATGTGTATTCATTTACAGTGCTGATCGTAGCCATGATTGAAGGAGCCAAACAGAGTCCTCTGACATTTTTTGATACGCCGCCGATGCTTTTTGTGTTCATTGCTCTTGGACGCTGGCTGGAGCACATTGCTAAGGTAAAGAAACATCCAAAATCTACTGTATATCACTCAAATTTACACATATATAGTTGCATATATTTATAATGATTCGACATATCACTGCAGATTTCTTCTGTTAGAGCAGTAGTGGTGTATGACTGTGTGTTTGCTCTAATCTCACTGTCATGCATTCATTGATATGCTTCATGTGACAAAGCTATCATTATGTTATAAAAATGCTCAAATAAATCAGGTAAGAGGAGATTCCTCAAACTGCTCTGATCTGTGTTTGGTTTAATCATTTACAGGGACAGATGCAAAATATCTTATATATATATATATAGTTGAAGTCAGAATTATTAGCCCCCCTGGATTATTTTTTTCCCCAATTTCTGTTTAACGGAGAGAAGATTTTTCTCAATACATTTCTAAACCTAATGGTTTTAATAATTCATTTCAAGTTACTAGTATTCAGCTTAAAGTGACATTTAAAGGCTTAACTACTGTAGATAATTAGGTTAACTAGGCAGATTAGGGTAATTAGGCAAGTCCATTGTGCTGTATATCAATGGTTTGTTCTGTAGACAATAAAAAAAGAAATTGCTTAAAGGGGCTAATAATTTTGAACAAAATGGTTTTAAAAAAATTAAAAACTGCTTTTATTCTTGCCGAAATAAAACAAATAAGACTTTCTTCACAAGAAAAAATATTATCAGACATACTGTGAAAATTTCTTTGCTTTGTTAAACATCATTTGGGAAATATTTAAAAAAAGAAATAAAAATTCAAAGGGGGGCTAATAATTCATAATTCTGACTTCAACTGTGTGTGTGTGTGTGTGTGTGTGTGTGTGTGTGTGTGTGTGTGTGTGTGTGTGTGTATATATATATATATATATATATATATATATATATATATATATATATATATATATATATATATATATATATATATATATATACATACTTTTTTAACATTAGACAGAATAGTACAATTTTGATTTTTTTTTTTTTTGTATGTATATAGTCAAGCCTGAAATTATTTACACTCCAAAGGTATGAATGATTTCGTGCTTGACTGTATAAAAATATATCACATCCAAATTAAAATTTGTAATTACATAATATATTTGTGGGTACTTTGCGATGTGTACGTATTAATTGTATTATGTACCGATATAAATACACAAAGGCCTTCATATATTTGAAATATATTTTTGTTTATTTATAATGTTATAATGTATATATATAATTTACATCTAAATTTGATTGTATGTTTGTAATCATATAAACATAATAAATATACACAAGTACACCTGTTTGTATTATGCAATTAATTGTTTTTAGCTTTTTACTAACAAAAACAAAATAATTTACATATATATATTTTTATTAATGTTATTATTATTAGAAATATATATATACTTTTTTTCTTACAATATTTTTTAAAACTAGACAGCATATCTAAATATATTTAGGATAAAATATTACATATAATTTATCATTTGAATTGTTGTATACTATTATAAATATACTGCAGCCAACATTTGAAGTGGATCATTACCTTACATCAAAGTTGTCCTAAAACTATTGATAAACACCCATTCTTGTCTTAGGATAATTTAGAAAAATGTTTTGATTCATTTCGAATGTTGACTACTGTAAATACATATTGATGTTACTATATTTAAATGAAAAATAATACATGCTATCTTTACTTTAAATATACTGTAGCTTCTCAAGGTTAACCACTTTCCACTTTACTTTACACAATCTTACACTTGGTTTCAGTTGTTTTCTTGTCTTTTTGTAAGTTTGGAACAAATCATGAAAGCTTTGGAGAATCACAATATGTTTATTAAAACTTCCATATACAGATTTTACACATAACTTATTTGCAAAGGCACTTCTGTGAAAGCTTGAATACATGAGCTTGATATCTCAGCATGGGTGAAAAAACAACAAATGATTTTGCTTTATTTTATCCTTGCAGAGTAAGACTTCGGAGGCTCTGGCTAAACTCATGTCTCTTCAGGCTACAGACGCCACTATAGTGTCTCTGGGTCCCGACAACACCATCATCAGGTTCACTTCACTCCTTACACAAACTATTATTTTACATTTTATTTAAATCAAGCAGTTTGAAAATATTTCAGGGGAATTAAATCAAAGACTAAAGATTAGATACTTAAGGCGTAATTCTTTCTAGCAGGGGTCAGCATCCTTTTTTTTGACACAATGTGCCATTTTTTAATAGTTTGATATCAACTTTGTCATTTATATGTATGAAATTTAGTCCTGTCCAAATGAACACCTTCACTCTTGTGATTAGTAGAGAAGTTTCCCTCTTCAAAAGGCCATACTCCAAAGACATGCCAGCAAACCCCAAAACACAAAATGATTGACAGACAAGGAGCATTTCTGACAAAAATAAAAAGCGCTGCTGCTACTATTTTTTTCTGAGACAGCTTTGATTTTCCACGACACTTTTATCAATAGCTGTGTTTCCATCTACAAGTTTAAAAGTTCATTTTAGGATATTCCATCGACAAAAATACCAAGATGTGTTTAAAGTTTACAAAAAAAAATTGAATGTGGTCAATTGAGGCTGATAAAATGATTTTGTGTATAAGCACTGATAGAAACACCTTTAGGGATTAATTCAGAATAAGATCCCCCCAAAAAGTGTGTATCATTATTATTATTATTATAGTATATTTAAATATGTTTAGGATGAAATATTATTATGAGTACAAAACGGTAAACACAGAACGCATAAACAGCAATAGAACAGAAATGGGAATAACAGGAATGTAAAGAGCAATGACAATCAGAATAATATTGGTACTATTTAAATCATATTATTTAGCATTTATATGAATTACAAAAAATAAGTAAACAAGTAATAATAGTAAATAAAAGTAATAAATAATAGTATAATAGTAAATAAAAGTATAATAATAGTATAATAGTAAATAAAAGTAATAAATAAACAAGTAATAATAGTAAATAAAAGTATAATAATAGTATAATAGTAAATAAAAGTATAATAATAGTATAATAGTAAATAAAAGTAATAAATAAACAAGTAATAATAGTAAATAAAAGTATAATAATAGTATAATAGTAAATAAAAGTAATAAATAAACAAGTAATAATAGTAAATAAAAGTATAATAATAGTATAATAGTAAATAAAAGTAAATAAATTATGAAATAAATAAACAATTAAATAATAAATAAGTATACTTATAAGTATACTTATTATTACAATGATAATAAATAAATAAGTAAATAAATAAACAATAACAATATACAATAAATAATATAAATAAATTATTAATGTAAACATAATTAATAAAAGTAAATAATGACATAACACAACATAACAGAATAAATTCAGAATAAGATCCCCATGTAATTATGTCTAACATGATTGTGCCTGAGGCGATGCAGTGGCGCAGTGTAGGTAGTTCGATTCTCTGCTGGGTCGGTTGGTGTTTCTGTGTGGAGTTTGCATGTTCTCTCTGCGTTCGTGTGGGTTTCTTCCGGGTGCTCCGGTTTCCCCCACAGTCCAAAGACATGCGGTACAGGTGAATTGGGTAGGCCAAATTGTCCGTAGTGTATGAGTGTGAATGAGTGTGTATGGATGTTTGCCAGAGATGGGTTGCAGCTGGAAGGGCATTTGCTGCGTAAAACATGTGCTGGATAAGTTGGCGGTTCATTCCGCTGTGGCGACCCCAGATTAATAAGCCGACAAGAAAATGAATGAATGAATAATAACATAACATAACATAACACAACGTAACAGAATAAATTCAGAATAAGATCCCCATGTAATTATGTCTAACATGATTGTGGGCTCTTACTGTTTGTCTACCAATCTGGTCACAACATCATTACTCTGAAGGAAAAAGAGCTACAGTGGTTAACACATAATGGTCCAATATGAGATCAGGAAAATGCTGAAATTAGCCTGATAGCAAATCGCCATCCATAGCCAGTAGAAATGTAAGTTAAGTGTGTCTATTTTTCGTGACATACAATTTATTTGTCGACAGAATAATTTTTGTCAGAATTATGTTAATTTCTGTTTAATGAAGAGAAGATTTTTTTTTCAACACATTTCTCAACATAATAGTTTTAATAACTCATTTCTAATAACTGATTTATTTGGCATGATGACAGTACATAATATTTTACTAGATATTATTTAAGATACTAGTATTCAGCTTAGTGACATTTAAAGGCTTAACTAGGTTAATTAGCAAGTTAGGTAATTAGGCAAATCATTGTATAACAGTGGTTTGCTTTGTAGACAATTGAAAAAAAAATGCTTAAGGAGGCTAATCATTTTGTTTTGGCATTTTAGGTTGTGGCATTTGATAAAAAATTATGAGGGTAAATTAGTTTTGACAAAATAATGAAGTGCACAGAGTTTATGACAAAGTACTACTATATACACTACCTGACAAAAGTCTTGTCGTCTCCAGTTGTAAGAGCAACAAATAATAATTTGACTTCTAGTTGATCATTTGGAAAAGTGGCAGAAGGTAGATTTTTCCTATGAATCATCTGTTGAACTGCATCACAATCATCACAAATACTGCAGAAGACCTACTGGGACCCGCATGGACCCAAGATTCTCACAGAAATCAGTCAAGTTTGGTGAAGGAAAAATCATGGTTTGGGGTTACATTCAGTATGGGGGCGTGTGAGAGATCTGTAGAGTGGATGGCAACATCAATAGCCTGAGGTATCAAGACATTTGTGCTGCACATTACATTACAAACCACAGGAGAGGGCAAATTCCTCAGCAGGATAGGGCTCCATCTCATACTTCAGCCTCCACATCAAAGTTCCTGAAAGCAAAGAAGGCCAAGGTGCTCCAGGATTGGCCAGCCCAGTCACCAGACATGAACATTATTGAGCATGTCTGGGGTAAGAAGGAGGAGGCATTGAAGATGAATCCAAAGAATCTTGATGAACTCTGGGAGTCCTGCAAGAACGCTCTCTTTGCCATTTCAAATGACTTTATTAATAAGTGATTTGAGTCATTTCAGAGATGTATGGATGCAGTCCTCCAAGCTCATGAGTCATACACAATATTCATTTTTCCACTGCACCATGACTTTATATTCTATACTGTACATTATTTCTGTTAAGTGACATGACTTTTGTCTTAGCAAAGTCAGACCTTACTGTCCTAATTAAATCATTACAAATCAAGGCATGATCATATTTTATTTAGATAAATAAGCGTAATCTAGAGGCCTTTGCCTTTCATATAAGCCACTTCTGATACCAAATGATCAAGTTATTATATGTTGTTCCTAAAACTTGGATAGGCGACAAGACTTTTGTCAGGTAGTCTACATATTAAAAATAAGGAGAGTGTAAGATGCCCCGGGGGGTGTGGATTGAATAATTTTTTTTTTTTTTCTATTGCAATGACATTTTGCATGGCCTCTTAATTTAATATAAAAAAAGGAAGAAGAGTAAATTTTGATTTCATGACAACTTTAAAGTGCATTTATGTGAGATGATATTAACATAAATTCCTCATCTATAAGTAATTGTTCAGAGAGCCATAAATCCACTAAAAGAGTGTGAGACGGCGATTGAACTGAGAAGCTCTGTGACTTTGACCTCTGGAAAAGAGTTGAGCTCTCAGAGGAGCAGGATTGAGCATCTGCACTAGATGGCAGTGAGTGATGTGTGTGCTGTGATGTGTTTTCTGTCATGTGTCAGAGAGGAGCAGGTGTCTGTGGATCTGGTGCAGAGGGGTGACGTGGTGAAGGTGGCACCCGGGGGAAAGTTCCCTGTCGATGGGAAGGTCATTGAGGGCACGTCTATGGCAGACGAGTCTCTGATCACAGGTAACACTTATGTTTCCATCCACCTAATTTTCTGCGCATTCTGGAGATGCACATAAAAACATCGGTTGATGGAAACGACAAGATGCGCATCAATTTTGAAAAGGCACATAAAAAAAGTATGCGCATAACCGAGTAGGATAAACTTTTTCCGATAAGAAAAGATGCGCATAAACTACGATGGAAACACTTTTACCGAACAAATTCCAGTATGCGCATTAAAAAAGTCATGTGATTTTGTTAAAGAGATCATGTGATGATAAAAATGTGTGTGAATGGACAAACCAGCAGGCTGAGAACATTGTAAAACATCTGAAATATTGCTTTAGTCATTCTAAAACGTTTCAGTATTAATGTTAATATATTATTAATTACCTCCAGAACTGTCAATAGCGCCTGTGCTCCACATCTCACATCTTTAAATGCCACCACACATTCATTGCTTGTCGGAATTATCTTCTCAGGCGCAAGAAATTTATTACAGTTTTTGTCAGTGGCTTTGGTGCATTTCTCACAACACTATTTACATTTGCACAACAGTTAATGCATTTCTCAAAACAATTAGTACAAACTGCAAAACCTAGTGGATAACCTGCAAAAGCGTGTCACTTGCTCAAAATGGAGAGCTCATTCCTCAAAAGCAAGTATTGATGTCAATGAAAGTGTCAGTGTCATCAAAATGAAAAGTCCTGACACCATTGTTTATGAACAAGACAGTCAAATGGCTTTGTCATGTTTCATTATGACACTTTACTCTGTACATTTTTTCCAATGCAAAAAAAGTCAGATTTTGGTGACACTGAAAATGCTCAAGACAGCACTATATACTATTTGCACAGCCATTTGAAAACTACAGTAAAGTTAGACATCACTGCATTTAGTGAGGTATCTGAGTACAAGACACTGAATATGTGTGTTTCACATGTTTACTGCATTTGCTCTTTGCAATTCTAATTTATTCACAGAATTGTGCAAAAGAATAAATACACCCTTATTTACAACAAACATAAACTTCCTTTGGGTAGAGCTGTGCACAACTGTTACAATTTTCTCAGTCACTTTGGTGCATTTCTCACAACACTATTTACATTTGCACAACAGTTAATGCATTTCTCAAAACAATTAGTACAAACTGCAAAACCTAGTTTGAAAAAAGCATGTCACTTGCTCAAAATGGAGAGCTCATTCCTCAAAAGCAAGTATTGATGTCAATGAAAGTGTCAGTGTCATCAAGATGAAAAGTCCTGACACCATTGTTTCTGAACAAGATAGTCAAATGGCTTTGTCATGTTTTCATGATGACAGTTTACTCTGTACATTTTTTCTAATGCAAAAAAAGTCAGATTTTGGTGACACTTCCTGAAAATGCTCAAGACAGCATTATATACTATTTGTACAGCCATTTGAAAACTACAGTAAAGTTAGACATCACTGCATTTAGTGAGGTATCTGAGTACAAGACACTGAATATGTGTGTTTCACATTTTTACTGCATTTGCTCTTTGCAATTCTAATTTATTCACAGCATTGTGCAAAAGAATAAACACACCCTTATTTACAACAAACATAAACTTCCTTTAGGTAGAGCTGTGCACAACTGTAAACAATATTGCAGTACATATTGGAACTGAACCTACAACATACACAGGTCTGTAAATCATTCATCAAATTGTTCAATTTAGAAGACATTTTCAGAAAAAAAAAGATTAAAATGTTTTAAATAAAATTTGCTTGACAGATTTTGACAACTAGTTCAACATTTTTGTATGTAATGACTCAAGTAATGAAATGAGGACTATTAGTTTTACTTAAGTATTACTTTAATTTTAGTTCATTTTGACTGACATGACATAAGCAAATGATAATGTTATAAAAAGCAGAGAGTCGTATGAAGCAATTGATGCATGTCCAAAAGCATTTGCAATTTGTTGAAAGGAATGAGAAACTGCTACTATGATGTGCACAAATGACTTATTGTTTTGAGAAATCCATTACTGTTGTGCAAATGTAAATAGTGTTGTGAGAAATGCACCAAAGCCACTGAGAAAAACTGTAAATAAGGAAGCATTCACGCAGCTTCTCCTACCTCAATAAATTCCATTTTTACTTTTGATATTTGGCGTCAGTTAATCAGGACAGAAGGAAGAAAGATTTTGTTGTCTTTGGATGGAAATGGTGCTTTATTTGCACATCTCTTATGCGATATTCCAGTTTTGCACATAAAGTTAATTCGCATCTTTGGATGGAACAATAGCTTTTGACTGTTGAGTTTGAGTGGTTTAGAATGCTAAATCTGTCATGGTACATTGTAGATTTTTCCAGTGATTTGCTTTAAAAAGGAGCAAAAAGTTGAAACCCAAATGAGATGGTGGCTTTAATTTAAAGAAATAATTGAAAATTTAATTGATAATTGAAAAACTCATGTCAATCTAATTCCCTGAGACCTTCTTTTATCTTCAGAACACAAATGAAGATATTTTAGATGAAATCCAAGAGCTCCCTCATCCTCCATAGACAGTTCAAAGTTCAGAAAAGGAGCCAAAAACATTGTCAGAACATTCCCTGTGACTCAGGTGGTTCAACTGTAAACATACAAAATCATACAATGTTTGTAATTTCAGGAGAGCCGATGCCGGTGATGAAGAAAGCAGGCAGTTGTGTGATCGCAGGCTCGATTAATGCTCATGGAGCTCTGCTGGTGGAAGCCACACATGTTGGATCAGAGACCACACTCAGCCAGATAGTCAAACTAGTGGAAGAGGCCCAGACGTCAAAGGTAATGCATAACACACGCACGCACGCACGCACGCACACACGCACACGCACACACACACAAAACAAACCTTTAAAGCCTAGTTCACACTACAGGATTTTAAGCATCGGCAGATCGCTGTGCAGCTCACACTACATGACTTGATTTTGTGTCTTTTAATTACTGTGGTGTTCACACTACGCGACACTACGTAAATGATCCAAAAGAGGGGGGTCACACACTACATGATCTGACAACAACTTGTTCGCCAACAGTTCAGTCAAGCTACCGAACCACAGCCAATGAAATTTTGAGGGAGGAGTCGTCAGAAAAAGCTGAACACTATTGGCTGCTTGTGTGCTGATTACATCACTGACAGCGTTTCGGGTAGAAAACGGGGCGGGGCGGGCAGCGGGTGAACAAAGACTGAATATACGGCGGGAGCAGTCGGGTGTGGAATAAAACCTGGCGGGAGCGGGATTAAAATCTCAGTACCCCGCAGATCTCTAGTATAGTGTAGACATTAAAGAACAACTTTTTAAAAACTAATCCTAAATATTAATGATAAATTAAAAGTTTTAAGATTACCTAAATATGAAAATATAAGTAAATATAAAACAGAACTAATTTACATAGCAAATTCACTTGGTGTGGTTTATTTAGAAACTAATTTCGAGAGGATCAAGTGCTTAAGATCAACACGGCTGGCACCTTATCAGCTCTGTAATCTGCCCTATTAGATGATTACAGACACACTATAAATAACCAGAGATTTCACTACAGTTATCTTCGTCTTGAAGTTCCCCCCATTCCACCCCTACTTCCACCCCTTTTCCTATAGGGCGACACGGCGGCCCAGTGACTAGCACTGTTGCCTCACAGCGAGAACGCCGCCGGTTCAACCTCCTATTGGGCCTGTTAGCGTTTCTGTGCGGAGTTTGCATGTTCTCCCCGTGTTTGCGTGGGTTTCCCCCGTGTTCCCCGGTTTCCTCCCACCATCCAAAAACATACACCATAGCCAATCGACTAAACCAAATTATTACCTAAGACAACCTTAGTTTACACTTCTCACACAGCGACAAGCAGGGGAGTTCTCAAGACCTTCCTGAGCTCGAACTCCCCTCTTGCCCTTCTAACAGGAGGGAGCCCCGGGCTCGAGGATATACGAGCTCAGGGCTCTCTCCCGGGACAGCATGCCAATTACGCTTTATTGATCATCAGCTAAGTGTGAACTCTTGAAACTTGTTTTGGGGATAGTTTTAATGGCCATCAGGCTACTTTTGATTGGCCATTGGGCTTCTTTTGTTGTGAAAAGCTGGAAGTCCTGAATCTAACCCAACTAAAACAATTTAACATTAAAATTGTGTTAATAATAACTAGGGGTGTGAACCTACACTGGTCTCACGGTTCGGTTTGGTTACGATTATCATGCCATCGATTCGGTTCAATTGGATATCTCGGTGCATCACGGTGCATTGACGATGCTTTCCATACATAATTAGATTTTTTTCTTTACAACACAAGAAAAAAAATTGTATTAAAATCTATAAATATTTTTATATTTATATATTACTTGTATCACAATTTTGTCCTTAAATAGACGCAGTACGATACATGAACTGTACCTTTAATTTTACCTGCTCAAAAAAAAAAAAAACACTCTTTGTGAATGTTTTAGACAAAACTCCAATACATGCTCAGAAGACAGCACGAGCATTCATAACAAATAATGTAAATATTATCCCGCTTGCTTTTTGAGCGCTGGCAAGTTCTTACACCCCTATGATTGGTCATTGTCTTCACCCGCTCAACAGAAAGGGCTGCGCTTGGCTTTAGAAATGAAAGCGATGTTCACCCATGAGTGACGCGGGAAAAACAGCCGCGGGTCAGTCTATATGCGCATAAAACGCGGTTATCAGGTAATCCGTAATAGAATAAATACAATACAATAAACTCGCACCACAGGCACGCTTGTGTCTGGATCCACAAGTATCGCTTTAACAGAAACTTTACCTCACGGACATGCCAACGGGTCAAATGCCCTAGGCGTGTGTGTGTGTGGGGGAGAGAGAGAGAGAGAGAGAGAGAGAGGCATAGATGGAGTTTTACAGCATTTCTCCCTAGTAGTGAAATCGCGGCTCGGGCTTTACCATTCCTCAGTGTCAGTGAAAGATCTGCTTTTTAAGCAGTAGGAGTGTTTATTTTACTCACCCTTGCCTCCTTCGCCATAGTATTCTACCGCGACATCGCGCATAGGGGATAAATGACGTCAGTGCGTAATAACCGGTTATGATCTATTACTGAACCGATATCGAATTGTCCCCATCTGCATCGCGGTGCACCGAAGAAACGATTAATTTTGACACCCCTAATAATAACAGTAAAGTAAAAGTAAAAGTAAAAGTAAAGTATGTATTCTTGATATGTTACAAACCAGCATCCAATTTCAGCTATTTTTTTCCAGAATTATGACCCTTGCCCAACTTACTTTATGTCCTACCCTACTGTGGGATTGTTTAAAATGGTGGAGTTTGACTAGAAATATTACATTTTAACAGAATAGTTCTCAGTCTGAAATTACATTTTAAAGGTCTCAGTTAACGTTTTTCAGATGTTAGTATCAGTTTGTTAGTCTTAAGGATATCTATAAGCTAGTGGGCTCCAAAACAGTGACAAAATTCACATTTAGGAGATATAAACATCCAAATCTTGCAGTTTGTCAATGGATCAATGATTTCTTTTATGTCACCTCTTCTTTTGACCAATCAAATGCTCTCTAGTATCTGACAAACCCCGCCCCCTTCAAGATGCTTTTCATTTGATTTTATTTGATGCACTTGATCTCAACCCCTCTCTCACTGGCAAAGCTGTGATTAAAATCAAAACACTATTGGCTGTTTTTTAAAGGGGAGGGGCTACTCTATGTCCCGCCCGGTCTTCATGTTTCAGTTGAGATAACGTCAAGCATCTAAAAAGATGCACATTTTAAAGCACGTCACGGGACCTTTTATGCCTTTATCCATATAATATTTTCCTTTTATCCATATCCATATCATAATTGCCAATCATTTAAGTTGAACATGTCATTTTCATGTTTAAAAAATGATGTGTGGGTGCGATGGTTAGGATTTTCCTTTTTGGGTGAACTAACCCTTTAATGTAGCTGATTTGCCATCACCAGTAATTAATTGTCCTCTTCTATTGATAGGCACCCATTCAACAGTTAGCAGACAAACTGAGTGGCTACTTCGTTCCCTTCATAGTGGTGATCTCCATCCTAACAGTGACAGCATGGCTCATCATTGGCTTTCTGGACTTTGATGTTGTAGCAAAAAATTTCCCTGTGAGTAACGGCAACTTATGAACTTTGCTTAAATATTCTTCATTTCACTGCTCTGTGTGTTCAAAAATGTTTCTAACCTGTGTGTGATCTCTACAGGGTTACAACCAAAACATCTCGCGAACAGAGGTGATAGTGCGCTTTGCCTTCCAGGCCTCCATCACCGTTTTGTCCATCGCCTGCCCCTGTTCTTTGGGTCTGGCCACCCCAACTGCTGTGATGGTGGGCACAGGGGTGGGCGCACAGAACGGCATCCTCATAAAGGGAGGGGAACCGCTGGAAATGGCCCACAAGGCAATGCTCAATACGAATTCCTTCCGAGTCTGTTTATTAAAGGGGTAGTTCACCCAAAAATGCCCATTTACTCTAAACTTTTATGAGTTTCTTCTTCTGTTGAACACAAAGGAAGATATTCTGAAGAATGTTAGGATAAAATCATCAATAGTAGGAACAAAATATACTATGAAAGTCAATGGCTGTTTTTTCTCCAAACATTCTCCAGAATATCTTCTTTTGTGTTCAACGGAAGAAAGAAACTCAAATGCATTTGGAACAAGTGAAGAATGAGTAAATGATGACAGAATATTCATTTTAGGGTGAACTATTTGTAATATGGTAATTGTTTAAATTTTGCTGGATTTTTTATTGTCCACTGTTTATACACAACTGTTCAAGTGTGTTACTAACATTTTTACAGTTAATTTTTTTTTAAGAAAATGTCAAGAAAATGATGTTTTAACTGATTTAGGGTAACTTTCAAAACATCTACAGTACATTATTTGAAATAAAATTTTTTTTAAATGACTGGGCGACACAGTGGCTTAGTGGTTAGCACTGTCGCCTCACAGCGCTATTGGTGAATTGAATAAGCTAAATTGGCCGTAGTGTATGTGAGTGAATGATTGTGTATGGATGTTTCCCAGTGATAGGTTGCTGCTGAAAGGGCATCCACTGCGTAAAACAAATACTGGAATAGTTGGCGGTTCATTCCACTGTTGTGACCCCTGATGAATAAAGGGACTAAGCCGAAGGAAAATGAATGAATGAATATTTTCAAATGAATGCTGTTCAATGGATAAATGCTTTATGTGTACTACATTACATTTTATTATATTAATATTTTACAACATCATTTTATTCCATAAATCCCATTCTGTTGGCTAAATTTGTAGCGTAAATGATTTAAATTGTAATATTAGTTCAGAATATTGCTGTTTTAGGGTTTTGATCAAATAAATGGGTCATTGAGATAAAAAAAAAAAAAGTTTACAAACTACAAAGTTCTGTACACAGTATATATTTAACATTTAACATCCAGCAAAATATATATAATTATTTACATAATTCCTTTGCAATATTAGCCATTTTTGTAATATCATTACGATGAATATCATATCACAACCTTTTAGCTTTTTTCTTTAATCAACTAATGAAATTCCTCACAAAAAAAAAAATAATAATTTAGAATTTTTTAAATAGCTAAAAACAAATTTCATGCATGTTTGCATTCATTGTCAGACATTTTTACGTAATACCAGTATTGCCGGCAGCTAGCTCTCTGCAACTCTGACGTGGTCACCCACTGAAGCTAAGCAGGGCTGTGCCCAGTCAGTACCTGCATGGGAGACCACATGGGAAAGATAGGTTGCTGCTGTCTTTCGGATGAGACGCTAAACAGAGGTCCTGACCCAGGATTAAAAATCCCAGGATGCTCTTCGAAAAGAGTAGGGGTTTAATCCCAGCCCACTGGCCTCTGTCCATCATAGCCTCCTAACCACCCCCATATTATAATTGGCTTCATCACTTTGTCTCCTCTCCACCAATCAGCTGGTGTGTGGTGTGCGGTCTGGCGCAATATGGCTGTCGTCGCGTCATCCAGGTGGATGCTGCACACTGGTTGTGGATGAGCTAGAAAAGCGCTATATAAATGTAAAGAATGATTATTTTTAGTTTTCTTGTTTTAATAAAACACAATGTAATGAGTAATTTAGTAAATAATATAAATAATTCTCATTAATTTCTGAAGCTGTATCTTCTCTAGCAACAACTGTGCAATGATTGGTGCACCATGTTGACAGCCAAACTGGAATCAATAATAGCCCTTTCTTGAGGCTTCTTGGCCAACATGACTTTATGGTTAGCAGTATATCGCCACCTGCTGATTTGGGATGCTCTTGACAGCGATTCATTGGGTGTTTTTTGTGTTTTCATGTTTACAAAGATTATTTAAGCCATGCATGCGTGGATGAGTTTTTTTTTTTTTTTTTTTGACCTGAAATGTTTTGATTGGGAGTCAATTTCTCCAAAGCTCCACCCCCGAAACACCCAATGTGCTCTGATTGGCTGGCTGGTGTTACATTTCATACACAATAGTAATTCAAAATGCTGTAAATTCATTCATTTTCCTTCGGCTTAGTCCCTTTATTAATCTGGGGTCGCCACAGTGGAATGAACCGCCAACTTATCCAGCATATGTTTTACGGAGCGGATGCCCTTCCAGCTGCATCCCAGTACTGGGAAAAACCTATACACACTCATTCACACACACTCAAACACTATGGCCAATTTAGTTTATTCAATTCACCTGTACCGCATGTATTTGGACTGTGGACTATCTAACCCACACTAACACAGGGAGAACATGCAAACTCCACACAGAAATGCCAACTGACATAGCCAGGACTCGAACCAGCAACCATCTTGCTGTGAGGCGACAGTGCTAACCACTGAGGCACCGTGTCACCCCAGTGTTGTACATAAACAAGAATAAAAGAAACAAGTATAAGAAATAAAAACAACTAAGATTAAAAACAGACTAATATGTGTTAAAACTGGTTTTAAATGAATGAAAAAGAAAAGAAACAATCGTTGTTTAATCATTGGTTGTTTTCTAAATAAATGAGAAGAGACTGTTATACTGTGCCTGTGTTTTCTGCTGCTCCTGCAGGTTGGAGCTGTTATGTTTGATAAGACGGGCACCATCACTAATGGTGTGCCGCAGGTGACCCGCGTGTTGGTGTTGTGGGACCGAGCGAGGCTTCCTCTGCGGACGGTTCTGGCAGTGGTGGGCACGGCTGAGGCCAGCAGTGAGCACCCGCTGGGCATGGCTGTCGCAAAGCACTGCAAAGAGGTTTGAGAAAAAACCAGCAGAATCAACACACTTTCAAACTTCATGATCAGCCTTCAGGTGTTATATGTGCTTATACAATATGGGGGATTCTATAGTTGCAGCACATTTGGTTTACAAAGTCCAAAGTTATTTCTTTCAGCTTTTATCAAATAATTGTAATTATACATTTAATTGTAATTATATAGGTGTAATGACATGTAATTATAATGTATTATAATTGTCATACAAGTGAAAATCATGATTTAGCGATTACCATTATTATGAAATATTGTTTTTAAATTTGACTTATGTTTGGATAGTTGTATTCATTTGATTTAAATAAGCCATAAATATGTATTTTTTTAAATTCTATTGTATTTAATAAAAAATAGATATAATATAAAATAAAAATATTTGAATAAATACAATATATTTTCTTCCAAAAATATCTTATACTACTGAAAAATTATGATTAATCTGTATAATTTTAACCATTATTATTTAATTAAAATATTTCATTTTAGATATTTTAGATAATGTTTCATTTATTTGATTTATATCAGCCCTAAATATGTATTTTAGAAATTCTACGGCATGAAATAAAAAGTAAATAATAAATATACATAGGCTCATTCTGAAAACGTAGCCCTATATACATTTCTGGAGATCACAAATTATGTAGCCAGAAGTACGTATGGCTGCATTTCATCTTTAAAACGAACGTTACGGGGCGGTATGACGCCGTTCCATTTCGTGCTTACCAGCTGACCACTTACCTCCATATGGACGACTTTCCAGCTGTCTCTAGTTTGTCCAGTAGCTCACCGTGTACATCTAGAACAGTTCTAGAAAGCGGGTAAGACAAAAACAAATGCTACATTTAAAATAAACAAGTAAATAACAGGGTGAGAATGTGGTAAAATCTGACAATGCGGTCAAAATCAGGTGAGGGCTTTGTTTTTCAGGATTGCTTTTGAAAACACTATTGGTTGGGTTTAGGGAAGGAGGAGGGTGGGTCAGTTGATTTGTCAGTCAGTCAATTCAATTAAATTAAATTCATCTTTATTTGTATAGCGCTTATACAATGTAGATTGTGTCAAAGCAGCTTCACATGGAAGATTATAGCGAATTGAAACAGTGTCAGTTCAGTTTTCAGAGATTAAGTTCAGTGTAGTTTAGCTCAGTTCAGTGTGGGTTAATAATCACTACTGAGAGTCCAAACACTGAATAGCAAATCCATCGATGTGCAGCTCTACAGATCCCGAACCATGCAAGCCAGTGGCGACAGTGCCGAGGAAAAAACTTCACCAATTGGTGAAAGCGAAGATTTAAAAAAAAAAAAACCTCGAGAGAAACCTGGCTCAGTTGGGCACGACCATTTCCCCTATGGCCAAACGTCTTGTGCAGAGCTGCAGTCTAGGCGCAGGAAGCTGGACCTCAGCGAAGACTCGTCTGTCCTTGGAGCATCACAGGAGTCAGTCTCATGTTCTCACTCCACGATGACCACCACAGCAGCTGCTCAGGATACGGCCTGGTCCAGAAAACCTTGGGATCATCTCGTCGCTGGTCTCGGATCGCGTCAGTGGCACTGCATAGTCTGAGGGCCTCAAGATGAGTACCCCCAGGTGGAAATACAGAATAAGGAGAATAATTAGCGTAGCTGCTGTTCATAGTGTATATAAACGAGAAGCAAAATCATGTGTGGGGCACATCATGCATCATACCGCTATGTACTGCACTGAGTGTATGCTTTGCTAAAAAGATAGGTCTTTAATCTAGTTTTGAAGAGCGAGAGTGTGTCTGAACCTCGGACATTATCAGGAAGGCTATTCCAGAGTTTAGGGGCCATAAATGAGAAGGCTCGACCTCCTTTACTCGACTTAGGGCTTCTGGTAGTACCTAGAATATCAGAGTTTTGAGATCGTAAAGAGCGGGTTGGATTGTAGCGAGACAGGAGGTTGGTTAGATAAACAGGAGCTAGATTATTTAAAGCTTTATAGGTAAGGAGTAATATTTTAAATTCAATACGAAACTTAACAGGCAGCCAGTGTAAGGAGGATAAAATTGGGGTGATATGATCATATTTTCTAGATCTGGTAAGAACTCTGGCAGCTGCATTTTGCACTAGCTGGAGTTTGTTAATAGAGGATGCTGGGCAACCAGCAAACAGAGCATTACAGTAATCCAGCCTAGAAGTCATGAAAGCATGAACTAGTTTTTCTGCATCTGATATGGATAGCATACTTCGCAATTTAGCAATATTTCTCAGATGAAAGAAAGCAGTTTTTGTGACATGGAATATATGATTTTTGAAAGTTAAATTGCTGTCTAATATGACACCCAGATCTTTTATAGTAGAGCTAACGCTAACTTTGTATCCCTCTAGTTGCAGGTCCAGTTGTGAGAACTGCTGTGTACAGGATTTAGGCCCAATAAGTAATAATTCTGTTTTGTCCGAGTTTAAGAGAAGAAAATTGTTGGTCATCCAGTCTTTAACATCTTTGATACACTCGGTTAGCTTAGACAGTTCAGACATCTCATTAGGTTTAGTTGAAATGTATAATTGAGTATCGTCTGCATAGCAGTAGTCAGTAGACAGTCAGTCGACAGCAGCCTCTGGTGGATTTATGTGAGAACAGCAGGCATGAATGGCACTTGCGAGAGAAATTTGAGATCTGAAGAAGCGTACACAGCAGCTTCTGGTGGATTCGTGAAAACAAAAACTGCAAAAAAAGTTATCTCCTAGGACATATTTGGCGCTTTCCAGAAATGTATATAGGGGTACATTTTCAGAATGAGCCTGGGTTGATATATTTTCTGCAAAAAAATGTGTTATACTACTAAAAATCATGATTTTGTGAATTAGGCTGTATATTTTTAACGCCTGTTATGTATTAAAACTATAAAATGTTACTTTTTTGGGAATAAAATTTAATTTATTTTTATTTATAAATAGGTATTTTTCTAATTCTACAACAATAAACTGTTAAAAATATAACTAAATGGGTTCTTTCGGCTTTTATTTTCAAAAGGTAATATTTGTTGTAATTATTTTAATAATTAAAATATGATATTTTCTAAAAAAGACTATATATAACTGACAATTTTGTGAATTAGTTGGTGTATTTTTCTGTTTTTATAGAATAAAAATATTACATTTTATTTTTGGGTAATATTAAATTTCTTTCATTTATAAAAGCTCTAAATAGGTATTTTTCTAATTTAAAAACTGTATGTCCATAAATCATGCCACAACTAGATACTGAAAGTATATGTGCACTTGCTGAGGAAGTATTTTGATCTAATATCTGAAATAAAACGTCAAAACTGTTACCACAAAATCAAAAGGAACACAGCATTGATGACAGCGAGTTGTTTATAACTCAATTAGTTTCATGTACTTTATGTAGCAAGTGGGATTTCTAGTTAAGAAGTGTCAAAATGTCAATTCATTTACCATCACTAATCTAACAGAGTTGATTCATTCTACTGTATACTCATGTTAAGCTTTCACTGAATAATTCAAACTGTCACCAGATACCAGGAAGAATTTCTTTTAACAGTTTTTCTTACAGTTTTGAAATGCAAAAATGCAACTCTTATAGTAATACAATTATAGAATCACCCATATACAGAAGTCAACATTCAAACTGAATCATAAACATTTTAAGACAAGAAAAGGTGATGTTCAATAGTTTCAGGACAACTTTGATGAAAGGTGATGATCCACTTCAAATGTTGACTACTGTATACAAACGTCTCAGAAACTTATGGAAGCCCAGTTCCCATCCAACCATCTGTTTGAATAAATAAAGAAATGAAGCGCTGTTGAGTGTAAATGTGTCTCTCTGTAGGAGTTGGGAGCAGAGACTCTGGGCTTCTGCCATGACTTCCAGGCTGTTCCCGGCTGTGGAATCAGCTGTAAAGTGTCCAGCGTTGAGGATCTTCTGCAGAACAGCCCAAAGACACAAGCAACAAAAGCATCCGCTGTGAAACAAACACCACTTCTCGTCACCCTCCAAGGAGTCACAACAGATGAGAGCAGCCTGGTGGCAGACACTGATTCAGGGTCAGGTAAGGGAAACGTGTGTGTATGTGTGTTTTAGTGCCTCCTAGTGTGAGGTTTAAGTATTATTCTGTGTTTTTTTTTAATCTTCTTTTCTTTAAATGGACCTTTTGCTAAGCATTTTGTCCTCTCATATATAATATTTGTGACCATGGACCACAAAATCAGTCATAAGTGTCATTTTTTAAAATTGACATTTACACATTATCTGAAAACTGCATAGGCAACGCAGTGACGTAGTAGATAGTGCTGTTGCCTCACAGCAAGAAGGTCGCTGGTTTGAGCTTTGGCTGGGTCAGTTGGCGTTTCTGTGTGGAGTTTGCATGTTCTCCCTGCATTCACGTGGGTTTCCTCCGGGTGCTCCAGTTTCCCCCACAGTCCAAAGACATGCTGTACAGGTGAATTGGGTAGGCTAAATTGTCCATAGTGTATGAGTGTGAATGAGTGTGTATGGATGTTTCCCAGAGATGGGTTGCAGCTGGAAGGGCATCCGCTGCGTAAAACATGTGCTGGATAAGTTGGCGGTTCATTCCGCTGTGGCGACCCCGGATTAATAAAGGGACTAAGTCGAAAAGAAAATGAATGAATGAATGAATGAAAACTGAATACATCTTTTTATTGTTGTGAACTTGTGAAGGATGGGATCATGTTTGACCGAGATACACCTATGTTCAAGCTACTTAGTTAAGATGAGCTGAAACAACACAATTCTTGAGGTTTTTTTAGGGGGTTGGGTGGGTGGGGGGGCAATTTAATTGTCTGATGTTCAATCCACCAAAAATTGTAAAAACTAACAAGTAAACATAACTCCATGTTGTTTTTTTACAGTGTACAACTATTTGAAAATCTGGTACTGAATGTGAGGGTTAAATAATAATAACATATTGAGAAAAATCTGCCTTTAAAGTGGTATATAATATCTTAGCAATTTACATTACTAATAAAAAAAGTGTGTTTTCATATTATTACAGTTGCAAACTGTAATAATTTTGCATATAAACCCCCCACACACAACCCAAAGTGTAATTTTGGCTATAGGCAAAATATACCTGTGCAACACAAGACAATAATTTTGTGCTTTGTTTGCACTATAAATTATAATTATCATCAAAAGAAAATAGTGCATTTAAAGAAAAGTATGCATTAACCCTTTGCTCCATTAGAATTACATTTTTGGATTGCATTTCTTAACTCCTAATGTCGCTAGTTAACACATTCAATGCATTTTCTTTCAACACATCCCATAATTTCTAAAATATCAGTCTTTACCAAATGGTTGATGTGTCGGTTCATGGTAAAAGTACTGGAATTAATACATATACTATGAAAGATCAGAAAATATGAAGTGTAAGACCAATTTATTTAAAAATCTAAATTATACATTTTAGAATACTAAACGATCTTTATTTTTTGAAGTATGCCATAAAATATTTCAAATTGTAACACATTTTCTTTTTTTTTACAATAAAACCAAAATCAAGTATAGTAGCGTAACAGGATTGTTTGTTTGATGTTCTTGTAAACCAACAATGCTGTGTGTGTAAACTATTATTTAAAACAGTCATTATTTAAATGATTTTAACAGTCATTTAAAACAGTCAAAATATGGTCAACCGTTTCTTAAAGCAGGCAGTTAAATGGCTAAAAAAGTTTAGGAAAAAACTGAAAATGCACTGTTTGTTTTCAGTTAAATTCTCAGAATACGTCTGTTTAAGGAAATGGGCGTGGCTAACATACTTAACCACGCCCCTCCAACTGTCAGCTTTGACAACAAACAGAAATGGTGAGGAGGAGGTGTCTGTTAGGTTGAAATAACTCTCCCGATCATTCTGAATAAAATCCCTACTTTACTTCATCCAATCAGCTCGCAGTAGAAAAAACAAGCCACGCCCACCGTTTTCTCATTTAATATTGTTTCTCTAGTAACTGCATCACAATACGAAAAAAAAAAAAAAAACGGTCGCAGCTTCCGGTTCATGCAGACTTTAAATCATTTAAAGTGCTTTACAGTGCATCCGAAAAGTATTCATTGAGCTTCACTTTTTCCACATTTTTTTATGTTACAGCCTTATTCCAAAATGAATTAAATTCATTTATTTCCTCAAAACTCTACACACAATACCCCATAATGACAATGTGAGAAAAGAGTTTTTGAAATTGTTGCACATTTATAAAAAATAAAAAACCTGAAAAATCACATGTACATAAGTATTCACAGCCTTTGCTCAATACTTTGTTGATGCACCTTTGGCAGCAATTACAGCCTCAAGTCTTTTTGAATATGAAGCCACAAGCTTGGCACACATGTCTTTGGGAATTTTTGCCCATTTCTCTTTGCAGTACCTCTCAAGCTCTATCAGGTTGCATGGGTAGCGATGGTGTACAGCCATTTTCAGATCTCTCCAGAGATGTTCAATAGGATTTAGGTCTGGGCTCTAGCTGGGACACTCAAGGACATTCAGGTGCGTAACGCCTGGCATTCACTCCAATGAGCTCAATTTTAGTCTCATCAGACCAGAGAATTTTGTTTTTATGGTCTGAGAGTCCTTCAGATGCCTTTTAGTTTCCATCTGTTAGGTTCTCCTCTCTCCACAGAAGACCGCTGGAGCTCAGAAAGAGTGACCATCGGGTTATTGATCACCTCCCTGACTAAGACCCTTCTCCCCCAGTCACTTAGCTTAGATGGCCGGCCAGCTCTAGGAAGAGTCCTGGTGGTTCCAAACATCTTTAACTTACGGATGATGGAGGCCACTATGCTCATTGGAACTTTCAGAGCAGCAGAAATGTTTCTGTAACCTTCCCCAGCCTTGTGCCTCGAGACAATCCTGTCTCGGAGGTCTACAGACAATTCCTTTGTCTTCATGCTTGGTTTGTGCTTTGACATGCACTATCAACCCTGGATCTTATATAGACAGCTGTATGCCTTTTCAAATCATGTCTAATCAACTGAATTTACCACAGGTGAACTCCAATTAAGCTGCTGAAACATCTCAAGAATGATCAGTGGAAACAGAAAGTACCTGAGCTCAATGTAGAGCTTCACTGTAAAGGCTGTGAATACTTTGTGATGTGATTTTTCAGCTTTTTTATTTTTAATAAATTTGCAACAATTTCAAAAACTCTTTTTTCACATTGTCATTATGGGGTATTATGGGGAATAAATGAATTTAATCCATTTTGAAATAAGTCTGTAACATAAAATTTTTTTGAAAAAAGTGAAGCGCTATAAATACTCTCCAGATGCACTGTATGTGTAATATTGATATTATAAGCATAATAACTTTGATTGTTTACTTTCAAGACATGTCTACATTGTAATGCAAGGTCAATGTTGATTCAGTTAAATATTCCCTTTAATGAATTATTTCAGATGGGTTTGTGTTTTCCAGACAGCCCCTCATACTCTGTGCTGATAGGGAACAGACAGTGGATGATGAGGAACGGTCTGGAGGTCACAGCCGATGTGGATAATGCCATGAGCAGCCATGAGACTAAAGGACAGACAGCCATACTTGTGGCCATTGATGGTACTGTCGCAGTTCATAAATGACATTTTGTGTTTATTTATGTGAAAAAAAAAGTTATAGAAAATAATTGTTTGTAAAAAATGAATAATAATAAGGTTGTATCAATGTTTTCCTTGTGATGTACAAGTAAAATGTCATATTTTGTTGTTTTACTAAGGTATTTATTAAGATCACTCTTTCTTATCATTTCTCTCTGTGTGTGTTTCTCAGGTGTGTTGTGTGCCATGTTAGCTGTGGCAGATACAGTGAAGGCAGAGTCGGCTCTGGCTGTTCACACTCTGAGCAGTATGGGAATAGAGGTCTTCATGATCACAGGAGACAACAGACGCACTGCCCGCGCCATCGCCACACAGGTGCACAAACACACTTTTGCTTTAGCTTTTTTGCCCAGTAAGGCTTATTGGAAATGTTTGACCTGTCAGTGTTTCATGCAAAACCTGAAATATGTTGGCATGTCCACAAGAGGGCGTTGTTTGTCATATGCTAATAGTGTGGTTCCAGAGCTTTAGGAGTTCTTTTTTTTGTGTTGAAAACGTATATCAGGCCCGTAGTCAGCCTATTAAAAGGGTTGGTTCTTTTTTCTCAAAAAGTGGACCTTTTTGCAGAAATTCAAGGTTCAATTATTGCATTTTAGTGACATTTTAAGCACTAATTTGTGCTGGATTAGCTTGTCGGATGGTTATCATTACCACACTTTTTGATGCAACAAAAAATACTTCCTACAAAAATGTGTTTATTCACAAATGTGCATTAAAACCATAAGTTATTACAGTTTTATACTGTATGTAATGAGATTAGAATTTTAGAAATATGAAAAAATACTTATTTTATTATCATCCATCATAAAAAATTCAATTCAATTCAATTCACCTTTATTTGTATAGCGCTTTTACAATCTAGATTGTGTCAAAGCAGCTTCAAGACTATAGTGAATTGAAACAGTGTCAGTTCAGTTTAGTTTAGCTCAGTTCAGTGTGGTTTATTCACTACTGAGAGTCCAAACACTGAAGAGCAAATCCATACCGAACCATGAAAGCCAGTGGCGACAGCGGCGAGGAAAAAACTTCACCAATTGGCGAAAGTGAAAAAACAAACAACAAAAAATTTGTGAATATGTTAAAACTTGTTTTAGATTAAAAACTGTAGCCTATAGGCAAATAACAAACTGGCCAGCTCATTTCCTCAGTCAGAATTTGTCCATTTAAATAATAAAAGCCTTCTTTTATTGGTTATTCTTCTTAAAGCTTCTTCTATTTGGTTATTTTCACAATTGATGATGGCGTACTGTCAAAATGGGACAAATGAACTCATATAGGGGCCAAATTCTGGACTTTGTCAGAAGGGGGGTGGGTCTTTGAACCACCCCAATTCCCCAGTCTATGGGCCTGTATACATATATAGAATTTTAAGTGAATGTAGTTAATAATTTGGATGCATTTAAAAAACAGTTTTATTAAATATTTATATCCATAAAAGTAAGAGTTTGGTCACCTAACATCTAGGAATAGAAAGATAACGCATAAAAAATTAAATGAGTTATTGCTAAAAATATTAGAAACTATAAAATAATGATAATGACTATTATTATGTATAAAATTAGCACTATGATATATATTTTTTAACGTTTATCTTGATTTTTTCCTGTTTCCCCCAATATATTCATTTGATTGTACTTTTTTTTGGTCCAGGATCTCAACTTTTTTTTGTTAGAAAAGTTTTGTATAAAAATATATTACTGTAAAGCATCCTCTAGAAAATATTCATTTAAAAGAGAGATCTGTGAGGGGTGTCCCCATTTATGCCGAGCACTATAAAATATATTGATCTAAAAATGTAAATGGTTATACAAAAATAATATAAAATGTCACAAGCCGACATAATTCAGGATGCAGAATTATAATTATGGTGTGGGGCTATATAACACAAAGTCTCCAAAAAAGCACCAACTTTCTCCAAACTTGGATGCCTCGATCATAGTTTTGAGGTTTCATATAGGTCTCACTAATATACTGAATTTACTGTAAATAAGCTGTGGTCTAATCACACTGGTCTAACATACTGATGCTCAAGCATTTTTTTCCACAACTACAGTATTTACATTCACCCACAGAACTAACATTATGTGAACTTGTGTGTTTTTGCTTGCTTTCAACATACATTTATGTGTATTTGACTTGATGTTAAACAGAATGAGGAGAGCTTAATGCTGTGTAATGTGCTGTCTGACAGTTTGGTTATGTGTGTGCGCTTTGTGTCTGTGAACACAGAAAACAGCACATCAGGAGTTTAAATTAAGATACTAAAATGAATACAGATGTTTGATTTGGGATTGCAAGAGTAACTGCATAGCTTGTAAATACCATAGACTGTAAAAGCTATGGACGTAGTATCCGTGACTTCACCCATAGGTTTCTGAACACTGCAAAAGAAGCTACAAGTAGGCACGGCCAACCGTCGCCATTTTGTCTGCGCGTCATCGCACCAAACGCAGGATACCGAATAAGGGCAAAGAGGCGGAGAGTGAGCGGAGCTACAGACGCATGCTGGATTCTCAGCATTTTGCTTAGACCTGGCTTAGACAGACTTTTTACTTTGGGAGAACGCTTAATCCTTCATTACCTGTGACTCGTTTGTGTTCTGACCACATGTGCTTGGTTGTAGACTATATCAATAAAGTATTTAGAGTTTTAAAAACACTGTTGTAACACATTGAGCCACTAAACATTGTTCTTATGACGTTTTTCGACAGGAGGAAAACGTAAATTACTATCAAACACTTCAAATATAGTGTTAGTAAATGCAAGGCTGTTTATAAAAATCCAGCACTAACACTGTATGACAACGCTTCAGATGACTACAGCTAATCAATCTGTCAGATTCTGGAGTGCAATACTAGTCTAAAGAGAAATATAAATGATAAATGATCTTAAATAAAACAAATACATTTATAGCTATGGTATATAAAAATTTAATTTCACTCACCTGGGAAATGGAGGCAACTCGAACGGTTTGTAAGCACAATTAAGTCCACACAGCATGCTATATCATCTGATAATTGCAGGAAATAATTCTAAAAGGCAAATGACTGTGTAAAGAAACATTAACCAAAAGAAAAATACGATGTATATGCCGAGTTCAACAGCTAATTAGTCAGAATTAGCTGAGGTGACGAGACAGCGAGCAGCGAGGGCTAGCTGTCACTCAAGTGGCCACGCCCTTAATTATGCAAACTTAATATAACTTAATAAAAACGAAACGGATGAGTTATAAAAAAAATTCACCCCCCTCAGAGTTGTCATGAAGGGTAATCATGGCTATATGCACCAAAGCCATCGTTTGTACCAGGCTGTAAACATGTTTTTATCAACTGTAAAAATGGCCAATTTACCAATGCAGAAAGAAAGCACTCGGACTTCCTGGAGCCAGCCCCCCAGGCAAGTCGATGAATTGCAGTTTTAGTTACTTCCGTATTGGCTTCCCGAGGGAGAGCGGGAGGTTGCCGCTTGGTAAATACACATTGGCTGAAAAGGGGGTGGGGAGCAGCAGCTCATTTGCATTTAAAGAGACACACAAGCAGTGTGCTTTTGCTCCCATCCTAAAAATGGCTTTTTCAGCATGACATAATGAATGATCGGTGACATACTTTGACCTAAACTTCATGGATATATTCTTGGTACACCTAAAAGGTCAATTATGTCTTGACAGAATAAGTAATATGAACGAAGGAATTTTTTAATTACCTAAAAATTTGACAAATGTTTGTTAATGTGACTGACACATTCCTGACGTCTGTTTTGCACTTTGGGCTTTAGTAGAGTTTTACTAGAGTATTTAAATTGTTACTTTATACAGGTGGGCATCAGGAAGGTGTTTGCTGAAGTTTTGCCCTCTCATAAAGTGGCGAAGGTTCAGGAGTTGCAGGAAAGAGGGCTGAAAGTCGCAATGGTGGGTGACGGGGTCAATGACTCGCCCGCTCTTGCTCATGCTGATCTGGGCATCGCCATAGGAACTGGCACAGATGTTGCCATCGAGGCAGCAGATGTTGTGCTTATACGGGTAAGTCGTTTCGTCATCAGAAAACAAAATTGTGATCTAATGTAATAACAGAAAAACTGAAACATTGAGTTTGTTTGATGTTTTTGGATGCAGAATGATTTGCTGGATGTGGTGGCCAGTATTGAGCTGTCTAAAAAGACAGTCCAAAGAATCCGGATCAATTTTGTGTTCGCTCTCATTTACAACTTGCTTGGCATCCCTTTTGCAGCAGGTAAACAGAAGCGTGTCTAGTGTTCGAGTATGCCCTCTGACCTTTGAGCAGTGTAACAGATGAATGTGCTTTATTGATGTTCAGGTGTGTTCATGCCTCTGGGGCTGGTGCTGCAGCCGTGGATGGGCTCTGCTGCGATGGCAGCTTCATCTGTCTCTGTAGTGCTGTCTTCTCTACTGCTGCGACTGTGAGTGCACTATACAACACTAAAGAACAATACACTACACTAAACACTACACTATATTACACTAAACAACACCAAACAGCACTACACCTAACAACACTACTAGCCTAAACAACACTAGAGTAAACCATACTACATTATACTATACTACACTAAACTACACTACTCTACACTAGAGTAAACAACACTACACTAAACAACAATACATTACACTAAACATCACTACAGTAAACTATACTACAGTAAGCTATACTACATTATACTATACTACACTAAACAACAATACACTAGAGTAAACAACACTACAGTAAACAACACTACAGTAAACCATACTACACTATAATATACTACACTAAACAACACTACAGTAAACTATACTACAATATACTATACTACACTAAACAACACTACACTAGAGTAAACAACACTACACTAAACAACACTACAGTAAACCATACTACACTACAATAAACTACACTAAACAACACTATAGTAAACTATACTACAATATACTATACTACACTAAACAACACTACACTAGAGTAAACAACTACACTAAACAACACTACAGTAAACCATACTACACCATAATATACTACACTAAACAACACTACAGTAAACTATACTACAGTAAACCATACTACACTATAATATACTACACTAAACAACACTACAGTAAATTATACTACAATATACTATACTACACTAAACAACACTACACTAGAGTAAACAACACTACACTAAACAACACTACAGTAAACCATACTACACTACAATAAACTACACTAAACAACACTATAGTAAACTATACTACAATATACTATACTACACTAAACAACACTACACTAGAGTAAACAACTACACTAAACAACACTACAGTAAACCATACTACACCATAATATACTACACTAAACAACACTACAGTAAACAACACTACAGTAAACCATACTACACTAAAATATACTACACTAAACAACACTACGCTTGAGTAAACAACACTACACTAAACAACGCTACAGTAAACTATACTACATTATACTATACTACACTAAACAACACTACACTAGAGTAAACAACACTACACTAAACAACACTACAGTAAACCATACTACACTATAATATACTACACTAAACAACATTACAGTAAACAACACCACATTACACTAAACAACACTACAGTAAGCCATACTACACTATAATATACTGCACTAAACAACACTACACTAGAGTAAACAACACTACACTAAACAACACTACAGTAAACCATACTACACTATAATATACTACACTAAACATACTACAATATACTATACTACACTAAACAACACTACACTAGAGTAAACAACACTACACTAAACAGCACTACAGTAAACCATACTACACTATAATATACTACACTAAACAACACTACAGTAAACTATACTACAATATACTATACTACACTAAACAACACTACACTAGAGTAAACAACACTACACTTAACAGCACTACAGTAAACCATACTACACTATAATATACTACACTAAACAACACTACAGTAAACTATACTACAATATACTATACTACACTAAACAACACTACACTAGAGTAAACAACACTACACTAAACAACACTACAGTAAACCATACTACACTATAATATACTACACTAAACAACACTACATTACACTAAACATCACTACAGTAAACTATACTACATTATATTATACTACACTAAACAACACTACAGTAAACCATACTACACTACAATAAACTACACTAAACAACACTACAGTAAACTATACTACAATATACTATACTACACTAAACAACACTACACTAGAGTAAACAACACTACACTAAACAGCACTACAGTAAACCATACTACACTATAATATACTACACTAAACAACACTACAGTAAACTATACTACAATATACTATACTACACTAAACAACACTACACTAGAGTAAACAACACTACACTAAACAACACTACAGTAAACCATATTACACTATAATATACTACACTAAACAACACTACAGTAAACAACACTACAGTAAACCATACAACACTATAATATACTACACTAAACAACACTACATTACACTAAACATCCCTACAGTAAACTATACTACATTATATTATACTACACTAAACAACACTACACTAGAGTAAACAACACTACACTGAACAACACTACAGTAAACCATACTACAGTATAATATACTACACTAAACAACACTACAGTAAACTATACTACAATATACTATACTACACTAAACAACACTACACTAGAGTAAACAACACTACACTAAACAACACTACAGTAAACCATACTACACTACAATAAACTACACTAAACAACACTACAGTAAACTATACTACAATATACTATACTACACTAAACACTACACTAGAGTAAACAACTACACTAAACAACACTACAGTAAACCATACTACACCATAATATACTACACTAAACAACACTACAGTAAACAACACTACAGTAAACCATACTACACTAAAATATACTACACTAAACAACACTACGCTTGAGTAAACAACTCTACACTAAACAACGCTACAGTAAACTATACTACATTATACTATACTACACTAAACAACACTACACTAGAGTAAACAACACTACACTAAACAACACTACAGTAAACCATACTACACTATAATATACTACACTAAACAACATTACAGTAAACAACACCACATTACACTAAACAACACTACACTAAACAACACTACAGTAAACCATACTACACTATAATATACTGCACTAAACAACACTACACTAGAGTAAACAACACTACACTAAACAACACTACAGTAAACCATACTACACTATAATATACTACACTAAACATACTACAATATACTATACTACACTAAACAACACTACACTAGAGTAAACAACACTACACTAAACAGCACTACAGTAAACCATACTACACTATAATATACTACACTAAACAACACTACAGTAAACTATACTACAATATACTATACTACACTAAACAACACTACACTAGAGTAAACAACACTACACTAAACAACACTACAGTAAACCATACTACACTATAATATACTACACTAAACAACACTACATTACACTAAACATCACTACAGTAAACTATACTACATTTTATTATACTACACTAAACAACACTACACTAGAGTAAACAACACTACACTGAACAACACTACAGTAAACCATACTACAGTATAATATACTACACTAAACAACACTATAGTAAACTATACGACACTATAATATACTACACTAAACAACACTACAGTAAACTATACTACAATATACTATACTACACTAAACAACACTACACTAGAGTAAACAACACTACACTAAACAGCACTACAGTAAACCATATTACACTATAATATACTACACTAAACAACACTACAGTAAATTATACTACAATATACTATACTACACTAAACAACACTACACTAGAGTAAACAACACTACACTAAACAACACTACAGTAAACCATACTACACTATAATATACTACACCAAACAACACTACAGTAAACTATACTACAATATACTATACTACACTAAACAACACTACACTAGAGTAAACAACACTACACTAAACAACACTACAGTAAACCATACAACACTATAATATACTACACTAAACAACACTACATTACACTAAACATCACTACAGTAAACTATACTACATTATACTATACTACACTAAACAACACTACACTAGAGTAAACAACACTGCACTGAACAACACTACAGTAAACCATACTACAGTATAATATACTACACTAAAAACACTACAGTAAACTATACTACATTATACTGTACTAAACTAAACAACACTACACTAGAGTAAACAACACTACACTAAACCACACTACAGTAAACTATACTACATTATACTATACTACACTAAACAACACTACACTAGAGTAAACAACACTGCACTGAACAACACTACAGTAAACCATACTACAGTATAATATACTACACTAAAAACACTACAGTAAACTATACTACATTATACTGTACTAAACTAAACAACACTACACTAGAGTAAACAACACTACACTAAACCACACTACAGTAAACTATACTACATTATACTATACTAAACTAATCAACACTACACTAAAAACACTACAGTAAACTATACTACATTATACTATACTAAACAACACTACACTAGAGTAAACAACACTACACTGAAAACACTAGAGTAAACTGTACTACACTATAATATACTACACTACACAACACTACAGTAAACTGTACTACACTACACAACACTACAGTAAACAACACTACAGTAAACTGTACTACACTACACTACAGTAAACAACACTACACTATATGGCACTAAAATAAACTACACTACACTACACTAAACAACACTACACTACATTATACTACACTAAACAAAACTACACTGCATTATACTATACTAAACAAAACTACATTATATTACACTAAACAAAACTACACTATACTACACTACCACTACACTAAAAAAACACTACACTAAACAAAACTACATTATACTACACTAAACAAAACTACACTATACTACACTACACTAAAAAACACTACACTATACTACAGTGCACTGAACACTACACTATACTAAATAACACTACACCATACTACAGTACACTAAACAACACTACAATATACTACACCAAACATTACACTGTACTAAACAACACTACACTACACAACACTAAACAAAACAACACTACACTAAGCAACACTATACTAAACACTACACTATATTACACTAAACAACACTACACCAAACACTACACTAGATTAAACAACACTACAGTAAACTATACTACACTATACTATACTCCACTAGAGTAAACAACACTACACCAAACAACACTACAGTAAACAATACAACACTACTCTAAACAACACTACTCCATGCCACACTACAGTAAACACAACTACAATATACGGCACTGAACAAAACGACACTAAACAACACTACGTTACATTATACTACACTACACGAAACAACACTACACTACACTAAAAAACACTACACTAAACAACACTACATTAAATTTTATACTACACTAAACAAAAGCACATTATACTACACTACACTAAACAACACTACACTAAACAACACTACTCCATGCCACACTACAGTAAACAACACTACAATATAAGGCACTGACCAAAACTACACTAAACAACACTACGTTACATTACACTAAACAACACTACCACTACACTAAACAACACAACACTACACTAAAAACACTACACTAAACAACACTACATTAAATTTTATACTACACTAAACAAAAGCGCATTATACTACACTACACTAAACAACACTACACTACACTACACTAAACAACACTACTCCATGCCACACTACAGTAAACAACACTACAATATATGGCACTAAACAAAACTACACTACACTAAACAACACTGCACTACATTTTACTACACTAAACAATACTACACTACACTACACTAAACAACAGTAATCAACACTGCACTACATTATACTACATTAAACAAAACTACACTACACTAAACAACACTACACTAAACAAAAGTACACTATACCACACTACACCGAACAACACTACCACTACACTAAAAAAAAGTACACTATACTACACTACACAGAACAACACTACCACTACACTAAACAACACTACTCAATGCCACACTACAGTAAACAACAGTACAATTTAAGGCACTGACCAAAACTACACTAAACAACACTACGTTACATTATACTACACTACACTAAACAACACTACGTTACATTATACTACACTACACTAAACAACACTACCACTACACTAAACAACACTACACTAAACAAAACTACACTAAACAACACAACACTACACTAAAAAAACACTACACTAAATACACTACATTAAATTTTATACTACACTAAACATAAACACATTATACTACACTACATTAAACAACACTACAATACACTACACTAAACAAAACTACTCCATGCCACACTACAGTAAACAACACTACAATATATGGCACTAAACAAAACTACACTATACTTAACAACAGTAAACAACACTGCACTACATTATACTACACTAAACAAAACTACACTACACTAAACAACACTACACTAAACAAAAGTACACTATACCACACTACACCGAACAACACTACCACTACACTAAACAAAAGTACACTATACTACACTACACAGAACAACACTACCACTACACTAAACAAAAGTACACTATACTACACTACACAGAACAACACTACCACTACATTAAACAAAAGTACACTACACTACACAGAACAACACTACCACTACACTAAACAAAAGTACACTATACTACACTACACAGAACAACACTACCACTACATTAAACAAAAGTACACTATACCACACTACACAGAACAACACTACCACTACACTAAACAAAAGTACACTATACTACACTACACAGAACAACACTACCACTACACTAAACAAAAGTACACTATACTACACTACACAGAACACTACCACTACATTAAACAAAAGTACACTACACTACACTACACAGAACAACACTACCACTACACTAAACAAAAGTACACTATACTACACTACACAGAACAACACTACCACTACATTAAACAAAAGTACACTACACTACACTACACAGAACAACACTACCACTACACTAAACAAAAGTACACTATACTACACTACACAGAACAACACTACCACTACATTAAACAAAAGTACACTACACTACACTACACAGAACAACACTACCACTACACTAAACAAAAGTACACTATACTACACTACACAGAACACTACCACTACATTAAACAAAAGTAGGTCCCACTTTATATTAAGTGGCCTTAACTATAGTAAACAACACTACACTATACTAAACAACACTACACTATACTAAACAACACTACGCTATACTCCACAGGTGTCAAACTCTGAACAGTTTAGTTCCAACCCTAATTAAACACACCTGATCAAACTAATTGAGTGCTTTAGTCTTGTTTGATACCTACATATAAGTGTGTTGAAGCAGGGCTGGAACTAAACTCTGCAGAGCTGTGACCTTCTAGGAATTGAGTTTGACACCACTGCTATACACTAAACAACCATAGTAGTGTAGTGTACAAAATATGTACTGACGACTATTTAGAATAAATTTAAATGCGATTGCTTAATTCTGGACACAGCCAGATGCCGTAATATAAAAGGATGTGCACACTTATGCAACCATATTATTTAGCTTTTAATTTCCCTCCACCCCAAAAGTTTTGTTTGTTTTTAATTGAATTTTACAGGTTAAAGTTTACATTAACGGTGGATTTTTCAGTGCCAGTGTTACTGTGCAATTGTTAGTAATGAGTAATTAACCACATCTGTTTGTCTTTCTTTTATAAGTACACATAATGTGCAGCAGAAACTGTCAAATAAAGTGTAAACGTTTTCTTGTCATGAACTGTGAGCTGAACATGCTAATTTCAGTCTTATTTGGCATGTAAAACTGAGCACAGAAATGTCTTCTCAAGACAGCTTTCATCCCCTTCCTTTTTCATTCATCCATTAGCAGCATACAATCCAGTGGCTAAATATACAGTTATGCAGCTCACAATCGCTCAATATGCCTTGTTAGCTTAGCAACATGCTAACACCACACTTCTACACCCTTAACTTAAACAAAAAGACAGGGATTTTCAAACTTTGAAAAGTGACAGTTAAAATCAAACCCATTTACTACATTCATGTTACAAACTGATGTTCACTATCATGTTATTTATATTCACGAACATAGTAATGAACACTGGTGTACTCGCTTGGTCTATGTTTTGCTACAGACACGCTATAAATATCTTTCTATCTCTCAGTTTCAAGAAAACGTCAGTAGAAGAGTACGAGTCCAGAGCTCAGAGTCATAAGCTCAGCCTGAGCCCGTCTCAGGTCAGCACTCATGTAGGACTGGAGAGCCGGCGCTGCAGCCCTCTTTCAGACAGACAGAGGCGGAGCCGATCAGCCTCAGGCTCCTCCTCCCTCAAATCAGGCTCCTCCCACCCATCCACAACACAACCATACAACACCTCAGGAAGGAGCATTGTGTAAAGCACACAGTCATGAGAAGATTTTAGATAAGTTTATTTTTTGTGTTATACGCAAGGGATATTTTTCCTCTTTGTCCTCTACCATAATTGAAAAAAACTGAAGTACATATTTTAATATTTTGCTCTTTAGTATAGTAATTGTTTTACAATGTTTTAGCAGAACAGTCAAATAATCATAATAAAAATGTTAATATTTTTATTTGTCCTTGTTGTAACTGTCCTGAAGCATGTGCATGTGCCTAGAATGCCTCTGCATAAATCAGGCCCAGATGTGACCAGAAATATTTGATATGTAAAAAAATATTGAAATTATTTTATGAATATACATTTTTCTAATAAGGATAGCAAGCCCTTTAGCCTTTGTTTTAAAGTTAGATTGATAAATTTGGGAAGCCCAAGCAGGCCAAAGCCATCTTTGAGATGTTTTTTTTTCCAAATGTATTTCTTGTAAAGAATGTATATCAGCTTTAAATCCCCCTTTTAACTGGCTATTTAAACCACATTCCAACTTAAAACCCTGGAGGTGGCGAAAGAATTTCTGAGCAACAAGGACAGTCCCACGACAGATAGGCACACAGATAAGATAAACACAGATAAGACCAACTCCTCAGGTGAATTACTCAGTTTTGTAGTCATTCAATAAATGCTTTCGAAAAAGTGCCCATAGAAAAACAAACTATATACTATAAAATAAGATAATTGACATAGCTATTGCATATTGCTTCACAGAACTTAAAGAACATACAGTTGAAGTCAGAATTATTAGCCCCCCTGAATTATTAGCCCCCCTGTTTATTTTTCCCCCCAATTTCTGTTTAACAGAGATTTTTATCAACACATTTCTAATCATAATAGTTTTAATAACTCATTTCTAATGACTGATTTATTTTATCTTTGTCATGATGACAGTGAATAATATTTTACTAGATAATTTTCAAGACACTTCTATACAGCTTAAAGTGACATTTAAAGGCTTAACTAGGTTAATTAGGTTAACTAGGCAGGTTAGGGTAATTAGGCAAGTTATTGTATAACGATGGTTTGTTCTGTAGACAGTCGAAAAAAAATATAGCTTAAAGGGGCTAATAATTTTGTCCTCAAAATGGTTCATAAAAAATTTAAAACTGCTTTTATTCTAGCTGAAATAAAACTGCTAAGACTTTCTCCAGAAGAAAAAATATTATCAGACATGCTGTGAAAATTTCTTTGCTCTGTTAAACATAATTTGGGAAATATTTAAAAAAGAAATTAAAAGGGGGGCTAATAATTCTGACTTCAACTGTATCCCCATATCATCCCCAAGTCTATCACTCTCCTCTTTTCCATTTAAGCCTAACATCAAAATGTTTTTAATGTAGGTTCCCATCATGCGACGTTAGACCACTGGAAGCATACATATGCTTCATCTGACTGCCTCTTTTTCCTGTTAATAAGACCTTCTTTAAAATAAAAATAAATTTCACCATATATTCTGTAACAAACCAGTCTGATAACATGTAAATGTTCAGTTTACATCTGCACCAAAAAATATCCATATAACTAAATATATTGTATGGTCAAAGCTTTAAAGTGCTTCTGTCGTCAGACCAACTGTCCACCTTGTTGCTCAGAAATTCGTTCGCCACCTACGGGGTCTCGAAGGTTGCAGTCGTACCATCCTCGGTTACAATGAATCTGGCCGGGAAAAGAAAACCACACCATATCTTCATAGTTCTACATTTTTCTCTAATACTGTTGAACACCTGCTGCTTTTTCAGTGTTCGTTGTCAGGTCTGGGTAGATTGAGACCCGTGTTCCCATGTAGCTTAGAGGTTGATTCTGCCTCCCTAACGCAGGGCGAGCTCCTTGGTCTGAAAGTGGTGAAGCCTGGCGATGATTCCCCTTGGCCGGTTTCAAACTGCGATGCGCCCGGTCCACCTGTAACGGTGTTTGAAAATGTTCCTCTCCCAGCAACTTTGAAAGCAGGTCCTCAACGAACCTGGTTCTTGTTGCTCTTTTTCTTTTATACCCATTATCCAGATATTTTGGCAGCAAGATTGTGATTCCAATTTAACTTGCAGTTGTGTCACCTCAGCAACTTTGAGCACAACTGCTCCAGGGCATCTATTTGCTGTTAATGTTCATTCGCCACTTGTTCTATTTTCTCCGCTCGCTCAACGACTTCATTCACTGCATTCTTTAGTGTGGAAAGAGAACTTGAAATATCATTAAATGTTTGGTCTATATTGGCGCTAAAAGTATTAATAGCAAGCATGAGATCGTCGTTGCTAACTGATGAAGCGGTGCAGCCATTAGCGTCCGCTCCTTTAGCGCCTTCGCTTGCTTTCATTACTTTAGTTTTTTCCTCATCAGCTCCTTTCTCACACTTCTTAACTTTGTTCTGCTTTGTCATAGTTCAACGAACTGAAGTGCAATATTATTTTCACATATAAATCGATCTAAGTGATAAAATTAGGTTTGGTCAGATGGAGCTAAAGAAAGTGCATCTACTCCATTTCACACCACTGGAAGTCCCCTATGAATATACATTTTTAATATAAATTTTTAAATAGAACTTTTTGGGAATTTTTGCTAAAATTGCTCTTTTAGGCAGTTTTTTACAGACCGAATCTAGATATTTCAGTAGAAATCCATGCAAATTAGAATTTCACATTATTTCCCAGCAGATTTGAAGATGGTCGCCAATTTGAACCTTTGTTTGCCATCTATTTGACTCAGCGTTGCATGTAAAACTTTCATTTTGTGCAATAAAGGTGTTTTTTTCTTTAAAGAGATTGTTCACCCCAAAAATGACAATTTGCAGTTAATATACTAATTCTCAGGTCATCCAAGAACATTAAAAAAAGATTTTTAACTACAACAGTGGTCCTTGAACCCTCATAAAATGCAAGTTAAAGGATTAGTTCATCAAAAAATGTAAATTCTATTATTACTTACCTTTATTTCATATATCTTCTGACCACAAATGAATGAAGTCCGAGAGCTCCCCCAACCTCTATAGACAGCAGGGACGTGCAGAGACCTTTTAAGGGGAAGGGGCTCAAGTGAAAAAAAGGGCATTTTTTAGTAAATATTAATAATAATAATAATAATTTTACTTTGATAAATAAGATATATTAAAGGATAGTTCATTCAAAACTGAAAATTCTGTCACCATTTACTCACCTTTTACTTGTTCCAAACCTATTTGACTTTTTTTCTTCTTCTGTTGAACACACAAAAGTAATATTTTGAAGAAAGCAAAGTAGGAAAGTTTTTCCTACTCTGGAAGTCAATGATTTCAAGTTTATAGCTTTCTTTAAAATATCTTTTTTTAATCTTTCATTCATTAGTGTTCAACAAAATAAAGAAACAAAGATTTGGAACCACTTGAGGGTGAGTAAATTTACATTTTTGGGTGAACTATCACTTTTCAAACTATTATTTTTGATTGAGGTTTTTTATTCTGTTGAACAAAATAATAAAACATTTTGAAGAATGTAGGACACACTGACTTCATAAGCTAGCCTATATGTACATGTGTTATAGCTTCGATTAACATTAAATATTCTGAATAAATATATCTGCGAAAACGAGAGGGCAATATTTTCACTATCCAGCTGTCGTTTCTCTATTACATTAGCCTGTATGCCCATGATATTGCCCTGGCTAAACTTTAGCTAACTTATTTCATGGTTGTTAATCAGGAGGATGTTAGCAAGTCAAAACAGCCCATTTGCTTTTGAACATTTGGATAAATAGCTGATGTTAAATTTGAGCCTAAGGTAGTCTTTTCTTAACTTTTACTCACCTCCACACAATATAGATGAATGACGGATGAATTTACATCAGCGGTTCTGTCGATCATATCGTGCTGTCGTAACGGAGGTCAGCTATAATATATATTTTATGGGCCAGATTGTAAAGCTATGGCCCGGATGGAGTCCGTGTGCAGTGCGGATGCAGGAGTTGGCATAAGCGCTGATAGACGTTACTACACTGTTGACATCATACTTTTGATGACAGAGTAACAATGTAAATAGAGTCTTCATTAGAGCATCCGCCTCGCATGTGGTTTTACTTTCTAAATCGTCGGTTCGAGGCTAGCTTGGAGCGGCTAGTCTAAAACCAAGATATACTTAAAAATTTAGTTTTTTTATTGTCTGATAGGGAAAGCGGTCCTTAAATAGAACACACATTAACTTATACATATATTATATTATTATTAGTATTTAAAAAAAAAAAAATTATCCCCAGGAAAAAAAGGGCAGGGGCTCAAGCACCCAAAGCCCCCAGCTCTGCACGTGCCTGATAGACAGCAACAGTCTTGAAACATTCAGTGTTCAGAAAAGAAATCAAAAACATTGTCAAAATATTCCATGTGACTTCACTGTTCCGTCCGTTCGTTAAAATATTAGTAAGTGAAACAGTAAGTCTTTGCAAGAAAACAAACATTACTTGCAATATTATTACCTTTAGACAGCAAAATGTCATTGGGTGAACTACCCATTTAAGATAAGCTTACTCTTGTTATACATTACTCTTGTTATACATTTGGCAGAATCTAAAAGCCAGTGTACAAAAATGAATGTAGCAGACAAGCATTAGTCGAATTCTGAATACAGTTTCATACAGCACAGTCTTACTACAGTAATTCAGATTATTTCAAATTCATCTCCCTCACTTCTCTTAGAATGGATATCTTGTCGATGATTTGTCTTTCCTGGCCAACACGGGTCAGTGATGTTGACCATATTACCTGGTAAAACAGCTGAAAGGCACAATATGTAAGATTAGTTTCATTAAAATATCTAATAACAACTAGAGCTGTTTTACTGTATATATTGTGTACTTACTTTACATTACATCAAATGTTGAAGAATGTTTAAATCCAGAGAAATAAGCATTTTAACTAGTGACACAGACCGTATGCTAATGATATCACATATTTTATAGAAAATAGAGAAACACCAAAAACAACCTTTGTTTGTGGGGATTGGGGGGTGCTTCAAGTCAGTGCACTTACACTGATCCCCTGGGCTCTGCGTCAGTTTGGGAAATTCCAAATTGAATCAAAACAAATGATTACAATTGGCTTAATATTGGCAATGAAAATTCGGGACATTGCAACCTGCAGAACCTGGGAAGTAAAAAAAAAAAACAACCAAAACCTTTGTTTGTGGCGAATTTGCGCCCTCTAGTGGCCAAAAATACATACTGTGCCTTTAATTATGGAGAAAATAAAGAAATTTTGATTTGATTACTTCAACAAATGAAAATGTGCAACCAATAAAAGCACAAATAGCATAAAAAGTGTATATGTTTACTAATTGTACAGTTAGCTGTGTAAAACGAGCCTGTCCATGAGAATTCAGATACAAAATAAAGTGCATGGTCCCAACATCCCCTTATACAATATGTGCTATATATATATATATATATATATATATATATATATATATATATATATATATATATATATAGATGTCATTTATGTTATATCATAACAATACAAGACAGTTATCATACCAAACCTGCTTCATTCATTCATCCATCAGCAGTACACAATCAAATGGTTCGATATACAGCAATGCAGCACAATCACTCGACATGGCTGTCAAAAATACAAAGGACATATTATTTGTAAAAGTGAAGAGTTGATGTTTTTGGTCTGGTGATATTGCAGTAGATACAATATATGCTTGGGCGATTGGGTTGAAGCATAGCCAGGTTGCTTTAAAGTGAAACATAAGTGTGTTAAAGTGAAAAATAAGTGTGTTATGAACAAATTATACAGTAACTTTCATAGCTATTTAATTTAAAGGGCAAAAAAGAAGTTGAAAAATAGTTAATATTTTGATCAAAGCAAGTAAAGTAATATAAAAATATATGTTATAACAATAAAATAAACATTTTCAGTAATATTAAAATAAATGTCACCTTTAAGGTAAAAGAAATATGTGCAATGCATGCAAAATGAAAGTGTATGTGTGTTTATGCTCTTTTTTGCATGTTTCTATTGTAACCCAAACAAAAGCAAAATAATGTTCCTATCTAATGTTATAAAACGGAGCTCTACTGCAATGCAAAGTCTTTGACTACATATAAATATGCATTCTCATGAGTTAATCTATTTACCATTCATTTCAAGAGGGATATAGAGAATAAATGCAGTTTATGGCAGACGTTTGGGATAGTAAATACTGCTCTTTCTCATATAATATTATGTACCTTTGTATGTTGATGCTATTAATCTAAAGCAGTTCACAGCGGCCTGGTTTATGAATAATATTTGTAAATATGTAAGGCCCAAATACACCATTTTTAAATCATTACCATTGCAAATAACTTGTAAGTCCAGATTTACATATTGCTCTGCATAGTGACATCGGCTTCATGAGGATACAGACTGTTTTTATCAGATTTGAAAGGTTACAAACACTCTCGAATTGATTTAATCAACCAACAATGAGAGTTCTGTCATTGTTTACTCGCCTTCATATTGTTCCAAACCCTTAAGACTTTTGTTCATCTTTAGAACACAAAGATACTTTTCATGAAATCTGCTAGATATCTGTACCTTGTTTGAAAAAAAAAAAAAAATGATATGAATCGTGTGGTTCAATCCAAGTCTTCTGAAGAGACTAATTAAACTTTATTACTAACCTGAAGGAACAGTTCAAACTTTAATTAAAATTACCCCATAATTTACTCACCCCTAAGCCATGCTCGGTGTACAATATATGACTTCTCAGACGAACACAGTGAGAGTAGTTTTAATTTTCATCCTGGCTCTTCCATGCTGTATATTGGTGTTGAGTAGTGGCCCTTTTTGAAGCTTACAAAGGCACTAAATCCATCTTAAATGTAACCCACCATACCAGAGGGTTAATGCATGTCTTATGAAGCAGATTGATGTTAGTGATGTGCGGATCGATACTAAAATATCGACATCTCCGATAGCAGCTTTGTATGTTCTATAATCGATTATCTTATCAAAATAACGATATTTCAGTCATTTGGAGCAAATATGGATTTTATTGGAAATAGAAATGCAGCGGAAAGTAACCACAATTACCCTAGTTTATTTGAATAATGCCAACTTAGTCGGAACTACTTGTTCTTCCGCCTGCCAAGTCATGTGCGTAGTTAGCTAGCCACTCAGCGTGCTGGCCTGACACATGTTGTTCAGTCACGCTTTCATTGGATATGGCTGACCGCAAGCGAAGTTATGTGTGAAGCTACTTCACTTCCATAAACTCAAACGATGCGGTTTGTGACACGTGTAACAAAACAGTAAGGTACTGTGGTAATACTACAAACCTAATCAAACATCTACATATAAATCACAAGACAGATTATGACAACGTCATGACTAGGCGGTCAGAAGAGGAGGAAAGAAAAGGCACAGGTGCTGCTAGGGCGAGACAGACATCACTTTCAGAGTCCTTAGGTGCAGCAAGCAGGCACTATCCAGGTACAGAGGGAGAAAATGTGGCGATGTGGCTGTATTTTGGATGCTTGGGTTTTTGTGACAATGATAAAACAACGAAAAAAGGTTCCAAATCTTTAAGGGGACCCAATTAACATGTCACTAAACCAAAAAGTGTGAATGTTTATTGTTTTATGTTAAGATGTTCAGGCAGGCGTTTTAAGATATACATGCTCAAATGCTGTCAATAAATATGTAAGTTGGCTATTTTTTTTGTATGATAGTTCTATCAATAAACAAAAAACAAGAATAACCCGTAATATGTCTCGTATTCAGTATGAAGTGACACTTTTAAGTACAGTACTTGTTACTTTAATTTTCCAAACAGTAATTTTTTAGCAAAGTATTGGATCGGTATTGCCGATACTCGCCATCATTTTACTTGGTATTGGATTGGATAAGAAACCAGTGGTATCGCACATTGCTAATTGATGTACTTTTTGTAAAAAATAAATAAATAATAAAAATAAAGTCATCTTACTGACTTCTGGTGGCTACCGAATGACAATTCTCAGCAACTTTAGAAGGCGCATTTGTAGCGGAATTTTCTGTCAGAGTAGACGAACGAGGATGATTGAATGCTGGCAACTAATTAAAAGTGGAAAACGAGAGGTTAAATAGCATAGAGGTAAAGTTGGTTTTATATTCGCACATTCGTCCATTTAGATGTCTATGTAGTGTTTACAATGTTACTTTGAATATTCGATCGGAATTAACATGCAAGTATGACTTCAAAACAACATTAACACTGTCTAATTGACTGTGAACAGGGTTGTACTTTGCTAGTCATTGGCTGCTATTATGATTTCACTATTTAGAATTTGCAAAGAATACTTTTCTGAAATTATATTATTAAGGAGAATGTCTGAATATCCGAATATAAAACCAACTTTACCTCTATTTAAATAGCAGAGGATTTCAATATAATACTGGGTTCACAGCAAACATGGGGCACCGTTCTCTAGTTTTTCACTTGAAGTTTATTTTCCACTAGATTTGAATTATTGGAAATTGTTTCGGCTAAACGTGTCAGGCATTCCACATCATTTGCACCCCCTGGTGGAAAATAACCTAGAAATGTGTTTTGCACTGACTTTGTAGGCACCCCAGGAGGCACACATTGTCATTAGACGTTAATATTAGGTTAGATTTAGGTTGTGATGTCAGGTGACGAAAATTCAATGTCTAGCCAGCGTCTAAGATCAATGTTATTTTGATGTCCAATAAGGACGTCAAGTGAAATTGATATTTGGTCAAATTTAGGTTGTGTTGGAAAGTGACCAAAATCCAATGTCGAGGCCATCTTAAGCCTCCTTTCAACTGCACACGACAAACAAGAAGCGATAGACCGGAAGTCATTCATTTCCAATGGAGAGCAGTCCGGGAGCTGCGTGGAGTTCTGATCATCTCTGTATGCGGAAAATTCGGATCCGAATTGAGCTGCAGATACGCTGAAATATTTGATCTCCAGCGACTAGACTGTATGCGACCGGCCGACCGGATGTAATATATTTCAGTGTTGCCCAAGCAGGTCCCTGCACGCAAGATGAGATATAGTAGTTTTTTTGTTATTTTTTGAATAAGAAAAAGGTCTATATATATAAAAAAAAAACATTTCTAAATCATTTTATAAATAAGTAACAAACAATATTATTTTTTTAATGTTGTCTCCACATTCCCCCTAAAATTTTTAGCAGTCTAAGAGTTTCTAGTATTCATTCAATCAATCATGGTGAACGCATGGAGAATAAAGGCTCTTTTTGCACTTTATTTCGGATACCACAAGAATTAAGCTTCTCTCCCATGGTGCATGACACACTGAAGTGCGACTGCCACAAGGGGGCATTGTGTTAGGCAACCAAAATTCAATGTCTGATAGACGTTATAGTGGTAACGTCCACACAATGTCAAGCTGTAAGATCATTAGACATTGATATTTGGTTGATTTTAGGTTAGGCATTGACGTCAGCCTGACGTCAACCCAAATTTTTTTCCAAACAAAATGCAATGTCCCAACATGTTGGGGTACAACGTCAATATGACGTCACGTTGACGTCCTTTGCTTGCTGGGACACTACTTGCACAAACAGAAAATGGGAACATTTCATTGCAGAACTTTGAATTCTGGAAATCTGACATATATATCCTCCAATAGGTCTATATGTAAATATCAAGATTTAAAAAAAATATTACTATAAAATATTCAGCTTTTTCTGTTGTGATTTACATTTGTTTTCATTGTGCCCTCATGAGCGTGTCATAAAACATGGTGGAACTCAATTTGAAGAAGTTTCCCATTATCTATAATTTGTTTCTCTCTTGGTGTGAAACCAGCATAAGATAAAAGCTTGAGATTTTTGCACAGCCATATATACGAGTCTATTCCCAGAATTTCTGCTATGAATATGTCTTAAGTCATACAGTACGCCATATGTTGAGTCAGTTTTATGATGGATATATGTGCTTTTAGAAGTAAAAAAAAAAAAAAAAACAGAGCCACTACTCAACAACATCATAAATAGAAGAGCAGGATAACATTTGACAAAAGAAAGTCACTGTCACACTGAGGATGTCACACTAAGGATGATTTGAGAGTAAGTAATTTAGGGTGTAATTTCATTTTTTTGGGGAGAACCATACCTTTGAGGCAAACTTAAGGTGAATTCCAATTCCAAACATCTTCTTTTACACACTTGAAGGGCACATTGGGAATGAAGCACCATTTGTAGGACTTTCAAAATGAGGGAAAACAATCCTCTCTTTATAAAAGCCCACTAGAAGCTTGTTGATGAAAGGAACTTTGATGGTCATGTCCTACGCCATTCAAAGAACTTACTTCAAGAGGTCTGCTATTTGAAGAGAGTAGGCATAGGGATCCATTTCAAATTCACCTTTAATATGCACATGCAGTAATAATTCATCCATCTGCATTCCACGACTGTCCGATGAACACATTTTTCATCATCAGATACATCCATGGACATTTACAATTACCTGCCCACTTTTCATCCACTATGCACCCTTGATGTGCACTTCAACCAAAGTAAGGCAAACTCTGAGGAAACTTCTTCTGTATGGTCTAAACGCCATGAAAATAGACACTCGGGGACAGACCATTAGAGTTTAGGGTGCCATCTGTTATTAGTATTGGGTCTACAGCATTTCAATTTGGTGATGGAATTTCAGCTTGATGTTCAAGAAACCATGAGGTTTGTTCTTGTATTGTACAGCATGTGTACTTAATATGTACTTACAGAGTAAACACCCAAGAATGAACTGGTTGTATGTGGTAACTACATAGGTTACTGTTAGCTTCAAGGGTAGGTTTAAAGATTCATCATTTATGTAGCAACTATAATAAAGTGCTACCAATTTTGTTTTAAATTGTCTTTCTGAACATTTTGAAGAGTTCAAGTATCTTGGAGTTTTGTTCACAAGTGAGGGAACGATGGTACGCGAGATTGGCAGGCGGATTGGTGCAGCGGCAGTAGTAATGTGGTCAATGTACCAGCATGTTGTGGTAAAAAAGGAGCTGAGCTGAAAGGCAAAGCTCTCGATTTACCAGTAAATCTACGTTCCTACTCTCACCCATGGTCATGAGCTTTGGGTCACGACCGAAAGGACAAGATCTCGAATACAAGCGGCCGAAATGTATCTGTTTCGGATGCCTTCCTAAGGAGGTGTTCCAGGCATGTCCCACCGGAAGGAGGCCTCGGGGAAGACCCAGGACAGGCTTAGGGACTATGTCTATCGGCTGGACTGGGAACGCCTCGAGATGGAGGAAGTGTTTGAGGAGCGGTAAATCTGGGGTTTTCTCCTAAGACTGCTGCCCCTGCGACCCAGCCCCGGAAAAGCACATGAAAATAAATGAATGAAAGAACATTCTGAAGAGGCAAGAGTCCTCTGCATTTCAAAGATGAACACATTTCTTATGTGTTTGGAACAACATGTGGGATCATTTTCATTTTGCGGAAGAATTAACCCTTTAAAACAAATACACAAACAAGTCTTTAGGATCCCACATTGGCTCAGGTTTCAACAACAAATTCCTTAAATATATGTTAGCATTTGAGATGCTTTTTATTGGACATATCGTTCCATATTCGTAATATCTCCTCCGGTGAGATCTGATGTACAGTCAACACTTTGCGGTAGCGGCAGAGGCTGTAGGTCATCTTCCAGTGATTGAATCCATTATTCTGGAAGGGTTGAATGCCTAGTTTGCGCAGGCACAGTCCCACATACACATCCTCCAGATGAAGAAGTCTTGTATGAAGAGATGTCTTGTAGAGCAACTCCGCCATGTCTCCAGAATACACATATCCAGTGCCAGAGCAAAACGGTGGGTACCTGCTATCAGGGTAAAGCTCTCTGGGCATGAACCACTTGCTGTGGACATCACGTATGGGTCCTCCGTTTATCACACGACCTGTGAAAAAGCGGCGTCTTGGTTTGGCGTTGGGTCTCAGCAGGTTGAACACTAGATTGTCCATGTTGACGAATATATCACTGTCGGTTTTCATGACGTACTGCGCATTGGGGCAAAACAAAGACACCCACCGCATTCCCATGAGAGTCTTCAGGGTCAAATTGTGATAGGAATCCACAAAGTCCTCCACCAGGATGTCGTGGAAGATCTGGCTCTCTTGTTCCACCATTTGATTGAGCACTGGTTCGGTGCTGTAGCCCAGAAGAAACAGCGTCAAAATGTGAACGTCGCTGAAGGTGTTTTCATCTCCCCAAGTCTCCCGGATGGCCTGGCGCGCATCGAACTCCTTGTGGTTGGTGCTGATGAGGAGAACGAGGAAGGGCGTTGTGCTTTCACATTTCTTGGGCTCGTTGATGAGGAACTTGAAATTGTGGGGATTCAGAGTGCGTGTGCGGATATTGCTGAAAGTGTTGTTTTTCGAGAACCTCAAGAGTGGCTTTCGGATGAAGGTCATTTGACCCACATAGGCGGTCGAAGGCCGTGAGCCGCTGAGATACCAGAGCGCACTGGCCCAGCAGACCACAGTCAGCAGATACAGGCATGACACCTTTGATGGCATCTCGTCAGTGGCTGGATCACCCGTTAATCACACGCATTCAGCCCGCAAGCCAATCACGTGCAGTTATTGTGCAAGCATTGCTTTGCTGGGCACAAACCATCCATCTTTTGGCATCCGTGATTGTTTAGCTTTGAAAAGCCTTCGTGCAGGACACACAAACATTAATCTGTGTTTTCATCCTAAATGGTAATCAATATTTTTTGCAGTTAGTAATAAAGGATCGAATGCATTTTCTTTTTGTTTTTACAAAAATGTACATTCTAGATCAGAAATTTGAGATCAGAAACATTCTAGATTAGAAATTTGAGATCAGAAACATTCTAGATCAGAAATTTGAGATCAGAAACATTGTAGATCAGAAATTTCAGATCGGAAACATTCTAGATCAGAAACATTCTAGATCAGAAATTTGAGATCAGAAACATTGTAGATCAGAAATTTCAGATCAGAAACATTCTAGATCAGAAACATTCTAGATCAGAAACATTCTAGAACAGAAATTTGAGATCAGAAACATTCTAGATCAGAAATTTGAGATCAGAAACATTCTAGATCAGAAATTTGAGATCAGAAATTTGAGATCAGAAACATTGTAGATCAGAAATTTCAGATCGGAAACATTCTAGATCAGAAATATTCTAGATCAGAAACATTCTAGATCAGAAACTCGAGATCAAAAATTCAAGATTAGAAAATCGAGATCAGAAATTCGAGTTCAGAAACATTCTAGATCAGAAATTTGAGACCAGGAACATTCGAGATCAGAAACATTCTAGAACAGAAACTTGGATTACTATAGGATGACTATTCAAATTAATGTATTAATATTACTAATACAATTGATATTTAAATTATTAATACATTTAAATAATAAATATTATTATATTATATTAAAATGAACAAAAGTTCTATTTAATTCTCTTTACACCCTCAATTATTAATACATTTTTTCTAATTGTATCTTTATAATAAAACTAAAACTAAGCTACATGAATAATATCATCAATAAATAAAACAAACTTTACTAATATTCCTAAAAATCCATAAAAATCAAGAAATCCTATTTTGCCACTTGTAGAAGAAATACTGGCAGATATATATATATATAAATGAATACTATTATTAACAAATCAAAATAATCCAAATAACTTTAGTAAAAATTAAATTTACAAAATAAAAGTAAATTTACAAAAAAAAAATAATAATAATATTTCTTCCGCCTCAATAAATATTGCTTCCCTCTAATAATTCTAGCAGAAAATTAGCAGCCTTTGAAAATAATGTATGCACAAAGGTAAGTCTAAACACTTGAAAAGCACTCTTCTAAAAGTTTCCAGGAGCTTTTGTACTCTTCTGACTGTGCTGAGATTTGCAATCACTTTCCTATAATTGCCCTTCTATCACAGAGGGTCATCACTGCATTGCGTCTGTTCCCACATCATTAATAAAGCATACAGGGTGGAGTGGACAGAGACTGAGATGCTGCTTCTCGGTCCAGGTGCTGCAGGATGTGCAGGTCACAGACAGCAGAGACGTTCCTTTTTGCATATGAAGGGTGTTTCGCTTTCCTCACTCAGATCTCCTTTTCAGGCCTGTGTGGAGATCTAAAATAGAGAAACAGAGTTGTTAATGCATGTGAATGTTGTATGTACTGTAACACAAGCACACACGTGTAATGGACTGATGATAACATCACTTGATAATGTTTCTATATTTAGCCCTCTCAGCATCCTGTGTTCTCCAGTTACATACTGCATATGAATTACTAGACAGACAATAATAAATATAAACATATATAGGCATATATTTACAGCAGGGGATATAAGTATTTAACACGTCACCATTTTTTTCAGAAAACAAATTTCTAAATGTGCTGTTGACTTAAAATTTTCACCAGATGTTGATAACAACCAACGAAATACGTATACGAAAAGAAAACAAATCTAATTAATTTACAAATGAAGTTATGTGTAATAAAATGAAATAATGATGCAGGGAAAAAGTATTGAACACATGAAGAAAGGGAGGTGTAGAAAGGCAGTGAAAGCCCGAACAGCAGCTGAAATCTCTCAGTAGTTCTTTAGCAAACCTCTGCCCTTCCTTATTGTAAATTAATATTAGCTGCTTCAGTCCAACATCTACATTACCAGAAGGATGAAGGTGAAACCAAGGTGGACATTTCAGCAAGACAATGATCCAAAACACAGCCAACTCTCAAATGCTTTCAGAGAAAGAAAATCAAGCTGTAGAATGGCCCAGCCCCCACTGTATATGCATAATAAACTCTTTCTATCTACCTAAAATAGGCTACCAATGTATTTAAAATATACTAGTAACTGCATATTAACACTGCATATTAGTTCCCTAGCAACACCCTAGTAACCACAAGGAATATTGTTATTTATCATTATTTAATTAAATCAAGAATGATTATTATATCTGACCACAAATATTTACATTAATTAATTCAACACATGCCATTATCCACATCTCAAATGTCTCTTCTACAGATGTGGCCACTGAAAACGTGCGAGTGAATGACGTGACCATTTGTAAAGCCGGTTTTACACCACAAGCGTCAGAAGCGCGTGTTTTTTTTTGGCGTCCATGTTAACAGATTAGAGCTTTCATACCGCATGCAGAAGCAGTGCTTCAGCGCGACTCGTGAGCGTCGCTGAAGCAGCACTGCCGCGATAGTTTTGGCGCTGGGTCTATTTTTGCCGCACTGCTCACACTCAATTAAAGTGACAGTGCATTGATAATGACCAAAACACATTGAATGACAGTAAAAAGTAGCAATTTTACCCAATAAATGCATCAATAATATCCACTGATTTATATATAGTCAATCAAACGAACTTAAAAACTACAACAAATATTTATTTAGCAAACCAGATGTAAAACAATTTTAGTATCAGTTTTGCTCAAGTTGCACACTAGTGTTGCAGGAGAGGGGAAATAGAAGTGGCCGCTTTAATACTGCTATTTATGGGAGTTGTAGTCCATAGCGAAGTGTATTGTGGGTAGTGTAGTTCGACACGCATGCTGGATGATGTGAACTTGCTGTGTGCTGTGCAGTTGAAGCAGAGGAAGAAAGTTTTATTCGGCTTTGTTTTATGTTCACTTACTGTAAGTTATTCCACCCGGGAGCTGTTTGCACTGTGAACCTGACAACACGAAAATAAGTAAAAGAAGGGCATGCATTGATTACTTCTGTCTGTCTCAACCTTTTGCATGAGCATGAATTAACGAGTGTTTACTCTGCTGCTGGACATCGCTGAAGCGGAGAACGTAACACTAGTTTGATCATGTATAAATATCATTATAACTATATTGTAGAAAATATTATTATAACTAGACCCACAACATCCTGACAATCAAAAACAAAATGACATGATCACAGGCGATTGTCTACTGAGTGCACCAGACATGAATGACACTCCTCATAGAGCGTGAGAAGCATACAGTGCTGTAGGATCTTTATAATTTGTAAAATAAAGACTTGCAGGTTAAGGAAATAGCATAAGAGGAAGTTGCCGTGGGCCTTGGTGCAGATGAAAAGTTAAAAAATTGTATTTATATATATATATATATATATATATATAGACCGATAGGTAACTAGATAAAATAGACAGAAATAGATCGATCTGTGCAGCAGCTGCCGAAGAGCTGCGCGCTGCAAACGCAGCTGGTGTGAAAGGCAAACGTCTGCGTGCTGCTTCTGCTCTACATACGCGCAGCGCACTCGTTGCTCAGGCACTGCTTTCACTTGCGGTGTGAAACAGGCGTAATGCTGCAGAGTTACGCGATACCAAACACAATTATCTAACACAAGAAAGACATGACCAGCAGGAGGCAGTTATGTAACACAGTAAACATACTGAACTGATATACTGAGACCACATGGAGAAGCGCAAAGGAAATTAAATATGCTAATCATGATTGTCTCATCAATAGTATCAAGTTTTTATAATGATTTGTTTACTGAAATATAAATGTTCAAAATGATCAACTAAAAACCACGATCTAAAAACGTCTCTCTGACTAGCCTACAACTTGAATGCTGCTAGAGGTTTAAATGTTATTTCATTAGAAGCATGAAAATAAAAACCTCAAAAATCTCACTAAAAGTATAATTAAAAGAATTTTGCTGCGATAAAATGAACTCCAGCAGCTTTTTCAAAACATCAATATTCTCCTTCAAATTATAATCATGTTTTTAAAAGCTGTTTAAAATAATAATAACCAGTTTCAATGCATTTCATGTATTTCAATTACGTTTTTTTATTGTGCGTGTCAAATATGCACACAAAGCAGCAATAAAAATGGGAAAATGTATTTTTAATATTAACATGAGCTCTATTTAAAAAATACTGTATTGCAGCAGATCATTCTTTAAGCTTATGTGTTTAAATCATGCTACGCTTTCAGTGTTTTGGTATAAAATTGAAGTCAGATTTATTAGCCCCATTGTTTATTTTTTTTTCCTAATTTCTGTTTAACAGAGAGAAGATTTTTTCAACAGATTTGTAAACCTAATAGTTTTAATAACTCATCTCTAATGACTGATTTATTTTATCTTTGCCATGATGACAGTAAATAATATTTGACTAGATATTTTTCAAGACACTTCTATACAGCTTAAAGTGACATTTAAAGGCTTAACTAGGTTAATTAGGTTAACTAGGCAGATTAGGGTAATTAGGCAAGTTATTGTATAATGATGGTTTGTTCTGTAGACTATTGAAAAAAAATATAGCTTAAAGGGGCTAATTATTTTGACCTTAAAATGGATTTTAAAAAATTAAAAACTTGTTTTTATTCTAGCTGAAATAAAACAAATAAGACTTTCTCCAGAAGAAAAAATATTATCAGACATACTGTGAAAATTTCCTTGCTCTATTAAACATAATTTGGGAAATATTTAAAAAACAAAAACAAATCAAACGGGGGGCTAATAATTAACTGTAACTGTATATAATAATAATAATAATAATAATAATATTTATATATATATATATATATATATATATATATATATATATATATATATATATATATATATATATATATATATATATATATAACACGAGTAGCAGTGCAATGTGGCTGTATATCGGCACTAGTAGGAGGCGTTAGTGTCGGCCGAGTGACAAAAAAAAACAGCCACATCGCACTACTACGAGTGTGATATTGCGTTTATATAACAGTTCAACGGCATAATCCTGTGTATAACAGAGAAAAAATTAAACACGGAGAGTCTCAAAACCCTTTTGTAAGAGGAACTACTTTCATCCGCCATTCATTTACATCTGCAGCTGACGTCAGAACAGCAGAAGCTGTTACTAATTCACCAACGTCACTTTAGAGCTAGTATTTGAATGATTCTCTAGCGTAATGTCTAAAGTGATGACAAAACAGGTGATTTTGCTCACATTTTATAATTATAAGGCTGAACTGCATGAAATGCCATCAGTCTACAGAGATATCTCTAATTATTTCTCTGTTGCAATTGGGAGATCACAATATTACCATGGTATAAATACGGCACTACAACATACAAAAGAGAAAGATCGACTTTTACCTGTTTACTAATGATTTGATCAGCTGTGGTTTGAAATTATGCTGTTTTTCTTTTAGGTTCATTTATTATGTGGTCTCTGTCGCCATCTTGTGGATGAACATCGTCAGCCGTCTTTGCTCAAAGACAGGCTAATGGCCACCGACGCGCTGTCTCTGAGAAATTATAAATATTTTAAAACAGGCACTATTGTTATAAATAAACTGCATAGTTGCAATCTAAACAACTACATTCTCAACTAAAAAAAGTCTCAAAAGTACATTATGTTGCCCAAAAGCAGCAATATTTGTCAAACTGTAGAGCAGGGCTATTCAATTAGTTTGTCACGGGGGCCAGTTCATGAAAAGCATCCTAAACGAAGGGCCGGAGAGATATGACTTGCAATATAAATGATGACACAACTGCATTTAAGAGCCAATTATGTATTTTTGCTCCTTTAGACACCCACGTTGTATTTGTCTACATTAAAATGGTAATATATTGTATTTTGAAACTATATAATATCACTGCATTGTACAATAAGTTTTTTTAACAAACATTCAAATGTTGTATTTCACAGCACAACAAAATCAGTGCATTGCTGAAGTAGGCTTCTTCTACATTCAGATACGTTCATATGTTCTGTTTTGAACTGCATAACAATTATGGATGCAACAATTATAGATTTTGGTTGTACGATTATATAGTGTGAAGAATAATCAGAGTTTCACAGTTATCATGTCTAATGTAAATTTAAGCTTTATATTAGCTAGATTTAGATCTGGACATCCCTAACTAATATTAAAAAACCTTTAAAAGGCATTTTCATTAGTAATAGTTTTTATGCTAAAGGTTTTTCTGTGCTTATAGGGCTACACAATTTAATTATGTGTGTGTTTATAGAGAGGAACGGGAGAAAATAATATAATAATAATTGTTATGAAGGTCGGCGCCAATATTTAGATTAACTGTTGTTATCATCTGTGTTCATACATACATGATCATTTTAATAATAGTTAGTCTAACATGTCTTTTGTTTACATTGCACTGAAAGCTAAGCACAACTCTCACCGCTACAGCATGAGATGTTTTCTACTGCGTGCGCCCAGACAGCCGCTTGCGCCCGCATATTAGCATATATTCTTACGAGATAACAAACTTGCGCGCGGGAAAGACGAGATATGGGAACGGCCCGCGGCTATAGTTATTACAGTGTGGTTGCGTATTAGCTTCGGTGGACAAGCTCGGAACTTTAAACTAGTGCACAGTTGGCAACTTGGCGTAACTTTGTTCAGCAGTTTCGTTTCGTGCGGCAGAACAGAAATGCAGAAATGCGGCTTAGAGAAGCCTTTACGATTAATTAACCATGACGAATTAAAGCGCAGTTAATAGTGAAATCGGTTAATCGTTGCATCCCTAATAACGATATCAGTGCATTGTACAAAAGACCTTTTCTACAAACATATTCAAATGTATTCGGCTGCTCTCGCCACTGTCAGGTGACTCACGCTCTGCGCAGCTCATGCTGTATTAAACGGACGCACGTCACTTCAGAACTATAGCGGCCGTTTTTTGACTGAACTAAATTTATTCTTGATGTCTCGGTCACACTATTTGGAGGGCCAGAACAAATTGCCTCGGGGGCCGGGTTTGGCCCGCGGGCCGCCAATTGAATAGCCCTGCTGTAGAGTGTCCTCTGCTTGTTGCTGTATGTGGGTGGAGTAATACACAAGGGAGAAGGGTTAAAAAGCTGGACGAGTGTTGTTACTGGGTTGTTGCTAGATCGGATATGATTGCGGCCGGAAGTTAAAAAGAATTATTTATATTATTTATTAAATTTTCCATTTATTGTATTTTATTAACGCCTACCCCCACCCCAACCGTCACAGTAACGTCAAATGGTAGTTGTACCGAGTATTATTTAATCTATCTATTAAATTACCCAATAAATTGTATTTTTTAACGTCTACCCCCACCACAACCCTAAACCCAATCGTCACAGTACTGTAAAAATATTAATTATTGTTATACAGTGTCAAGAAAAAATGCTACTATAATTGATGTACATGTCGCACTTCCGGCCGGCCGCGTATCTGATGTAGACTTTACCCTGTTACTGGCAGAATATCACACGACTATCAGCCAATCAGATTCAAGAACCAGACAGAACTGTTGCATAAATAAATATATATATATATAGACAAATACAAACTGGTGCTATGTTTTGTGTCATATTTCAGAACACTATTTTACCTTTAAACAAGAAAATATTCAAAATAGCACATTTAAAAAGAAATACACCTCCACACGGTGAAATACACATAAACAGAAGGTGTTAAGAGTTACAGGTGGGACTGTAAACAAAAGGACAGAGCAGGTGAAAAGAACTATCTGTCTCTATTATAAAACGACACTTCAGCAGATTTTTTTTTGCACCTGAAGATGCAAAAGACGACAAACAAACAACATCAGCAGCAACGGTCTGGGCAAGATTCCAGCGACAGAGACAGAGGCCATTTGCAGCCCCTCGACTCTTAAAAGCACACAAGGAAAGAAAAGTGACTCATCCTTTTTTCTGGCCTGTTGGTTGTTTCGAGGAACGTCTGTTAACCTTTGTTAGATCCAAATGCTGCGCTTTCTGAACAAGTCAGAATAAAACATCTTCTGAACATACTGTAAGAGATATACTTTAAAAAATATAGATATTTATTTACCGTGAAGATCAAAATTGGAAAACAACCTACAATTTTCTAAATTTCAAGGTCACTGCTTATCCTACTCTAACAGGAGTAGATTTTAAGCATATTTAAGGAGATTTGATTTTACTAGTTATTTTGCAAGATACTAGTATTCAGCTTAAAGTGGATTTTAAAGGCTTATATGTTAACTAGGCAAGTTAGAATAATAAGGCAAGTTACTGGACAACAATGGTTTGTTGGATTGGAAAAAAATATATAATAAGGAGTCTAATAATATTGACCTTAAAATTGTTTAAAAAAATAATAGTGGCTTTTATTTTGCCAAACTAAAAGAAATAAGACATTCCCCCGAAGAAGAAAACATCTAAGAAATATTATGACAATTTCCTTAGTCTGTTAAATATCACTTTGGAAATATTTCAAATAAGAAAATTCTAATGACGTCACAGTGGGTAGCACGATCACCTCACAGCAAGAAGGTTGCTGATTCGAGCCTCGGCTGGGTCAGATGGCATTTCTGTGCGGAGTTCGCATGTTCTCCCTGCGTTCGCGTGGGTTTACTCCGGGTGCTCCGGTTTCCCCCACAAGTCCAAAGACATCCGGTATAGGTGAATTGTGTAAGCTAAATTGGTTGAAGTGTATGTGTGTGAATGCAAGTGTATGGGTGTTTCCCAGTGTTTAGTTGTGGCTGGAAGGGCATCTGCTGCGTAAAACATATGCTGGATAAGTTGGCGGTTCATTCCACTGTGGTGACCCCTGATTAATAAAGGGACTAAGCCGAAAAGAAAATGAATGCATGAATTTTCTGCTGTCTACTTTTACCTTTCTGCAATGACCCAAAACACACATCCAAATCAACAAAAGAATGGTTTCAGCAGAAGAAGGTTTCTGTTTTGAAATGACCCAGATAGACATGAACCCTATAGAAAATCAGCGTGGGACATGAAAATGGCTTTACATGGGGGATGACAGATCTGAAATGATTTATGGGAACATATTCCTAAACTGTGCCAACCTGACAGACTACTGCCAAAAGAGACTGCTGTAATAAAACAGATCATCATAAAATGGAATGTACTTCTTAATAATACCTAAAAATGTAATACACCAAAGTATTAGTTAGAAAAAGGTACAGTCTGTGTACAATTTTGTGAGGTACAAAACAGGTATTTGATGTTCAATTTCGCAGTGGTGGAAAGAGTACTGAAATATCATACTCAAGTAAAAGTACCATTACTTGCCTAAAAATGTAGTGCGAGTAGAGTAAAAGTATCTGCTGTAAATATTACTCAAAGTATGAATGTCAAAGTATTATGCTGTCAAAAGCTGATGTTTACATGTAATTTGTGCATCTGTGTGTAAATGTAACATTCTGTAGTGCATCTTGTTATTGCCCAGAACGCACACAACATCATGAGACATTAATATTAGGTTAGATTTAGATTGTAATGTCAGGTAACCAAAATTAAGTGTCAAGCCAGCATCTAAGGACAAGGTTATTTTGATGTCCAATAATGACGTCAAATGACATTGATATTTGGGTGATTTTAGGTTGTTACAAAGTGACCAAAATCCAGCGTCGAGCCAACATCTTAAACCAACGTCATAAATGACGTCAAATACTGACATTTATTCATCAGGTACGGCAACCAAAATCCAACATCTGATAGACGTCATAGGGGTAACGTCCACACAATGTCAAGCTGTAACATCATTAGACGTTGGTATTTGGTTGGACATTGGACATTGACATTGGCCTGACATTGAGTTCTGACGTCAACCCGATTTTCATTTCCAAACAAAATGCAAAGTCCCCATGACGTTAGGGTTCATCGTCAATCAGACGTCATGTTGACGTTCTGTGCCTGCTGGGTGTTTAAGGCCATTTCGGTCATCATACAGTAAACATCCATCATCTTCTCATTAGTGACGTGCATCTAAACAGTCTCTGGGTCAATGCGCATAAAGATTTTGAACATCATCATGGACACTTTAAATACTTTCAAACAGTTTGCTGCAATTATGAAGTGCACACGTCTTGAGGTAGTTCATTATGATGCGATTTACCTTCTACGGTATGTGCATTTGATTGGACAGTAATCTCAGGACTGATTTTTCTAGTCCCCATGGACAAGAAAAATAAAGTAGTTACTGCAGGTTGAAGGAAAGTAGTGGAGTAAAAGTACAGATACAGCACTAAAAAAATACTCAAGGAAAAGTAAAAGTACACATTTATAAAACTACTCAGTAAATTACAATTCCTGAGAAAAACTACTTTATTACAGTAGTTTGAGCATTTGTAATTAGTTACTTTACACCACTGGTAATTTCATTCCCAAAACGAGCTATACACTCCAAATTAAAAGGTACCACCACAAGGACGGCCATTTGTAGCTTTGTCAGTTTTTTACCTTTTTTGCTGAAAGTGTTCAAGACCATAGTCATGTTATTTAAATTTTAGATTTTTTATTAAATTTCATACAATGCAAATCTTTACATTTAAAGGGATGAAATGTAGATCCCAATATCAATATCATTTAGCTAGCAATATATCGTTTCAACATCGATATGGCAATGTGTGCATTTGCATTTGCAGGATCTGCTATGTTGAGGCGGGATTATAGTTGACCAGGAACCACAGTTGATTGTGTTTGTGTTTAAGGCATGTGATTGTGTAAGCATTCATGCACAAGAAATGATCATGTTTTTAACTTTAAGAAAGATTGATTGTTTTAAAGTATATATACACACACAATGAAAACTACACTCTTATTTTACATTTGATTACTCAATTTGTATATCTGAATACTGCTAGACTCCCAGACAACTATAAAACTGTTCTTTTTTTTTCATTTATATCTTTGCTCTACTGTTTTTATCAACACAATCATCCTAATCAATGTAAAATTAAGTCAATTCTTTCTAAATAGAGCTATTAATTTCATCTGGTGAAATTATATACAATATCACAATATGTATCGCAGAAAAATAAAATATCACAATGTCCCCAATATCATGCAGCCCTACATTTAGCTGTAATTTTTAATCATTAACACTATCAATTACATTATTTCACCAATGATCTTACATTTTATTTTCACATATGTCATCTGAAATATTAAAGTAGCCAATTTCCTTTTTTATCTAATTAATAATAATAATAATAATAATTCCTTACATTTATATAGCGCTTTTCTAGACACTCAAAGCGCTTTACATATTGGGGGGAATCTCCTCATCCACCACCAGTGTGCAGCATCCACCTGGATGACGCGACGGCAGCCATTTTGCGCCAGACCGCACACCACACACCAGCTGATTGGTGGAGAGGAGACAGAGTGATGAAGCCAATTTTGATATGGGGAGGGTTCGAAGGCCATGATGGACCTGATGGACATGATAGGCCAGTGGGCAGATTTGGCCAGGATGCCGGGGTTAAACCCCTACTCGAAGGACATCCTGGGATTTTTAATGACCACAGAGAGTCAGGACCTCGGTTTAACGTCTCATCCGAAAGACGGCGCTCACTGAGCAGTATAGAGTCCCCGTCACTATACTGGGGCATTAGGACCCACACAGACCGCAGGTTGGGCGCCCCCTGCTGGCCTCACTAACACCACTTCCGGCAGCAACCTAGCTTTCCCATGTGGTCTCCCATCCAGGTACTGACCGGGCGCATCCCTGCTTAGCTTCAGTGGGCAACCATGTGAGAGTTGCAGAGAGCTAGCTGCCGGCACAGCTGTCTGGGTGTTTCTCAGTACTGTGTTGCTGCTGGAAGGGCTTCCGCTGCGTAAAACATATGCTGGATAAGTTGGCGGTTCATTCCGCTGTGATGACCCCTGATAAATAAAGTGACTAAGCTGAAGGAAAATGAATGAATAAATGAATGTTTCAATTTGGATTTCATAGGATGCAAATCTTTAAAGGGATACAATGTTCATCCCAATACCATTTATCAATATCAATACCATTTAGCAGTCACACCATATACTGTATATTACATTCATCTACCAATGTTCTGACATTAATATTTCAGGCATCTTTTGTGAAAATAAAAAGCAGACACTTTACTTGTATCTAATATACTTTCTATGTATTCGAAATCACCAATATATGATCAAACTAAAAAGGTTCCATTTTGGTGCACATTTACAAAAGTGATTTTACTCTGAACTGTCTATAATTGAGCAATTCCATGCAAATGTCAACCTTGCCATAAAAAAAATTAAGTTTTCACCAAAATATGGAAACGTTTCTAAGTTTTTTTGCATAAGCAAGTATTTTACAGTACTTTAGAAATACTCAAAAATGTATCTGTCAGTGTTTTCAAACTATTATATTTGATTTACCAAAGTCACATAAGTGGCAATTTCATATCTGTCACAACCATGACAAAAGTTTTACCCCATAAACGCAAAAATATTAAATAAAATAAAATCAATCCTTTTTATAGAGAGCCAACTTTTATCCTTATGATTATAATTTTTTCTTTTGGGTTGTGAAGTTTAATTCATAGAATTTCTACAAAGTATGTTGTATACTGCAAACTGCAGACTTTTTTCATCACATCCATAATGCATGTTTATTTTCCTCATTTAAAACATAAAAAATGCTTACAGATTGATATTTGTCTGATCCCATAACTCTGTGGTTAATTGTTCTGTAAAATATAAACCGATGTTTCAATATAATGTTAACATATACTTTCTCTGTGAATTGATGTTTTGAGTTTTTACTGCACATGTGACAACCATAACACTGGAATTGCTCAATTCTATTCATTTAAAAATAATCCTGAAAAGAAATTAAGGTCCACAATGTAATAATTAGTAATAGATAACGCAATCTCACAACAATTCGTAACTTTTTGATTTAGTGGCTAATTCGTATGAATTCGTTCGATCTAATTTGTACAATTTAGGGCCCTATCATACACATGGCGCAATGCGGCGCAAGGCGCGACGTAAATGTTGTTTGCTAGTTTCAACTGAACGCAAGTGTTGACTTGATGTTTTCACCACGCTGTTTAAATAGCAAATGCATTTGCGCTCATATGTGCGCCCATAGGCATTCTGGTCTAAAAAAGGAGGTGTGTTGAGGCGCATTGCTGGTGCGTTGCTATTTTGAGGAACTAAAATAGACTGTTTAATAGACCAGCTAAGAGGAGGTCTAAAGTCCAGCGCAGAGCGCCTTAGATGTGCGCCTTGCTTAAACATTGCTTAATACACACAGGATGTACAGCAATACGCAAATATCTTTACAAATGAAAAAGAATTAAAGGAATAAAATATTTAAAAATTATTATTTTATACATAAATATAAAAATCACTGCTTTCATGCCTTTATCTCAGGGGGCTTTTTCAGTTTATTTATGACAATTTGCTTTTGTATAATGTTATTATTATTATTATTATTAGCAGTATTATTTATTATATGCATATTTATATTTGTTTTAGTAAAACACGCTTAGATTTGCTCACTGTCAGGTTTTAGACCATATGGGGCACAGCATGTGTATTTGGATATAACTCAGTTTTTTGACCACACTTCATTATTACTGTTCATTTATTTGTTTGCTGGAAATTAGAACTGAATTTAGAAATAGTTTTGTAACAAATCTTTGCACTTAACAAACGAAATTAATTATGTAGGCTAATGGATGTCTGTGCGTACAATACCTTTCCTTATTGACGGAAGAGAGTGAAAGTGAAAGTAAAGTATGAGGCTCATCTCTCATTCTCACACTGCAGATGGTCTGTTTAACTGTTTTCTCGCTAGTGAAGCGCTCAGTTATTCCACTTACAAAGTCCGCCATGTAAATAGCAAATGCACTATGGTGCGACGCAACTGACTCTTAAAGGGAATGGGAGATGAGACTCTGATTGGTTTATTCTCAAAACACACCTATAACTCATTAAGAAAATAAGCTCAACCCTGTTAGACCATGCGCCGCGGCGCAAAGCAGAATTTTCCGTCCTTAATATAGCAAAAGTGGATTCTGACATGCCCTTAATGCTTTTGCGCCCTGCGCTTTGGACTTTGCGTCTAGATCGTTAAAATAGGGCCCTTAGTATGATTTGCTCATCACCCAATGACGGTTGGGTTTAAGGGCGGGGTTGGGTGCCACGCCTGCTTTTCTAAAATCGTACATTTTCGTACGACTCAATTCGTACGAATTAGCCACTAAACTGACAAAACGTAAAACACTTAGGTTTCCTCGTGAGATCAGGCTGTAATAGACCCTTTTTTATTTTTAGTTCCGGTTTACCTTTGAATGAATGGGAGACTTCTCTGGAAAATGTACAAATAAAAATAATAACATTGCACAATCTGATTTAAAACTATTACAGTATTGTGCATGTGTCCAAATGTTTCTCTTTCAATACTGAACTGCTTTCTTAGTTTGAAAATGACTTTTTAAAGTTATTAAGAATAGGAATAAGCTATTGTTTATTATAGAAAGCATATATTTTTACAACCATTTTACTTATTAAGTTTATTTCCTCAATAATGGATTTATTTTTACTTTAATGCTGCTCTGAATATTAATTTATATTATCTGTTATATGTACAGTTGAAGTCAGAATTATTAGCCCCCCTGTTTATTTTTTTCCCCAATTTCTGTTTAACAGCGAGAAACATTTTTCAACACATTTCTAAACATAATAGTTTTAATAACTCATTTCTAATGACTTGATCTTTGATGATTTATTTTGTCTTTGGCATGATGACAGTAAATAATATTTTACTAGATATTTTTCAAGACACTTCTATACAGCTTAAAGTGACATTTAAAGGCTTAACTAGGTTAATTAGGTTAACTAGGCAGGTTAGGGTAATTAGGCAAGTTATTGTATAACGATGGTTTGTTCTGTAGACTATCGAAAAAATATATAGCTTAAAGGGGCTAATAAGTTTGACATTAAAATGGATTTAAAAAAATTAAAAACTGCTTTTATTCTAGTCAAAATAAAACAAATAAGACTTTCTCCAGAAGAAAAATATTATCAGAAATACTGTGAAAATTTCTTTGCTCTGTTAAATATAATTTGGGAAATATTTAAAAAAGAAAAAAAATTCAAAGGGGGGCTAATAATTCTGACTTCAAATGTAAATGTTCCAGCATGAGTACAATACTTTATTAAATCTTCTTATATTACCTGGTAAGTATAAATGCAACCAGTTTCATCATTTATTATTTACTGATCTATTAATGTTTTGTTCAGTTTCTCTTAGGGCTGGGCGATATGGCAAAAAAAAAAAATCTCGATTTTTTCATAAAGTTTGACCGATTCACGATTTCGATTTCGATTTTTTTATTTATTTTTTTATAAAAATTTTTTTACTGTGTAACTACCTTACCAGCTTACCTTGTTCATTTAAATTTAAATAAATGCTGAAACTAGTTTTTTTCATGCTCACTTGTAAAAGAAAAGCAATAGTGTGACTAAACGCGGTTATGGCACTCTCTCATATAGGGATGCTAAACATAGCTACAATAGAAGTCACAGCAGGTCATATGTTGTGCAGCTTTGGTCAAATTTTATTGAAAATGACCAAAATATAACGTGAAGATTAAAAAGGATTGGAGGGGAAATAAATATTTCAAATATCTGTCCATAACAGAAAAATAAACAATGATAATGCAACAATAGTTTATCTGTATTAGTGGCATAGCAGAAATATATATTTAGACAGGCCTTGTCAAAGTGAGCGGGCACTTTCACTAATAAAAAATATAGCACTTAAATTATTTCATAACAATCAATAAAATAACAGCGGTTTTATATCAAAAGTTGGTAATGATATAAAATATACTACATTTTGATGGTAAAAAATAACCATTTAAATGATTTCAGTATTTAAACATTAAATAACGAATGCATCAAGTTAAATATAAAAAAACAAATGAAACAACACAGCATATCAGGATATAAAGGACTATATTTAGCAGAATGCTGCTCTTTTTATCTTTGTAATTTTATAGTTTTATTTTTGTTATTTTAATTATTTTTTGTCTTCATAAATAACTAACGAGCTGTAGACAAATGTATGCTTGACGTTTTAGAAAATATTTGTGCGTAGCTCCACCACCCAGTATATATTAAAGATCACCGTGAACAAAAAAAAAAAAAAAAAAAACACAGAAACCTGTTACATATCTATCTATATTTAAATGTCTATCTTATATTTAACTGAATCGTGTAATGGCCTATAGCTGAAATGTTGGAAACATTTGTCGATATGTATTGATATTTTTTGGAGTAAAACTGCCGACATTTAAGAATCCATATTCATTTTACTTGTTTATTGGTGCATGGGTTATGATTTAATTCATACAGTACCGTCCTTCAGGTGGTGCGCGGGTATAATATACAAAACCAGCCATCTGGGCTTTGAACTAGGTGAAATTATTTCCTTGTGTGTGTGTGTGTGTGTGTGGAGCGATGGGTGCGCGGGCATAAGTGACTAAAAGTGATTCCACCTGTCGAGCCCGTCTCGCAGCTCGCGCGGGAGAGGGAGAGAGAGAGAGAGAGAGAGAGAGAGAGAGAGAGAGAGAGAGAGAGAGAGAGAGAGAGAGAGAGAGAGAGAGAGAGAGAGAGAGAGAGAGAGAGAGAGAGAGAGAGAGAGAGAGAGAGAGACGGCTGCGGGGGACGCGAACAACAGCACGACGCGCGTGAAAATATTAGCGAAGCTGGCTAGTCCGCCCTGGCGCGCTTCCGCTAAATCAGCTGGTAGCTCATCAACAGAGCCGCGACGTCAACACACAGAATCAGCACAATTCAGCACGGTTGTCTAACAGTTTAGAACGGTTTGGCACGATAGTGGGAAAGTGGCTTTAATATTTTTATAAAAAAAAATCGCGATTTTTCGATTTTGTAAAAAATAAAATCGTCTTAAAACGTAAATTCGAATTAATCGAAAAAATCGCCCAGCCCTAGTTTCTCTATTTGAATGAATTATTTATGTCATACTGTCAACGTTTGGGTGGGTTTAATTTGATATCTGTACTACCTTTTAACTAATAATGTTACAAATAAATTCATAATCTAATATAACACTGAATTAAAATGCTGTCGTCTTGGTGTCATTTTTGTAATTGTAAATTTTTGACAAGGATTTTGTTTGATTAGTAAAAGTCACACACAACATTGTTATTCCATTTCATTTAATTTGAATATTAAATAGACATAAATGTTTTATGTTCATGAATAAAATACCTATATAGAAAAAAATGTCAGAGAACTGAGAATGTGAATAATATGAATGTGTTTGTGAATCAGCTGTCCATTGTAAACAACCACAGTAAAACACCCCCAGTTTTATTTATTACTTATTCTTTAGTAGGGGTGGGTACCGAAACTTGGTACTTTATCGGTATTGGTGCTACATTATAAAAGACCGAAGTATCGGTAAGCTCTGACGTTAATGGTTCTGCTATCGGTACTGGAGAATTATTGCTAAATAAACATTACTTACAGTAGCATAATTTAACTGACCAACCTTTTCTAATTTGCGATATTTGTCTCCACAGTTGGCAATCTCACATGAGAAATGCTCGTGTTTCCGGCGAGCGCGTCAAGTGTAAAAGCCTTCACAGTTCTCGGCTGTGCGCACACACACAGCTCACAAGCTTGCAGAGTGAATCAAACGGGTTGTATGTCCCGAGTGGACAGCGACAATGCCTGTTGCAACAAACGCAACCAGATGCTTTCTTGTATAAGCGGAAACGCAAGCAATCTGGCTATGTGAAAGTCTTTCAAAAGTGCATTAACTGCAGAAAGACAAATGAAACATTGACTGCGTAGCTAACGGTAACATTACATCATCCTTCATTATGCCAGCAGTCAATCACCTAAATTAGTATAAGTTAATATTAATAGTTAAATAAACACACACACACTGGGTTACAATGAAATAGGGCTGGGCGATTTTTTTTATTTATTCGATTATTCGAATTTACGTTTTAAGACTATTTAATTTTTTATAAAATCGAGGTATCACGATTTTTTAAATAAAAATATTAAAGCAGCTTTTCCACTATCATGCCAAACCGTTCTAAACTGTTAGACAACCGTGCTGAATTGTGCTGACAGATTCTGTGTGTTGACGTCGCGGCTCTGTTGATGAGCTACAACAGCTGGCTCAGCGCAAGCGCGCTACCCCATTGTCGCGAGGTGCGCGTGCAGTCAGTGGAGGTGCGCGATGCGGCGCCAGGCGAAAGTATAAATCCAGCTTAACACTAGGCAGAATAGTGAGCGAGAACCCTCCCGGTCCACTTTCATCCGCAAACCGGTAAGTTTCTATTTCACTTTCGGGTTGAGGGCTGCGTTATTGCTGTTCGCCTAGAGCGCCAGTTCAGCTTGCTCCGGCCCTGATTACACTACAGTATATACATTACACAAAATAATAAAATAGGCTAAAGGTTTTTTTTTTCGTGGCTAGAGCTTAATTAATTTGATTGACATATAGGCAATGAGACCTTTACTTCGCCTGACTGAGCGTGAGTTTATTGCATGCTGCGCTGTATTCGGTAGCACAGATCGCTCTGATCTGGTTGAGAACTTTACCAGCGACTACATGCACTGCTGAAATCTTTTTTTTCCTGCTGCGCATTGAATCAACAACAACATATATCCATGGAACACAAACTTGCAGACTCTTTGAACAACGAGGAAATAATTGCACCCAATTCAAAGCCCAGACGTCTGGTTTTGTATTTTATACCTGTGCACCACCTAAAGGACGGTTACGGCGTGTTATGAATGCCGGCTGTCACCGCAGAAAGTCAAATCTTTCTTTAATTTGGACTTTTGCTTGAAAGCTTTACGGGGTGGCACAGTAGCTGTCCAAGGGTACTGTAGCCATGAATTAAATCATAACCCATATATGCACCAATAAACAAGTAAAATGAATGAATAAATAAAATAAATATAGATTCTTAAATGTCGGTATTGTTTTTACTCCAAAAAAATATCAATACGTTTGACAAATTATTTAGAAAAATAAATTGAGCAATTTTCAACATTTCAGCTATAGGCTGTTATACGATTCAGTTAAATATAAGATAGACATTTAAATATAGATAGATATGTAACAGGTTTCTGTGGGGTTTTTTGTTGTTCACAGTGATCTTTAATATATACTGGGTGGTGTAGCTACGCACAAATATTTTCTAAAACGTCAAGCAGGAATTTGTCTATAGGAATGTAATAGGCTACACCTTGTTGACCAATTTATGTATGTATGGCCATTAAAAATACATGTTCCTTAACCAGATGGTTTTTCAGGTTACTTATAAAGAGATCGTTACTTCAGTCATGTTGTTGTAATGTTTTAAGTAGACTATAGTTACACAGTAAAAAAAAATAATAAAAAATTCGAAATCGTGAATCGGTCAAACTTTATGAAAAAATCTAGATTTTTTTTTTGCCATATTGCCCAGCCCTACAATGAAAAAGGTATTTTTTTTCTGCAGTAGCCTAAATAAATCTTAAACATTAAAAACGCTTTTACATCAGCTGTATTTACAAAGATAGCCTATGAATAGCCTAATAATAAACTATGCTTATTGAGAAATTATTAAAAAAACTGCTTATTTTGACATTGCAAGATGCTCCAAAACGATATTAAAAACACAGTTAACTCCCAAAACACCGTTAACTCACTTATGTGAATGTGTTAATGAAAAATCTTAAACATTACGTGATTATTAAACTGCATTTTGCAACTCAAATAGGATAATTTCAACTGCAGGGAGCACAATAAACCAAGAAAGATTTCAAATTTTGCCAGAAAATGCAAGCATATTGATTTTTCTCCAGAAGAATGGTTAAAAACTGAGAGTCACTTTCCTTCAAACCATTGTACATTCTTTTACAGGAGAAAAAAAAACTATTTATTTGTTTTACAATTATTTGTTTCGTTTTATTTTACATTAAAAAATTTATATAAAATAAAGTGTTTTTCAATTAGATTTTTCATAAAAAAAAAAAAAAAAAAACACTACAAAAAGTACCGATAAGAGAACCGTTAAAGTACCGAACCGATAAGTGGTATCGATAAAAGTAGTAATACCGTTAAAACCTTAAATGATACCCAACCCTATTCTTCACTACACACAAAAAAGAAAAATCATAAAAAAAATTCAGCACCCGTGTAAACATCTGAAATCTTTATTTGACAAATACTGACAAGTACATACCAACTTCATCTGCAGTAAAGACAGCAACACAAAGCAATAGACTCTGTTTAAAGTCCCATTTTCTTGGTTCAAGCAGAAATCTGGATGATCTGTACGTTTTTGCTTTAATGTCAGATATCTCACCTTGAATGCAGACAACAGAAAACAGCTGTAATCACAGTCTAACCATAACTGTAGTAAATATACAGCTGACTGGGTGAGTTCACTATGGGGATTTCTGTGTAGGCGGAAGTAACGATACACTGCGTGGAGTAAAACCGGACACTGCGTGACGTCATGTGAAAAGGGTCTATAATATTAATAATAATAATAATAATATTAAGCAGCATAACTGTTTTTCAGTTTTAAAAGTGTTACCACAAATGACCTGAATACTGATATTATAATGATTTTTGAAAGATTATAATGATTTTCTGAAGGATCATATGACACTGAAGACTGGACTAATGGCTGAGAACTGAAAACTCAGTTCCACATCACAGGAAAACATATTATCTTTTACTTAAATGAAAATGCAGCCTTGGTATATACAGTAGTGTACAGTATATACTGAAGTGCTTTCTAATAGAAGTTAGAAAGGAGGTTACAGGTAATGTTAACATGTTTATTAATAGGTTTGCCAAAAGCAGGCAAAGAGGACTCTGGGGGAGATAGAAAGGGTAAAATGGGACGGCAGAGATTGGTTAAAGGTTTTTGGTCCAAAATAAGACAGTCCCAACCATACAACTAAATCTCTTCATCTCTCATTTGTATCTTCAAATGAACACCATCTTCTCTTTCTGCTTTAAAAAGGTCAGAAACATGCAAACACTGCAAATGCCACAGAATGTAAGTTAAAGAACGACCTCTGCAGCGATACACATTATATTGATTTAACAAGTCGGTACTTTTTCCCTGAAACAAATGTGTATGTTTTATGCACACTTTCTCTTATTTCAGATTTGTCAGTCACAATCATACTGCACGCATCCTTTATAACGATGTTCCAGTCGTTCGTTTAGTAATTATGTTTTCTGATGGCACCGTTTTGAATTTCTGAATACAGCATCTGTCTTGGGTTGCCTTAGGGCATCCAGTCAAACAGTTCTGAGATCAGTGATTAACCTTCAGCGTCGTACTTGGACAAAACTAGGTAGAGCGTCACCTCGATGTGTGCGTCTCGGAGTGCATTTGCATATGCATGAGATGTTTCTGGGTCATTAACAATTTCGTCAGAGTATATATATCCTCGTGGAAAAGCGATGTGGTTTATTGTTTCGAAAGTGCACTTGTAATCTACTTCAAACCTTAAATGTGTTTTTAAGGTAATATTAATGAAATAAATGGCAACTTAAGGAGGTAAGGTACCTTTTCATGTCTGTTTCTGTTTTTATGTCTGTTTCTATTCATGTCTGTTTCTGTTTTTTATGTCTGTTTCTATTCATGTCTGTTTCTGTGCACAGCCAAATATATTTTTGATGTATTATGTTTTAACAATCTTTTGTGGTTTGTTTAAAGGGATAGTTCACCCAAAAATGAAAATTGACTTATTATACAAGGCCTGCCTGAACTCAATTCTGAATATATATATATATGCAGTTGAAGTCAGAGTTATTAGCCGCCCTGAATTATTTTTTTCCCCAATTTCTGTTTAACAGAGAGATTTTTTTTCAACACATTTCTAAATCATAATAGTTTTAATAACTCATTTCTAATAACTGATTTATTTTATCTTTGCCATGATGACAGTAAATAATATTTGACTAGATATTTTTCAAGACACTTCTATACAGCCTAAAGTGACATTTAAAGGCTTAACTAGGTTAATTAGGTTAACTAGGCAGGTTAGGGTAATTAGGCAAGTTATTGTATAATGATGGTTTGTTCTGTAGACTATTGAAAAAAAAAATTAGCTTAAAGGGGCTAATAATTTTGTCCCTAAAATTGCTTTTAAAAAATTCAAAACTGCTTCCATTCTAGCCGAAATAAAACAAACAAGACTTTCTTCGAAAGAAAAAAACATTATCAAACATACTGTGAAAATTTTCTTGTTCTGTTAAACATAATTTGGGAAATATTTAAAAAAGAAAAAAAAAAATTCAAAAGGGGCTAATAATTCTGACTTCAATGAGATATATATATATATATATATAAATAATAATAATTATTATATTTTTCATATATATATATATATATATATATATATAAATAATAATTATTATTATATTTTTCATATTGCAGCCTCTCGCGATTAGCTACTCGCAACGTTTCAAATTGCGATTGCGTTTCGATTTCGATTAATTGCACAGCCCTATTCTGGAGAAAGTCTTATTTGTTTTATTTTGGCTAGAATAATAGCAGTTTTTAATTCTTTAAAAAACATTTTAAGGTCAATATTATTCGCCCTCTTAAGCAATATTTTTCAGAACAAACGTCTGTTATACAATAACTTGCTTAATATCCCTAACTTGCCTAACCTAATTAACCTAGTTAAGCCTTTAAATGTCACTTTAAGCTGAATACTCATTCATTCATTCATTCATTCATTCATTCATTCATTCATTCATTCATTGATTTATTTTCTTTTCGGCTTAGTCCCTTTATTAATCTTGGGTTGCCAACTTATCCAGCATATGTTTTATGCAGCGGATGCCCTTTCAGCTGCAACCCTTTCACTGGGAAACATCTATACACACTCATTCACACACATACTACGGACAATTTAACCTACCAAATTCACCTGTACCACATGTCTTTGGACTATGGGGAAACCGGAGCACCCGGAAGAAACCCATGCGCCACCGCGTAGCCAAGCTGAATACTAGTGTCTTGAAAAATATCTAGTAAAATATTATTTACTGTCATCATGGCAAAGATAAAAGCAATCAGTTATTAGAAATGAGATATTAAAACTATTATGTTTAGAAATGTGTTGAACGGAAACGGAAATTGTGGAAATAATATACAGAGGGGGCTAGCAATTCTGACTTTAACTTTATGTCTAAATATACAGTATGTGCTGTTATTCGTTGTAAAAATTCCTTCATACTATATTCTTGAAACAAATAAAACAAACAAGAAGCTAAACCGCATAAATTGTGAATTGTTTTTAGAGAGTTTATCTTGAGTGGTCACGGCTCTCTTCTCCATCTCCGTCTGACTGATTCAATCTTGTATGAATAAAAGTAAATAACGTCTGCCAGAGTCTATTTCTCGGTTCAATGGGTGCATATTTGTCATGGGCATAATTGTGTTTACTAATGTAAGGCTTTCTGTGATTTACTGATCAATAAACAGATGGCTGGCATTGTTTTTCTCTGTAAAGATAAATCTTGAGGCAGTGCATGGGTGAGAATGTATTATCCTTTCTAGCACTTGCTTCAATAGCAATGGTCATGCTAGTCATGCTTTATGCTATATTGTCGACTTAAAAAAACAATTAAACCGTTGAAGTCAGAATTATTAGCCCTCCTGAATTATTAGCCCTCCTATATATTGTTTCCCCTAATTTCTGTTTAACGCAGATATTTTTTTCAATACATTTTGAAACAGTTTGTTCTGTAGACAATCGAAAAAATATTGCTTAAGAGGGCTTCTGACTTTATAACTCAGAATTCTGACTTTATAATTTTTTTTTATTTTATTAAATTATTATTTTTTTATTATTCAGTGGTGGGAACAGGCTTCCATAAATGTTGACCTTAAAATTATTATTTAATACTGTGAAAAATTCCTTGCTCTGTTAAACATAATTTGGGAAGTATATATTAAAAAAAAAACTAACAGGAGTGCAAATTTTGACTATTTACTATAATTAAAATATATTAGATTTGCCAAACCTTTCTAAAAAGCTGCAAAATGCTACAAAATGGAAAAGACATTCTTTCCAGGATTATTGACTTTAGCTCAGCAGCTGGAATGTGGCCACGAGCCACAGGATGTTTAATTGTAATAAAGCTTTACTGTCAAGATATCAATTTATAGGCCAAACCTGAAAGGCTAAATCACCATGGAAATAACATCAGGAATTTCCTCTGGAATTTTAGAATGGCTGTTTTCCATTTGCAGGAGTGAAATCAGGTTTGAGGTTCCCAAAAGAGACTTTCTACCTTAAACAGAAAGCAATCTTTGTAGCCCTCCTGTGAAATTTTAATTCTGTGATGTTTAACAGTCGAGCACATTTTCACAGCATTTCCTTTTTTTTTCTTCTGGGAAAAGTTTTATTTCTTTTAGTTTGGCTGGAATAAAAGCATTATTTATTTATTTTTTAAATAATTTTTTAAGATCAGAATTTTTAGCTCCTTTAAGAAATTATTTTGTTCAATTGGTTAAAGAACAAACCTCTATTGTCCAATGACATGCCTAAATAACCTAATTAAGCCTTTAAATTGTACTGAATCTGAATACTATTATCTTGAAAAATAATTACGTACTGTGTTACGAGTTGTTGTAGTCTGTGTGTGTGTGGTGTTTTTCTTTCTCTCGCTGTTTCTCTCGCGCTCTCTCTTGCTCTTTTTTTTCATTCTGAATTATTCGCAGGTGCAGCAGATTACGGCAAATCGTGATTGGCGCTTGGATTGGCGTATTTAAAATCCCAGAGAACATAGATTCAGCGGCTCCCCGCTCTCTCTCAATTCCCCACTCATTATTCTTTGTGGAGATCAGGCCCGGATTAAGAATTCAGAGGCCCCTGGGCACAATGTCTTGTAGCCTCCCCTACCTGGCCGCACCCCTATAATTGAATTTAAAAATAAGATTAAAATCATATTTTTTTAATAAAATTATTCTATAATGTATTGCCCGCATTTTTAAAGTAAATGATATACAGTACATATATTTCTAGTCTACAAAGATTTAACCTATTTTTAAAGCATTTAAAGCATACTTTAAAAAAAAATAATAATACAACTAGTAAAAATTAATGGACTTTAATTTACTTGTTTAGGTTCACTGAAGCAGTACTAGAAGTTTATATTTAAGGGTATTTTTAATGTATGACTTCTACAAACTTATAATGCAGATGATTTGGATACAACACCTCTCCAATTCAGTTCAGTTCTATGAATCTGAGTCCTCCACAATACACACACTTATTAATGATTCCTACTTTTCTTCCTCTTGATGAAGAGTAGGCAAAATCTGATATGTAGTGGGGGAAAAACGTAGAATGAGTTCATCAGACGCTGGATTCGAACTGGGTTCATGATCAATCGTGTCAAAACATTTTGCCATGCGCTTTACGAGCTACGCCACTCACGCTGCTGTTTGCCGCTCTCTTTAGTTTTGTTGTCTCTGTCAATCAAACGGTGATGGTTGGGAATCACTCAACTAGCTCAATTCCAACGCGGTGTGCTATTTGCACTTAGCCTAAATAGACACTACAAAATTGGCCTGTGCCCAAAATGCCCATTGGTTAATCCAGCCTTGGTGGAGATGTTACTTGAACGATGAAAATGAGTGATTTTTGCTGATGTCTCTTGGCGTTTTGTGAGATGCCGATGTGAAGTTGTACATTTTAACTGGAAAAACACGGTTTTCTATCTCCCTGTCTGGCTTGGAGCATGGTAGGGAGGTTTGGTGCCTTCTGTTTGTTATTTTCGTTTTCTCCTGTGTTGTTAGTAGGGAGGTAAGTTCTGTATTTTATTTTCTTGTTTATTTTCCAGGAAATTTTTCTCTAATTTAGTTAGTTTGGTTTATTGTCATTTATTTTGGCTTAACCCCTCCTGATGTTATTTTGCTCCTTATTTTCTGTAAATAAATAATATTTTCTTGTTAATTCTCAGTGGTTTGTGTTTTGGTTTGTATTTTGGGGAGAGAGAGCGCGGGGGCACCAGGGATTATATTTTTAATCCCTATTATCTTGTTACGTTTCGGTTAAACTTCTTTTTAATTAAGGATTTTTAATTTAATTCGTAACAACTACCATCATGGCAAAGACAAAATAAATTAGTTGTTAAAACTATTATGTTTAAAAATATGTTGGAAAACAATCTGTCAAACTGAAAAGAAGGGCTAATAATTTTCCCTTCAAAAATAAATAACAGTCAAAAACGTGATTTTTGAAGACTGATTCATGAGCATCATAAGCTTTTTAAAGACTCCTTCATTTGGTGCTCCTCAGTTCGAAAGAATTATGTATAATAAAATTGTCCATAAATCAGATCTGATTTTTATTACCATCTTTAATTAAATCAAATCTTTTAGGAGGAGTAAAAATTTGCACATGTGGTTTCAACAACCAGATGCATTTAGACCTTTCCAGTAATGCATCCCAGACCTTGAATGCATTACAGAGGCCATTTACACCTGCTCATTTCACAAACAGATAGCAACCAAATCAGAAAAAAAATGCATGAAGTGACCAGGTGCAAACAGCCCCAGACCAGGCTAAAATAAATACAAACTCTATCAATAGCACATTAACATGCTCACAAGTAGATACTGGAATTAAATGCTGTCGTCTTTGTCTCAATACTGATGAATGTGTTTTAAATGCACAGCCTGCTGGGCTCTGTCTAATAACTGCTTTGAAATACATCAGGACTGCTTCAACCACATTTCAGAAAAAAAAAGATACTCTCCACTTTTTAAATATTTATGTGGATAAGCAATCCTTAAACAAGAAAATGTGATTGGTATGCAAGTGGGTTTGTTCTCCCTCAGCTCTGAGGAAAGCTGCTCTACTTATACTGAGACACACACACACACGCAAACAAATGACATTATATCAACAGTGCAGTGGTAAACTGGTCCCTCAGAATAAAAAAGTCTGTGTAAACTAACACAGGCTGTCAGACTCCTTGGAAATATGTGCTTCAGTTTTTAACAGTCTTAAACATAAGTTTGACTGCCGTTTCTATGCTATGGGGCAGCATGACACCAAAAATGTTTGTTCCTTTTCACACCTTACGGGGACATTATCAATGAATATTTTCATATTCATAGTTGAATGAATATATTCATAGTTCACTTTGTATGGGGTTGTACTTGGGTTTGAGTCTGGTTCCACAAAAGAGATAAAAGCAATGTAAGATAAAGGTAAAACTATGTGCACACAGCGCACTTTTCTCTTATGTTTGCTATTGAAAACACTATTGGTTCCCTTGGTGATCTGTAAGACAAGCCCCGCCTTCTCATTGACCTGTACAAGAAGGACGTTTATCTGAAACATACAACTTAATGTAGCCAGTAATGAATTTCTGATTTGCAAAAATGTAGACAGCACCCTCTAGTAGATTTGTCATGTGAAACGTGAAACTAAAACATACATTACCAGAGCAATGTATTTTTAGATTTATATTTCACAAAAATGTAGCCTCAGGCATGCATTTATAGCAATAAGCAAGAAAGTTGCTGGTTCGAGCCCCGGCATTTCTGTGTGGAGTTTGCATGTTCTCCCCGTGTTCGCGTGGGTTTCCTCCAGGTGCTCCGGTTTCCCCCACAGTCCAAAAACATGCGCTATAGGTGAATTGAATAAGCTAAATATGCCGTAGTGCATGTGTGTGAATGAGTGTGTATGGATGTTTCCCAGTACTGGGTTGCAGCTGGAAGGGCATCCGCTGTGTAAAACATATGCTGGATAAGTTAGCGGTTCATTCCACTGTGGCGACCCCTGATGATTAAAGGGACTAAACCGAAGGAAAATGAATGAATGAATGAATGAAAGAAAGTATCATTTTAAAGGGCCACGAAACCCCCTGTCTCAGCAGGGTGTTTTCACACCTCTGTTTTGAAAAAAGTCAGGAAAGTGGGCGTGTCCAGCTCTGGGAGTGTGGGAGTGTCGGGGGAGGGAAAGAGGGTAAGATATGCATAGAAGGGCGTTTACATTTGGGCGCGCGCTTAGTTTCACAGGCAAAACAAACAGAGAGAGGCTGATTTGATACGCATGGCGAATGAGAGAAAAAAAATCCTCCGCATTTCTCTGTAACTTATGTACTCGGTAGGTAGATAGCGTCAGAAAGCCGTGTCTGTATAGGCTATCCTGTCACAAAATGCGGCGAAAATCCTGCACGACGGGAATAGTTTGTGTTTATATGTTTACACTCAGAGAGCAGCATTTACAGCGGATCTTTCAGTCTATAATATTGTACTATAATATTGCAGTGATATTAACATACTGTAAACTTAGTAACTAAATCATTTTGACTGAGGTATGTCTATAAAAACTGAAAGAGCACTAGCTGAAGATACGACAAACTTTGTAATCTGGGTTAAACAAAGATCACTGATCGCACACACTTACCTAATCTGTAGCGACAGGACAAAAAGGAGATGAGCGACAAATCCGGATTTCACCATTTCCAGATGCGAAAAGCTCTCGGGTAAAAAATGTTCCTTACAAACGCATTTCTGTCGAGTGTCGCGTGCACTGTAATCCACACGTGAGTCCAGCAGCTCTCTCATAGAGGGAAAATGAAAACAAAACCTTGTTGCAGCACACTAATAAACGCAAAACCGATGACTCTTGTCTCCAAATTCTTGTTCTTTCACTTGTTTTGGCAACACAACGTCGCGTCTCTCTTCCGTCTGTACGGTGTACACAGGTAAACAGTCTCCGGAGCTATCATGCATATTAATGAAGTTTCGCGTCATACACAATAGAGCGCGCTGATTGGTTTGAAGCACGTCTTTGTCATGAATTAATGCCACACACCCACATACGTCAGAATGTCCTCGAAAAGACAGACAGCCACTCTCCAGGCTGGATTTACCCCTAAGTATCTCATGGCCGTGACGTAGCTTCAAAAATTCGTTTCAAACCGGAAGAACGAATTTGCTCAAAATAACGCAAAAACAACCAATTTTCACTTTTTAGTGCAATATATATGTCCTAATAGTGTTTATAGCAGCGTGAGGCACATATATGACTGTCAACAGCTCAAAAAAAGTGTTTTGGTGTTTCGTGACCCTTTAAAGTTGCCATCAACTAAAAAGAAAGTTCCATTAATCAAAGGGACATTAAAGGGACATGAAGATCGGCTGGTCCGTCTATGAGCTGACATACGAACAATCCACTGATGAACCGACTGATCTTTGTGAAGTTTATTTATAAACTAATTTCGAGAGGATCACGTGCTTATGATTGCTAGCGGCTGGACCCACATTATCCAAATCACCATGCACCAATCAGATGATCCCTAAGCTACTATAAGTACCCCGGGTTTCATATCACCGCTATCTTCGCTTTGAAGAATCCCCCCTTCCACCCCTACTCCTCCTCTTTTCTAGATGGGTGACACGGTGGCCCAGCGCTTAGCGCTGTTGCCTCACAGCAAGAATGTCAATGGTTCTAGGCTTTACCAAACCAGCGGGCATTTTCTGTGCGGAGTTTGCACATTCTCCCTGTGCTCACGTGGGTTTTCCCCGAGTCCTCCGGTTTCCTCCCACCGATTAAAAACACGCAACCTAAGTTATTGATTAATCAACACTATAGACTTGCTCCCTATCTAGTACCTATCTCGTTAAAGAGAACTACTATCTGCTCTTCAATCACTACGATGGGGGAGTTCTCGAGATCTACCTGAGCTTGATCTCCCCTCTCGCCTTGCAACGGGAGGGAGCCCCGGGTATGCCAAACAAGCTTTATAATTAATCATCAGTTAAGTGTGAACTTTTGAAGCAGCTTTAAAATGCTCCAGTGTCCATTTATCTGTATTTGCACTCGGTAAACAGTGCAGAAGACTGGTGAACTGATGACCTTCACGACTAATCACAGTCATTTCAACAAGCGCCCGAAATCGCCTATTTCCATACTATAGTATGCTAAAAACAGTATACGAGTTGAGTAGTATGTCCGAATTCATAGAATTCGAAATATAGCATGCGAGAAGTACCCAGATGAACTACTACTTCTGGCAAGATTCTGAAATACACATCCGATGCACACTATGCTATGAAGCGATGCAACTGACGCAGGTAGGTCACGTGATGGCGGACGTAGTACGTTCAAATTTAATTCATACTACCTACATTCTTACTGTATAAAACGTACTTTTCTAATGGTTGAGTAGTACATTTAAATTCAAATCTAGTACCTACTGAGTAGTAGGTGATTTTGGATGCAGCCAATGGCAAATCAGCTGTGGTTAAGAACGAACTCAACATCGCTTAAATGTTAGCAAGAAATTACCGATTAGTACCAAAATTGCAGTATCATGACAACACTAGTTTGTTTTTATCACACTGACAACATCTGCTGGTTACAAAGGGTAATGCTGAATAAAAAGCATAAATTAAAAATAAAATTTTTTATCGTTTGTCAGTGTGGACAAACGTACTTATAGTTATTGTTAGGGCTGCACAATATATCATTTCAGCATCAATATTGCAATGTCTGTGTCGGCAATCAAATCGCAGGATATGCAATGTTGAGTTGGGATTAGAGTTGATCAGCACAACTACTGAGAATACATGAGTTTTGTGGAGTCATAGCAAAGTATAACCATTACAGAGTGAAACCTTGTCATTTGCACAAAGCAAGGCATTTTGGCACAAAAAAGTACATTTGTACAATACGATGAAGACTATACATTTTCTGTACCTGAATACGTTTGAGTCTCGGAAAAACACTGTTTATTTGACTTTTTTCATTGCTCTATTGTAATTATTTTGCTTGTAATTTGTTTATTATTTTTATACAACATTTATACCGTTACAAAATCACCTGAATAAATCTAAATGAATGATTTCTTTAAACAAAGAGCAATTAGGGTTGGGTGATAGACGATGCCATCATCCATCGCCGATGGTCGATAGACATCACGATGCTGAGCCAGCATCGCGATCCTCCGTCCCACCCCCGACGCAAACCCGCTCATGAAAAATACACACTTAGGCCCCGTTTACACTAATACGTCTTAGTTTTAAAATGGCTTTTTAGAACAAAAACGATCCACGTGCACGCTGGTGTTTCACCTGGCATTTCTGAACAGCCCTCCGTCCACACTATACTGCTAAAAAAGCACATCACGTAACCACACACACACACACACAGACGGACACAGTAACTGTCATGCGCTCGTCTGAGCTCCAGGCAATGCTTCGAGCACAAAACCCCAGAGAGCAGTGCACGTCGGACAGTTTATTGAGGATGTACCGCTGGATCGCATCTCACTACAGTATAATTGTTAAACGTTATATTAAAGTAATCTTGTCTCTATCTAACGACTCTTCTGTCTTTTGAATCTTATCAGGTAACATGTCACAGCGTCAGTACACAGCTTCAATCTTTCGCTTTTACGCTTGTACTTTTAGCGAAATCTCAGATACTGTTAGTTGGTTGCTTGTGCACCTTTTTTACCAACATCGTTTGTTGACGCCATTATAACGACACAGATCATGCCAGAGTCCCGCGGAAAAAGTGATTGACAGGTGGTAATTTGTGTGTAACTTATCTTTATTTATTTATGATTTGGTTATGGGTAAAATAAAGACCATGCGGGTCAGGTAGTTGAAACGGTAGGCTACAAATAATTAATTTGTTATGAATAAGTTAATTATTCATAAATAATTAATTCACCGCCGCCTACGACGACGATGCCATCGTCCATTGCGATGTTTTACATTAGACATTGTACAATGCCAAATTGGACGACATCGGCCAACCCTAATCGCAATATATATCGCAGAAAAACAAAATATTGCAATGTCAGATTTTTTCAAAAACATGCTGCCCTAGTTATCGTGCTTGGTGTGAACAGGCCTTTATACTTAAATCGATCCTAATTGCTAACATTGTGTAAGAAGTGGACCTCAGAGAATTTTATTTAATTTAACATGCTCAATATAGAATGCATATCATCGTTGTTTTATAAATGTGCAATCAAACAAGACCTAAGCAGCTCAAACAGCCAGATGTGGTATATCAGGGCCTTAGGGTGAAGGTCGTGTGCTATTAAGAGTTTAGCGAAAATTAAAAAAAATTAAAAATTTTACGAAAAAGTCAAGTTTAGGACATGCCCTGAGATAACCTGAGATATGATGCCATACACTGGATTACAAGAAAATGCTTAACATCGCTACGGAACAACTTTAATGTGACCTGAAAAGTTTCCCGATTACGCAAGAGGTTGTAATTGCTATTTCAGCAGAATTAATCCCCGAAAGCCCATAATCAAAAGCATGTCAACCATCCAAATCATGGCCAATATTTAGCTGACTGTATTAGGAATATGCCAACAGTCTCATGAATAAATAATCACTCTCCACTGAATAAAAAATATCAGACTGAGAGAGGTCAGAGCTGTAGGACGGATTCAAATATTTCAAATATGATGTATAGCAGTACTCCCTATTCAGCTCTACATCAACTATGTAGTGTTTTCACACAAAAACATCAGCCTCTGAACTGTAACTGCATTTTATTCACAGTCTGAAAACATGGCCTCAAGGCAGGGGTGTAGATCTCTTCTGAACACAAAACTGTCTTTACAATATTGATTATATTATTGACAAGTTGGCACTTTCCCACACTAGGTGTCATCCTCACCCTAGGATAGACACTGCTTAAAGCGATAGTTCACCAACAAAAATGGGGGAGGGGGGGGGGTGTATGTAAAATACATATTTAAAAAGTCAATAATTACTAAGAAAAATTTTCATGAGGTTAAATGGTATGCTCAAGTTAAGAGAACATGTTTATAACAATACTCTATAATTAAATGCTACTTTTTAAAACATTTTAGGGGAAAAATTTTCAGATAAAGTAGCTTCAGGTATTGATTAGGGTTGGGCGATGTTGACCAATTTAGCATCGTACAATGTCTAACGTGAAACAACGCGATGCACGATGGCATCGTCTTCATAGGCGGAGGTGAATTAATTATTTATGAATAATTAATTAATTCATAGCGAATTAATTATTTGTAGCCTACCGTTTCAACAACCTGGCCCGCATGGTCTTGTTTTACTCATAACCAAATCATAAATAAATAAAGAAAAGTTACACACAAATTACCACCTGTCAATCACTTTTTCCGCGGGACTCTGGCATGAGTAGGCAGAGTGATCTGTGTCAGTCAGGGCCGGCGCGTCCATAGAGGCGACCTAGGCAGCTGTCAGGACGGCGTCCGCGGCACGTCTCCCCCCCTTCGCTTTCGTCCGCAACAAACCCTGCATCATCTCAGCACCCCTTCGGTCTTCGCTTTCGTCTGCGACAAACCCCGCATCATCTAAACACCCAGCTCCGCCGCACCCCTCCCCACCCTCCGCCGGCTTTTTCGGATTGAAGGCAGCATAACTTTCGGTTTGAGGGCGGCATTCTCGTCATTTGCCTAGAGCGCCAGTTGAGCTTGCTCCGGCCCTGGTGTCAGTATAATAGCGTCAACAAACTTGGTTGGCACAAAAGGTGCACAACCAACAGTATCAAGGTTTCGCTAAAATAACTAAGTACAAGCGTGAAAGTGAAAGATTAAAGCACTGTACTGATGCTGTGACATGTTACCTGATAGATTCAAAAGACCGAAGAGTCGTTAGATAGAGACAAGATTAATTAAATATCACATTTAACAGCTATAGTGAGACGCGATCCAGCGATACATCCTTGATAAACTGTCTGACGTGCACTGTTCTCTGGAGCTCAGACGAGCGCATGACAGCGTGTGTGTGTGGCTGTGGCTTTGTGTGTGTGTGTATTTGTGGTCACGTGATGTGTGTTTTCACTGGACAGAGGGCTGTTCAGAAATGCTTGATGAAACACCAGCGTGGACGTGGATCATTTTCGTTCTAAAATGCCATTTTAAAACTACGCTGTATTAGTGTAAACGGGGCCTGAGTGTGTATTTTTCACGAGCGGGTGCAGATGGGGGCAGGGCGGAGGATCGGCAATGCTGGCTCAGCATCGTGATGTCTATCGGCCATCGGCGATGGACGATGGCATCGTCTATCGGCCCAACCCTAATAGACACACAGCACCACGCTCTCTCTCATTCACACACATACACATAGACAGCACCAAGCCAGCGATGCACAGCATCACGCTCTGTCTCTCATTCGCACACACACACACACACACACACACACATACATACATACATACATACATACATACATACATACATACATACATAGACAGTACCAAACAAGCAACACACAGCATCACACTCTCTCTCATTCACACACATACACACACATAAACAGCATCCATGATAATCACACATACGCATTTTTAGGCATTAAATCAATATTATTTTTTATTTAATTTTTTTTTATTATTAAATTATTGTTTTTTATGACGGTATAACGGTATTGAAACTGATACGTTGCTATTTTCAGATCCCGCGGTATACCATATTACCGTAGCCTATTACCGCCCAAGCCTAACTCATATCACAATATATATTGCAGAAAAACAAAATATCGCAATGTCAGATTTGTCCAATATCGTGCAGCCCCAGGCATAATGGATTTTTTTGATGCCAATGTCATTGGTACCACTTATTTGTGACAAACTTTGGCCATTACTTATAAAAAATACTTACCAAGTCAAAATTCAATCCATTATAGCTAGAGATCAAGTAGGCTGTAATTAGCTGATCAATAATAACTTGTAAAACTGAGAAAGGCACTATTTATTATCTAACTTATGGTTAGCTACTGCTAGGAAGTGGACAGTTTAAAATCAAAGGTGACTTTGGCAGACATTTGAACAGTCACTTGTCATTAGTAGGATGTATTGACTAGCAGAAAGGTTTAAGTAAGCTAGTATTTAATCAATAATGGAAGGACTAGCTAGCTACTAGCAGGAAAACAACCACTCTTATTCCATTTATATACACACATAACAACATAGACTAGCTTTCTTTTAATAAATGCGAAAATTGGCATTGCTGAACTTTTAACATGCATGTATTATATCATTATAATCTATTTTTAATACTAACGGATGCACACCTAGTGCTATATCTCACAATATACGCAGAGAAAGCCGTATCTTTTCCTCACAAACCCCGAAAATAACGTCACATGACTCTTTGTAGCTGTTCTCCTCTCACCTCAAAGAATAGGACGCTCTATGCATGCGGATGCTCGACGTGCTCGGTGAAATAAAACCAGGCAATAAATTGCGAACATACCTTTTCGGTGATATTGTGTGCTTTAGAGAAATCCAGGGAGTTTTCTGCAGAACACAGGGCGCGCTGTCGGTGTAACGTGAACGAGCTGTGGAAGGGTTGCGAGGTGGTGCGGCGCAGCGGGTTATGGAGCTCCGGCCAATCAGCAGCCGCAGGAGGAGAATCAGTGCCAGGCTGCCCCCACTGCTCATCTGAACAACATACACTCTCTCAGATACTGCAACCTCTGCTACAAACCAGGCAAACCAGGTCTGGTAAATACTTTCATTTTATTGAAGTATTAAAGGCACAGTTCAACTAAAACCAAAATGATGTCTATCATTTACTTACTTCACTTGTTCCAAAACCCATTTGACTTTCTTTTTTTCTGTTTACCACAGGGAGATATTTTGAAGTTGGAAACCAGTAACAATTGACTTTCCTTTTGGTTTCTGCTATGGATGTCAAATGGTTACAGCTTCATTCAAAATAGTTGTCTATCTGTCTCTCCGTGTGTGTGTGTGTGTGTGTGTGTGTGTGTGTGTGTGTGCATGTTCAAGAGAAGAAAGTGACGTATAAATGTTTGGAACCACTTGAAGGCATTAAGGTAAAGTTGGTTTTATATTCCCACATTTGTTCACAACTTAAGTAACACAGTGCCTATATTGTTTACCATGCTACTTTGAATATTCGGTCAGAAATAGCATGCAAGTATGATTTCAAAACAACATTAGCACTATTAAATTTACTGTGAACAATGTTGTATTTTGATCGTCTGTGGCTTCTAATATGACTTCCCTATTTAGAATTTGCACTTTTCTGAAAATATAATATTATGGAGAAAGTCTGAATGTGCGAATATAAAACCAACTTTACCCCAATCTTGAGGGAAAGTAATTGGTGAGTAAAGTTTCATAATGCTTAAGATATTAGTTACTGTATATAATGTTTTTTTTATAATAAGTGTTGTAACATTTCCAAATATTAGACTGTAGCCCTGTCTTCATTTTTAAAACCTTATTTTTTCTGTGAACGTGTAAGATGTCTGCACTATAGAGAAATAACATGAAAAATATGAAGAACAATCGGTTTTCAGCTGCATTGATGTTCTCACTTCTCTCAAGTCTTGATGGTACCATTTCCACATTTTTAAAACATTACCGCCTAATGTCACACATCTGAAATGGACTAAAGCTTTTATACTAATACTACACCTGACAAAAGTCTTGTCATCTATCCAAGTTTTAGTAACAACAAATAATAACTTGACTTCTAGTTGATCATTTGGATTCAGAGGTGGCGTATATGAAAGGCAAAGGCCTCTAGATTACACCTATTTTACCAAAATAAAATATGATCATGGCTTGATATTTAATTATATAATTAGGACAGTAAGGTCTGACTTTGCTTAGACAAAAGTCTTGTCACTTAACAGAAATAATGTACAGTATAGACTATAAAGTCATGGTGCAGTGGAAAAAGATTTAATATTGTGTATGACTCCCATGAGCTTGGAGGACTGCATCCATACATCTCTGCAATGACTCAAATAACTTATTAATAAAGTCATCTGGAATGGCAAAGTTCTTGCAGGACTCCCAGAGTTCATCAAGATTCTTTGAATTCATCTTTAATGCCTCCTCCTTCATCTTACCCCAGACATGCTCAATAATGTTTATGTCTGGTGACTGGGCTGGCCAATCCTGGAGCACCTTGACCTTCTTTGCTTTCAGGAACTTTGATGTGGAGGCTGAAGTATGAGAAGGAGCGCTATCCTGCTGAAGAATTTGCCCTCTCCTGTGGTTTGTATACTAATGGGCAGCACAAATGACTTGATACCTCAGGCTGTTGATGTTGCTCGCACGCCACCATACTGAATGTAACCCCAAACCATGATTTTTCCTTCACCAAACTTGACTGATTTCTGTGAAAATCTTGGGTTCATGCTGGTTCCAGTAGGTCTTCTGCAGTATTTGTGATGATTGGGATGTAGTTCAACAGATGATTCATCTGAAAAATCGACCTTCTGCCACTTTTCCAAATGATCAACTAGAAGTCAAGTTATTATTTGTTTCTCTTACAACTGGGATCAATGACAAGACTTTTGTCAGGTAGTGTATATGAATAATAGTATACAGTGGCTAAAACAAAGAGATAGTTCACCCCCCCCCCTCAAATAAATAAATAAATAAACATTTACTTACCCTCAAGACTTCTATGAGTTTCTTTTTTTCTGCTGAACCTACAAAGATTATTTTTTATAGAACATCATTGGCATTCATATTAAGAAATCAAATACTGTGGATGTCAATGGCTACCGGTTTCCAACATTTTTCAAAATATCTTATTTTGTGTTCATCAAAAGAATAAAACAAACAATTTTTGGAACAAGTGGGGGTGAGTAAATGATGACAGAATTTTCATTTTTGGGTGAACTATCCCTTTAAGTATAAACTGTGTTGAACTATTTTACAAACTAACTTAAACTCATCTTTGATAACACATAAATAATAATTTATACAAGAAATACAGAACATGATAAATCACATAAGACAACACTAATATCTCCAATAAACATGTTTTTATTATTCTTTGTCAATGCATTAGCAGTATAACAGAAACAATTCATTCTAACCATCTTATGACAGAAAATCTGTCGAGAATTCCATTAAATTGTCGAGAAATCATAACTCCCTATGGATGCTCTAAAAAGATAAAAGAGTATCTGCAAAACTTGCAGGCATGGGAAACAGGCACAGGCAAAGATACATGAATTTGAATAAAATGTTTACAGCAAAAAACAAAAACAAATAAGTATCACTATTATCATATTTCCCCATGTTTTCTTGCACACCAGGTGCTTTAAATAAAGCTTTTTAAAAGATTCAGAATGTAGTTACATGTGCTGTCTGCTGCGAGCGGAGTATAAAATACAATAAAAGCATGCTGACATTCATCTCTCCATGAACAGAGCTTTGAAACTGCTCTAAAGGATGCTAACAGAAGTGTATAAATGAGGGTATGGCAGATTAAACAGAGTGTTAATTGTAGTTTTTTTATTTCATCAGTCATCATCATAATATCGGTTCTGTTTAATTTGTTCCTCTACGGACAAGAAGTCATTTTCATCCTGCCAGAGGCTGCTGGCTTCACTCAGCAGTCTAGCATCTTTGGTGTCATTTTTATCGAGCGGATTCTTCCTCATTTCCGCCTCAGTGTGTTGGCCCGTCTCCCCTTTTGATTCTATTCCAAAACCCAGAAGGTCATCCAGCTGAGATGAAGCCGATTCCTTGCTATAAATGTCATCCTTAAATCCAGGAAGCAAACTGGAGCTGTCATCAAAACCGGCAAATATGTCATCTAGAAAACGTGAGGCACTAAACTTTGGGTTGTCATCTGTCTCCTTGCAAGCCAATGTTTTGGCAGCGGGTTGCTCTTGTTCTGCCTCTTTCATGTCTTGTGAGTATTTGGCACATGGTGAGACAGAGCTGCCCTCTTGAAGTCTAGAAGCCATCATATCATTGCTGATCTCTTCTTTAAAGGTTGTCTGAGAAGGAAGTAGCCTTGAGGAGGACAAATCCAGCAGCAAATCCCACCAAACTGGCCTTGTTGTCCAATAATTGGTTGCTGTTATTATTATTGTTGTTTGCATTGCCGTTGGCTGTTTGGCCATTTGGTATTTCACCATCAATCACTGTCACTTTTACATCTTCTCCCTCTTTTCCTTCCCTCTGTACTTTCTTTTCACTTTCCTTAACGTCATTTTCATCAGTGGGTTTCACACTCTCAGTCTCCTCCTTTGTATTCACATTCTTAGTTCTTTCTGCATCTCCATTCTCCAACTCGTCCTCTTTTTGACCATTTATCTCCCTTTCTTCTTTTGTCTCTGTTGCTTGAGTTGTCTCATTATCTTTCTGCTCTATAGTCTGCTGGCTTTCTTCGGATGGCTCAGTGGCATTGCCTTTTTCGCTGGCATCCTTTGCCCCCTCAGTTTCAAGTTTTAGTGTTGGCTCCTCCATCACTTGAGTTATTTTAGCATCTGTAGATGACTTTTCTGGCTTATTTACAAGGTCTCCACTGTTTTCCTTGGGTCCATTTTCTGTACTTGTGATAGTAGCTTGCCTCTTACCTTCCGGTTCGTTATTCTCTTTACCTGAGAGTTCTGATTCGACTTGAGGAGGCCAGACCGGTTTCACTATCTTTATTTCATCCTCTACGGCAAATGACTTCTTTGGGGAATCAGTAAGGGGTGGCCACACGACTGCAATTTTATTTGCTGCCTTTTTAACATCATCATCAATGTTTATCTTTTCTTCCATATTATTCTCCGTAGCATTGGTGTCATTTTCTTGTGGGCTGTGAGTTACTTTTAAACTGACACGAGGATTGCTTTTCGTGTTAGGTGTTTCTGGTATGTTGTTTTGATCCTTTGTACTCCAATGTTCTTTGTGGGGCCTTTCTCCAAACCCTTCATCATAGTTGCCTTTAGACTTGAAAAGTTGTTTATAGTGTGGCTTACAGTACATTCGTCCATGGAGAGAAGCATAGGTTCCAAGACTAAAGCAAAGAGATACACAAACACAATTTGAATCTGATAAGATTTACTGCACTGTAAATGGCTCTATATTGTATTCTGACAACAAGAGCAACTCGCATATCATACCTTCCCACAACAGGAATTAAACATTCCCATTCAAATTGTATGATGCAGAGACCCAAACTTCTAAACTTCATGTTAAATTAGCTTAGATTACAATAAATCCTAAATCGGACCTTTTCATATTTCACTGTGATTCTGAATGGAATCATGTTGCATTTGACCAATCATTTTAATTTTTGTCTATTCTTGTTCACATGATTTATGGGAAAAGAAGTGTTTACCTGAGCTGGCTGTTGCAGTGGGCACATCTAAAACAGGTTTTATGGAAGTTTTGCTTGTCTGCTATGAGAGACTCCATGGGATACACCCTCTTCCGACATACCTGACACAGTTCGGACTCTGGCACCCGTACTTTCTGTTAGTGAAAGAAAGAGAAAATACTGGCATTAGAAAATGGCTCATTTCAAATCATTTAGTACACAAACACACAGATTCACAAAGACAACAGTTCGATCATGGCAACTCTCTGAGAGATTTAGTATGGTAATGAATATGGCAGTGTTAATGTGTTTGGCCTTGATCTGCTATGCTACTGCTTCTTTGATAATTGGTGCAGAGCAAGTACATGCTACAATCCACAAACATGCTGTCTGAGAATATAACACGTTGCTGCTGTAAACATATACGCCCACAGCAGATCTATCACACCAAGAAATTGTGTGTTTAATAGACATCTGATAGATGCCTAAAACATAGATGTCTTGCCTAAAACAAGGCTAAATTTAGGCTGACCGTGAACATCCAATAGACATCTAAGAATAGCCCAAAACTAGACTAGTCATCAAATACACAGATTAGACAGACTTCATATGCATAGTCATTCTTAAGTAATTGATGACTAGTCCTGTTCTGGGCTATTCTTAGACATCCCAGCAGACACACAACATCATAAGATGTTAATATTAGGTTCGATTTAGGTCGTGATGTTGGGTAACCAAAATTCAATGTTGTGTTGGAAAGTTTCCAAAATCCAACATTGAGCCAACATCTTAAAACAACGTCATATTGATGTCAAATACTGACATTTATTCAACCAAAATATAACGCCTGATAGACATCATAGTGGTAGCGTCCACACAATGTCAAACTGTAACATCATTAGATGTTGATATTTGGTTATTTTTAGGTTGCCTTGCTTGTCCGACGTTGGACATTGATGGTGTTCTGACGTTGGGTTCTGACGTCAACACAATTTTCATTTTAACACAAAATGCAACGCTCCACGACGTTAGGGTACAATGTCAATCTGACGTCATGTTGACGTCCTATGCCTGCTGTGAGACATAAACAACCAAAAATTTTTGATGGGGTTAAGGAGGGTATCTGGAACCATACTGCAGAATACTAACACAAACAACTCTAAGGTATTTAAATTCTGAGGTGCAAACTCATTGGCTGATATGGCGACAGCAACTAATCACTTGCGCCATGGGCTGATGATGAGTGTAGAAGCAGATTAGATAGGACCTATCTGCCTCAAAAGTTTCATGATAGAACTTTGCACCACACAGTTTTATTGTACTTTTTACAAGTAGAAAGTGAGATGTGAGCTAAAAATATATTAAAAGAAACAAAATGCTTAGTTAGTATAGTTGTTGGAATTCAATGATTTAAGCCAGGGGTCACCAAACTTGTTCCTGGAGGGCCGGCGTCCTGCAGATTTTAGCTCCAACCCTAATCAAACACACCTGAACAAGCTAATCAAGGTCTTACTAGGTATACTTGAAACACCCAGGCAGGTGTGTTGAGGCAAGTTGGAGCTAAACCCTGCAGGGACACCGGCCCTCCTGGACTGAAATTGGTGAGCCCTGATTTAAGCACTACATGCTTTTAGAGAGGTCAAATGCAAATGCAAACATTCCATATGGATCTGAACATAAACATTAAATCTAAAAATTGTTCAGTCAGTAATCACAAAATAATCCACTTTAGAAGCACTCGATTATGAACTCAAACTGAAAGATCAAAATTATAGCACAGGCAAAAGTAAAGCAACCCTACAGTATTTGTCAAGTGTAAACACACCATCACTGATTTAGTCATCACTCAGTTTTTTTGTTAACCATTCCATGCTCATCACACAGGTTTACCGGTGACAACAGACTGGTGCTGGTGTGAAACAGTCTGTGATCTGTGTTGTTCAGACACCGTGAAGCCCAGGTTTTTAAAGACGTTTTCACTTTCTGCCCATGTCTGCTGGAAACTCTTTAGTAACTCTTCAGCTGAGGCCTCTGGTGGAACGTCCAGGACAGGAACAGCTCCTTTTACTACATCTGCATAAGTAGGTGGATCACCACGGGTTGTCACACTCTGAGAGTGGGAGGTTGTTTGATTCATTGAGCCTGTTACACTGTTCCCAAATTCATCTACAGAGGAGAAGTGCTCAGTTACAGACTGTGTCTCAGAGAATCCTTCAGGTGCTTCCTCTTGTTTTTCAAGGTTTTTCCTCTCTTCCCTTAGATACTGATGGGCTTGCTCACCCATTTCAAAGACATTCTTGAGGGCCTTAATATCAAAGCTTGGCATATCCTCCACCAAGGATGCCTTCTTCTCAGGTTCACCATCTTCTGTGTCACTTCCAAGTCTCTCTGTAATCACAATGGGGTCCTTCCGAATGTAAAGTTTTGGCTGGGGGGACTCAAATTTGTTCACAAGCTTCGACAGATCAACCCTGGGCAAGTCCTCTAACATTCTCTCATGTGCATCTATGGATCTCGGAAGCTCTGGCTCATTATCATCTGTATCTGGTCCAAGACGCTCTGGGATGTCAATTGGATCCTTGCGTAAATAGGTACGACAGACGTCTGCTTTCTGAGCCTCTTCAAAGAATTCACGCTTGTCTTTCACAGTCATCATGGAGTCTCCATGGATATCTGTGGCATCTATGAGGGATGATTCCATCATATGACTTTCCAGGGTTATCTCTGAACAGCTGGATGAGCGCGACCCCTCCAAATCTGTCTGGACCTTTATCATGCACTCTGGCAAAGGCATGGGTGGTGGGGTCATTCCTTGTGAGAGTTTGGCCGTGGTATCTCTTAGTTTAGCTAGCTTCTCGGAGCGACTCATTGTGGGGGAGGGTGTGGATAGGTTCATTCGTGTTGGTGTTTCAGACCACCGAGGTGGAGGTGTTGGTGTAGCACCTGACCTGTAAGAGGGAGGGGGTGATGGAGTTACTCTAAGAGGGGAGTCAGTCCTCTTGGCAGACTCAATGCATATGAACGTAGGTGATGGTGTTCGCATTCTTAGCTCGGGTGGCATTTTGAGCTCTGCTATCCTTGATTCACCCTGACATTCTGTTTTTTTCTCCTCCACTACTTTCTTCTGAGTCTCAATTTTTGCTGAGCCAATAGTTATCTTAGATATTTTCTGTGTGGCTCCACCTACTATTTTCTTTTCTGGTGTTGACTCACTTTTTGCAGTCTCTGAAACAGAGAAATTTCCCTCTAAAAAAATCAGTTTAGCAATAGCAAGGTTCTTTACATAGGTTATGACTTCTGTCATTTTCTGCTTGTTGTACTGAACATGGCTTAAATCTTCCTTCTCTTCAGAGCTAACTAGCCAGTCAGGAATGATACTCAGTATTGCCTTTAATGCTTTTGGATTCATTTTTGCAGGGGCTCCTTCAAACTCTTTAATACAACTCAACAATTTTTGAATCTCTTCACATTTTTGTGCATACGAAATTTCGGTTGTAATTGATACACTCTCTGATTTGATCTGATCCTCTTTCTGTATTGACTGTTTTATGGCCTCCTCTCTGCTTGGAGGACGCAGTGGAGGTTTTATCTGCTTCTTGATCTGGAATTTATTTTTTTGTTGGGTGCTCTGTTGTTGAACTGTGCTCTGAATTACCTTCCTTTCTTCATGGATCTGAACATGCTCCTCTCTCACTGCTTGATGTGATTGAATGACAGTTGTCTGACCTTGTCCTTGATGCACCTCTATAGATATTGCTGGTTGTATTTGATGTATCTCAACTGATGGTCTGGGTGCAACAGGTGGTGGCTGCTTAACTGTAGCTTGTTTTTGTTTCTTCAGATGGACCTCCATTTTGGCATCTTTCTTGGTTTGTGCAATTCCCTCATTTTTTTCAACTTTTACTTCCGTTTTCTCCATACCACTGGTGGATTTTTGGAGGCTCTCATGAGCTGTATCCACTTGAGAGACATGTTTTTCTGTTTCTGTGACTCTTTGCTCTGTCCTGGCTGCTTGAACGATGTCTTTTTTCTCTTCCTCTTTCTCCACATTCTCCTCCTTAGGTACCTTAAATGTTTTAACCTTGAAGCTAGGGGTCACTTTTGGGATCTTTGTGGTCTGAGAGGGAACCTTCTTGACTTCTTGAGCCACATATGCCTCTATGCTTTTGATCTCCTCTACTTGAGCAGAAGTAGTGATCTGATATTGAACATTTTGAACACTTGTTGTGGCCTGGATGCTCTCTTCTTTTACAGCGAGAGCTTTTGTACTTTCAGCTTGCTCTGCAACAGGGAGTGATTGGACTGCAGAGGCTGTATGACTTTTCTTTTCTATAGCAGCAGTAGTAGATGCCTGGCTTTTATCGGATTTATTACTAGAGGATTCTGTGGCTGGTTTTTTAGCAACTTTGGGAAATGAAGGTTTGCTTATCTGAAAATTTGCAGGTGGTTTTTGCTTTGGAGGAATCTGTGGACTATTTGGTGGGGCAGGTTTTTCTGCCATTTCTTTGGGTAGCATGGCTGGTTTTTGCTTTGTCTCTGGTTCGTTACGTGTTTCTTGCTGTGTCTTAATTGTAACTTGGGTCTGTTCAGGTTTCTGTGTGATTGACTCTGCTCCAGTCTTTAGTTCACTGTCATTAAATAGTTTAGTAGGTGGGGGTGAGGTGGGAGTACTTTCTCCCTGGTTTTTTTCAGCCTCTTCTCTTTGTTTGCGATATCTCTCCTCTGCAAGCATGAGTGGGGTTTTGAATTTACTTGCATAAGGCCTTGGTTTTGGAGCAGCAGGGTCAGGAGGAGGTGGAAGCTTAATTGGTGGAACAAAGGCTTTTTTAGGGCGTGGTGGTTCCTCAGCTGCTGCTTGAAGCACAGGTATTGCTGATGAAGTTTTAGTATTAAGGGGAGCCGGAGGCTCAGTTTTTTTAAACATTCCCTTTTGCTTGCTGATGTTCTCTGTAGTTTCAGTAAATGTGGTTGTACCTGATGCAACTGTTTCACTCAGCTCAGCAACTGATGGAGGAGGAGGAGGTGGTGGGGGAGTAGGTGATTTTTGTTTTTTCTGCCATTTAAATGTTTTGGGCATTGGCTGCTTGGGAGGCTCAGGTGTGGGCACCTTGAACAGAGCTCTGCCTTTTGGCTTACAAGGTTGGGCAACTGAGCTGAGTTCCTGTTGAGATGGAGGAGGTGGGAGAAAGTCTTGGGGTGGAGGAGGTGGTGGGAAGAATTCTGTGTCTGTCTCCATGATAGGAGGTGGGGGAGGTGGAGGAGGAAGGTCACTGTCCTGTCTCATAGCCAGAGGAGGCCGTGGTAAAAGGGGTGGTTGGACCTCACTTTCTGCCACTGGCGAGGGAGGAGGAGGTAGAGAAAGCTCTGATTCAGAGGGGGGTGGAGGGGAACTCGGAGGTGGTGGAAAGTGAATCTCTGGCTGTGCTTTTGTCTTTTTTATCATTCCTTTAGGACTTAGATTGCGGTTAAGGCTCTTAACATTTTTCTCTGATTTTAAATTCTTAATGTTTTGCTTCTGGCTTATGGTAGTGCGCTCTGTTGTCATAGTCGTCTGAACTTGTGTGACTGTCTTTGTCTCCTCAGTTTTTTTCATGCTAATATTAGTTTGTGATGCCTCCACTGATGCACTTGTTGCTGAAGACATAGCTGCAATTTCAGATTTCTTCTCACTTGTTTGACCTCCAGCAGTCTTCTTTTTTATTAGCACTGGAGTAGGAGTGTTCTGCTTTTGTTTAATATGTTGCTCTTTTACATTCATTTTTTGTGAGCTTTGAGAAGACACTTGTAAATTAGCAGCAGTGGTCATCTGCTTGGTAGTAGAACTATACTCCTCAGAAATCTGACTTTCTGAAGATTTGATGTCTGATGTCTTTTGTGTGCTGCTCTGCTGCATGTTTTTCACTGGAGGTGGATTTGTTGGCTTTTCCTCAACTTTAGGTCCAGCTGGGCACTCACGGCATGCTTGTTGACAGGGGACTGGATTCTTAATTGTAACTTTAGCTTTCTTATGAGGGTTCATTTTTGATTTGTAGCTTGATTGCTCTTTCTTCTTCATCAGGGATTTAATTGTTCCCTGAACATCTCCCTTAATTACCTCCTCTTTCTCGACTTCTACTTGCTCCTGCTCATACAGGGATTTAATAGAGGATTTTATATCGCCCTCTGTGCTTGGCCTTCTGTGCATACGGGGGGATGAGGTTGGCTCCAGTAAGAGCTGAATTGTACCTTTCACATCACCCTGTTCACTTACTTGGTGCTGAAAAATCTTCTTTTCAGTTGAAGCTTCTTGAAGACAAAGTAGAGCAGTTTGAATATCACCTTTAACTATTTCCTCCTTCTCAACCTCTTTCACTGCCTGTTTTGCCTCCTCCAGGGATTTCAGAGTACCTTTAATATCCCCTGGCACCAAGTCTTCAATTATTACCTCAGTCTTTGCAGATGTCGATTTTTCAAGAGATTCTAATGCACCCCTAATGTCACCAGGCACAATCTCGGGTTTTTCAATTCCTTTAGACTGGTTTTGAGCCTCCTCGAGAGACCTAAGTGTTGTGTTGATATCTCCTTTGACTATGTCCTCTTTGTCAATGACAACACATTGGTTTACAGCTTGTGTGAGAGAGTCAAGAGCTGCTCTCAAGTCTCCCTTTACTATCTCCTCTTTCTGCAAGTTATGCAGGGAGAGTACAGGTTCCATCATAAACACCTGTACTGTGTTATTTACATCACCCGGTACAATATCATCTTCAGCAACAGTTCGTCCTATTATTTGCTGGCTCTTTCTTAGAATCTGTTTTGTATGTTCTACGTCCCCTCCAATAATCTTTTCTTTCACTTTTTCCTCAACCATTTCATCAGCCCCCACCTGAAGTTGCTTGAGGTAGTCCATTGCCCCAGACTCAATACAGGTAGAATAAAAACTGACATTTCCTCTCTCCGCTTCTGCCACAGTTATCTTAGTAGATGGGTCTTTTGCATCAGCATTACCCAGTAATCTATGCATCGTTCCACGAATATTTCCACTAATTATATCCTCTTTCTCAACACTGCTCTCTGTTTCTTTATTAAGAAGTGAGTATATTGTCATTCTCACATCTCCTTTCTCATCTTCTTGAATCAGGATGCCCCGTTTGGAAGACCCTTCTTGCTTAAGCAAGTTATTAAGTGCCTCTTGGATATCTCCTCTGATAATATCTTCTTTCTCAACATTACCACTCTTATCCTGATTAAATAGCTGTTGGACGGTTGAGTTGATATTTCCTCTTTCCTCCCTATCTATAGTGATTCCTCTCTCTGTTGTCTCACGTCTGTTGAGCAGGTTCATCATAATATTGTTGAGGTCTCCATGTATTACCTCCTCTCTTTGGATTTCTGGAGTGTCCTGGTTTAGAAGTTTGTATTTAGCCATTCTGACATCTCCAATCTCATCTGCCTCAATTAGAATACCTTGTGAATCAACCATTTTCTGAGAAAACAGCTCTTCTAGAGTTGTCTTGATGCTCTTACCAACAATCTCTGTTCTCTCCATGCTGCTCTCATTAAACTCTGTTAGAGGGGTGGTTTCAAACAACCATGTTGTTGTCTTCACATCAGCTTTTGGGATTTCCTCACGGGAAATTACAGTCTCTGTGTCATCGACATCCTTGATACGATCAAGTGGTTCTTTTTCAAAGAGCCACACAGACTGCTTAACATCACCTTTTACCACTTCTTCACGCATCACCTTCTCCATTCCTTCATACTCAGAATCTTCAGCATGGATCTTGTCAATGGTGCGAGTTTCAAACATCCATGTGGAGCTTCTAACATTACCTCTTTGGATCTCACTGACACTAACAGTTCTCACGTATTTCTCTGATAGGTCATCAGTTTCAAAACGCTTTTTGTTTGTTTTCACATCTCCCCCCTGGATGTCTGCTACAGTTTTAACAGCAACTTTCATGTCCTCTGCAATCTCATCTAAAGGTTGAGTTTCAAACCTCCACCTAGCTGTGCTGACATCACCTTTTTGGATATCTTCTTGAGTGACAGCTTTGATAACATAAACCTCATCTGTGTCTTTTATGGAGTCAATGGGCTTTGTCTCAAACAACCACCTTGCCCCAACCACATCTCCTCGCAGAATTTCTTCCTTTGTGACTGTAGTAACCTCATGGTAGTGCCCTTCTTTGTCCTTGATAGCATACAGGGGTTGGGTCTCAAACATCATGGTGTAATTTTTTACATCCCCCTTTTCAATCTCCTTGTGTATGATACTTTGAAGTTTGCTGATCTCAGTTTCAGATGACTCCTCCTGAATCTTATCTAATGAGTATGTCTCAAAAATAAAGCGACCTTTATCAACATTACCTCCCTGAATATCTGTTACTGTGCGTGACTCTGTGAAATCTTCAGAATTGGCTCTGATTAAATCAATGGATTGGTTTTCGAACATCCAGGTACAGTTCACAACATTTCCTTTCTGAATGTCCTCTGTTTGATGGCATTTGAGTTTCTGCATGGTCTCTTCTGATGTAGAAGTCATGATATCAGATGTCTGATTCTCAAAAATGTACTTCATCCTTGACACATCTCCAGAGTTAATGTCAATCTCAGTTATTCGCTTAAAGCCACTGTGATCCTCATCGTCTGTGATGTTTTCCAGGTTTTCGGTCTCAAATAGAAAACGTACTAGACGTACATCCTTACCTTGCACATCGTCTTGCTTTACTGTGGAAGTTTTCAAGATGGTCTCAGACTCATCCTTTATACTGTCAAGAGTCTGAGTTTCAAAAAGCCATGTGCAGGTTTTAACATCTCCTTTCTGGATGTCTGTGGTGTCTTCGGTCTTTGTCTCTACTTTCTCATACAAGACATCCATTGGCTGTGTTTCAAACAACCATCTGCAAGTTTTAACATCACCTCTTTGAATCTCAATGCTCTCATTTTTTCTGTTGTCTTCGTCCTCTAAGTTGAAGTATTTAATGCCATCAAGAGGCTGGGTTTCAAACAGCCATTTGGCTGTTTTGACATCACCTGATTGAATTTCTTCTTTAGATATTCCCTTTATTATTTGAAACTTAGTGATGCTCTCATCAAACTGATCAATGGGACGGGTTTCAAACATCCACTTGCAGCTTCTCACATCTCCTTTCACAACCTCCTCTCTACGTACAGTTTTGACCTCATGGTAGTGGCCCGAGCTGTCTTGCACAGCATACAAGGGTTTTGACTCAAAAAACACTTTATTTGATTTCACTGACCCGCTGGTGACACCCTCTATGTTTATTCTTTGTGTATCTATGCACTTGCTCAGGTCCATGGTCTCAAATCTTTCCTTGTAATTTGTAACATCCCCCTTTTCAAGGTCCTCTAGATTAACAGTCCTTGTGATCTCTTTGCTCTCCTCTCTGATCTGTTCAAGAGGTTTGCTTTCAAAAACCCACTTCTGGTGTCTTACATCACCTTTCTCTTCTTCTGAAGCTACCATCTTTTGTAGCTTGCCAACTTCAGGTAACTCTTTCAGATCCTCCATTGGCACTGTTTCAAACAAATGCCTAGCAGAAGTAACATCACCACCCATGATGTTCTCTGGCTCCAGTGGTCTTGCATTTGTATCATCTTTAAGTTTATCCATTGGCTGTGTCTCAAAGATCATGCAATGTCTTCTCACATCTGCACCTAGGATCGCTTCCTTTTGAGTTTTTGTGCTTTCCCATTCCTCTTCTTTGATTTGATCAAGTGTCTTTGTCTCAAAGAGCCATCTTCCTTTGTTCACACCACCCTGGGAGTTTTCCTCCATTGAGACCCCACAGATTAATTTCACCTTGCGTGGATCTTTGCTGATCAGGTCCAGAGGCTGAGTTTCAAAGAGCCAGCGTGATGTTCTAACATCACCTTTCTCAGTTTCTTCACGTCGCACCTTGGTAATCTCCAGCATCTCACCAGAGTCACCACGAATGACACACATGGGCTGTGTCTCAAACATCTTGGTCGTCTTCTTAACCTCACCCTTGACTTCTTCAAGCTCAGACTTCAACTGCAGGAAGTGACTTTCGTCAATAGTCTCAGTGTGTCCAAGTGCATCCAGGTGCTGTGTTTCAAACAAGTACCTAGCAGTTTTCACATCACCCCCAGCAATGTCTTTAGTATACATGACCTGTGTCTCTTGGTCATCCTCTTGGTAAATTCTGTTAAGTGTGTCCAGCGGTTGTGTCTCAAACAGCCACGTTGCAGTCTGGACATCTCCCCTTGCAAGCTCGTGTTTTCCACCGTGCTCTGCTGAGTCAGATTTTTCTGTACCAAGAGCATCAATGGGCTGTGTTTCAAACATCCACATAGTGTATTTCACATCTTTTCCAGCAATGATTTCTTGTTGGGCTATGTTCTTTCCCTCGTCCTCATCTGGTGTAACATCCTTAATGGAATCCAGGGGCTTGTTCTCAAACATCCAGCGCATTGACTGCACCTCACCTTTTAGGATCTCATCCCATTCCATATACTCTCTCTCTGGGCTGATGCACTTGCCAGGGCTGGTACTTCCACTGTTTTCAAAAACATAACGTGCTTGCTGAATATCTCTGCTTACCTCCTCATCACTGTCCACATAGGTTTGCTCTGTGTCTGTCACATCAGTAAAGAAGTCACGTTCCAGATTTTTACGGACTTCTGGATGAATGTGCTTGTAGAGACGCTTGAGTTCATAGAGGTTTCTCTGCTTAGAGTACTGTTCTTTATTCACTGCATATTTGGATGAAGCTGATGCATCTGTTGGCTTAGGGGAAGGACAGCGTTCTGGGACTTGGGAAGTTTCTTGAAACTGTTGTGTGGCAGGATGGGAGAAGTGCTCAACAGCCTCATATTGTGAGGAAGCCATAGAGGATGTACAAGCTTCTTGCATTGTTTTGGTGACAGACATGGTCTCATAGCTACCTGTGCCAGTAGCCTTTGAGGAAACATTTACTGGGGCCCAGGGAAACTGGTTGTAATCAAGATCAATCTTTGTTGTAATAAAAGGAAAGATAGAGAGACAAGCATAATCTTTTATCAGTGCATAATCAGGTGTATAAAATTTATACTTTTTGATTATATTTTTATGTACTGTACTATATGTAAGTACTATATGTATATGTAAGGAAAGAACAGCATACTGTATATAGAACATTTGTTCTAGCAAAGATTTGCTTTTACCGGCAGATTTTTTCAGATTTTTGAACTCTCTTGAAATATTTTAAGCTCCTATTATTTTGTTTGTATACATGAATTTCAGAAGAGTTCTGTTGTTTTTAATTTTTTTTATCATTCATTCATTCATTTTCTTTTCGGCTTAGTCTCTTTATTAATCGGGGGTCGCCATAGCGGAATGAACCGCCAACTTATCCAGCATATGTTTTATGCTTCCAGTTGCAACCCATCACTGGGAAACATCCATACACTCATTCACACACACACACATTATGGACAATTTTTTAACTTACCCAATTCACCTATACCATGTTTTTGGACTTGTGGGGGAAACCGGAGCACCCGGAGGAAACCCACGCAAACACGGGGAGAACATGCAAACTCCATACAGAAATGCCAACTGACCCAGCAGGGGCTCGAACCAGGTGATTGTGCTACCCACTGCGCCACCGTGCTGCTTACTTTTTTATTTTGCATGAAAATATGTTGTCTATTACATCTTAAATAACTTATTGTGTTTAATTTTTGGCAAGAAATTGTAAGGTAAATGCAATTTCTAGCATTTTATCATTATGTATGACAAATAATTAAATAGTACTGGGTTGCGGCTGGAAGGGCAACGGCTGTGTAAAACATATGCCATAGTATTTGACGGTTCATTCCACTGTGGTGAACCCTAGGACTAAGCCGAATCAGGGTGACCCCTGGGGCTAAACCAAATCAGGGACTAAGCCGAAAAAAAATCTATGAAATAATTAAATAGCATTTATTTTTTTTGCATAGTTTTACAAATATATTGTAAATTATAATATTTATTTTTGTGTGTGATAAAAGCAAAATTTCCATAAAATTACTGATTTTAAATATGCCTCATTTCATATATTATTTTTTTGTTAAACAAATATTTTACCCCCAATTCATATATACAGTTGAAGTCAGAATTATTAGCCCCCCTTTGAATTTCTTTTTTCTTTTTTAAATATTTCCCAAATTATGTTTAACAGAGTCAATTGTTACAGTATGTCTGATAATATTTTTTGTTCTAAAGAAAGTCTTATTTGTTTTATTTTGACTAGAATAAAAGCAGTTTTTAGTTTTTTAAAAGACATTTAAAGGACAAAATTATTAGCCCCTTTAGGCTATATTTTTTCGATAGTCTACAGAACAAACCACCGTTATACGTACAATAACTTGCCTAATTACCCTAACCTGCCTAATTAACCTAATTAACCTAGTTAAGCCTTTACATTTCACTTCAAGCTGTATAAAAGTGTCTTGAAAAATATCTAGTAAAATATTATTTACTGTCATCATAGCAAAGATAAAATAAATCAGTAATTAGAAATGAGTTATTAAAACTATTATGTTTAGAAATGTGTTGAAAAAATCTGCTCCCTTTAAACAGAAATTGGGGAAAAAATCTAATAAGGGGGCTAATACATAATTCAGGGGGGCTAATAATTCTGACTTCAACTGTATATATAGACTTCAACAGAATGTTTTTGACATAAAAGTGCCTGAAATGATTTAACCCCTGAAAGTAAAATATTTTCTTACATGCATTAGTGTACTTTATTTTTACCTTGATATGTTTGGGTGGAGTGGCATCCTCAATACTTTTTTCATGCTGCTGTTTCAGGGCTTGAGTAGAAACTTTTGGCAAATTCTCTCCTCCAATTACCATCACTATTAAGGGTGAAAGACGGAATCAGAAAAAAACAATTATTCTGTTATAAGATATATGTCAATTTAACAAAATATATATTTTTAAAAATCTGCATTTGAACTCTACCTTTCTCATCATAATGATCACCAAAACTGGAGGCCACACTCTGTTGAACATTCTGGTCCAGAGAAACCTAACATAAAAAGCACCTCTACTTAAACATGTCTTCATATTTAAGACCTTGTAAATATGTCTAAATACATCCCATATTGGATTTAAACAGCACAAGGTATGAAAAGGAGGACTTCTTAGTCCATTTTCATTTTGGGGCATTAAACAACTGGGATCCTTTCTGACGTGGGTATACCTGAGCATTTGAGGTACTGCTTTCTTTAACACTGCTTCGTACTGTCACTTCTGATGAGCTCACCACCTGCTTTAAAGACAGACAACACCTGTTATTGAACAAATATAAGCAATATGCAACTCACTGACACTGTCTTTTTATTCCAACACAGGCGCATTGGAAATTTGTCCTTCAGCCTACAGTACATTTGTGAAGCTGCCAAAACATACTTAAACACACGTTTTACTATACAGTATATACTACACTACCTGACAAAAGTCCTGTCCCCTATCCAAGTTTTAAAAACAACAAAAAATAACTTGACTTCTAGTTGATCATTTGGTATCAAAAGTGACTTACTGTATATGAAAGGTAAAGGCCTCTAGATTACTCTTATTTTACCAAAATAAAATATGATCATGCCTTGATTTGTAATGATTAAATTAGGACAGTAAGGTCTGACTTTGCTTAGCCAAAAGTCTTGTCACTTAACAGAAATAATGTACAGTATACAGAAGAATATAAAGTCATGCTGCAGTAAAAAATAATTAATATTGTGTATGGCTCCCATGAGCTTGGAGGACTGCATCCATACATCTCTGCAATGACTCAAATAACTAATAAAGTCATGTGCAGGACTCCCAGAGTTCATCAAGATTCTTTGGATTCATCTTCAATGCCTCCTCCATCTTGCCACAGACATGCTCAATAATGTTCATGTCTGGCCAATTCTGGAGCACCTTGGCCTTCTTTGCTTTCAGGAACTTTGATGTGGAGGCTGAAGTATGAGAAGGAGTGCTGTCCTGCTGAAGAATTTGCCCATTTCCTGTGGTTTGTAATGTAATGGGCAGCACAATTGTCTTGATACCTCAGGCTGTTGATGTTGCCATCGACTCTGCAGATCTCTCGCACACTCCCATATTGAATGTAACCCCAAATCATGATTTTTCTTTTACCAAACTTGACTGATTTCAGTGAGAATCTTGGGTCCATGCGGGTTCCAATAGGTCATCTGCAGTATTTGTGATGATTGGGATCTTTGGCACTTTTCCAAATGATCAACTAGAAGTCAAATTATTATTTGTTGCTCGTACAACTATGACAACAAGACTTTTGTCAGGTAGTGTATGTTTTAAAAACGTACACTAGTGGGCAGTATGACGCCAACAGTTTTTTTTTCACACTAATGATATATAAAGGGACATATTATTGATTAATAAAGAATCATTTTCATGCAGTCCTTTGCACAACACCAAATAAATACCACAAGACAGCTTAACAGTGTCTATGATTAGTATTTGAATAGGCATGGCCTGTCTATTTGCATATGGACAACTTTTCTGACATGGTCAGTTCGCTCAGGTTCAAGTCCAGTGAGAACAATTCAATAAAAGTGGTAAAAGCAATGAAAAATCAAGGTAAAACTAAAATTACATGGTTACAGGAAACATTTCTCTTTTGTTTGCTTTGGAAAACACTATTGGTTGAGTTTAGGGAAGGGTTTAGGTCAGTGGTATGCTCATACCTGTCAACATTGGGATGTGAAAATAAGGGTTATGCCCATTATAATAAAGGATTCCCCCAACTTTAGTCCTAAACCCCACCAAGATCGACATCTTTAGATATTATTATTATTATTAATTATGTGTTCATGTCTGTTTAAACACGCACCCAAAACCCAGACTTTCGCTCCGTTTCAAATTGCGTGTGCAGAATCTGTTTGGGAAACAGCCTCTTTTTATCACTATGGAGTGCATCAGCTGACAGTCATGCACCGCTATATGACTGTTTTGAGGATTGCATATGAAGGGGAGACGGCTGTAATACACCTGTAATAAAAGGAAAGGGAATCGTGCCGTTTTTATATTTATTTTAAAGTGTTTTCATGCCTAAACAAAGTGAAAGCACAGAACAGTCATTCAACATTCAAGAGCAAAGGGTGGCCCCTGGTGGTTTGGCGGTATGGGTTGCGTATAGGGAGGCTCTGCTCTTTAATGTTTATTGCCACCCTTCAGAGAAAGACTGAAAATACGGGAGAAATATGGGAAAATACATATCCCGATAGCGGGATAGAACTGTAAAATACGGGAGAAGATTCAAGAAGATTCAAAAAGATGTAAGCAGCGTCCTCTAGTGGATATGTCATTTGAAACATGCAACAAAATGAACCACGAACAACATATTTTACGTTAAATGTAAGCTGAGGCATGTATTTCCAATGAGCGCAGGCTTTTTATTCTATAGTAGCACTGTTCAGTGTTTTGAGACATTTTGAAATCAGCCAAGCGTTTACTGCATACACAAGTATTATTTTTTAAATTTAGTAGCATACTGTACTTTATTATCAGTGCTCAGAAATGCATTCTGTTTAATTGAGTGAGCGCTGTGGACGATTGTACCTGTTTCTGCTGGTAGTGGTACTGTGTAACAGTGCTTTGGGATGCAGAAGAGGAGCTTAACTCTTGGCTTTCGAACTGTTTCTTCACGCTGGCCAGTCCACCTGGCAGAGAGCACGGCTCAGAGCTGTCCATGACCTTATGACACATATTAAAGACCATAAATGAACATATACTTTTCATGTATGAGCTTACATACTGTAATAGAACAGATCTGAGATATATTAATCTCCTCTAGAGGGCAATGTTGAAACAGAAGACATGTCCCAAAGGATGCACTCAGATGGTATGGACTTACATACACTGCACAAAATGCTTATCTTACATAGATTTGTTGTCTTATTCCCAGTCCAAATATCTAAAAATTATTAAATCAAGAAGCATTTTCTAAACACACAAGACACATTGTCTTGTTTTACCTTAAAACAAGCTAAATATTTTGCCTTATCACAATTGGCAGATTATTTAGCTTGTTTTAAGGGAAATCTCACTTTAATTTTGGCATATTTGTTAGAGCAAGACAGTTTGTTTGCTTGTCTAGAAAATGCTTCTTGATTTAAGATTTTTTTTTAGATATTTAGACTAGAAACAAGCCAAAAAATCTAGGTAAGAGAAGCATTTTTTGCAGTGTAAATATTAAATACTCAACAATCTAGTTTAGGAAATATATATTACATCTGAGACAACTGGGTGCATGAAGTGTCCAACATTACACAAGCATTGTATTTTGGTTAAATAAATGTAGAACTAAAACATAAACATGCATATTGTTCTTTACTGTACAAATCCTAGACAATATTATTTAGTAAATACCAATCTCTCCACAAAAGCAGTGAATTTAAAGGGGACTTTCTAGACTTTAACTCTTTTAAAAGAAATCACATATTTGTTACAACTTCCATAGGACACTGTGTGCTAATTTTCCATCTCTGCCTTCTTGCTTTATTTAATGCAATCCAAATTCCCAAACGGGATCAATAAAGTTCAAATCAATATAATGTTGGTTTCATCTATTATGTATTACAAAACCATTAAATGCTATTATAAGATATTATATAATTGTAAATATTAAACAGGAACGGTACGTCCCTAAATTATAATAATATAGGAATCTCTGCCTAATTTCTGTGGATTAGTCAGCGGACTAGCATATGTTTGTGTATGTGTGTGTGTTCATGCTGGTAAATACCACAGATGGGCTTCTCTCCTCTTTGGTAGCGGCAGCTTGATATAAGGCCAGTCTCTGTTTGAGAGGAACAGTCTCTCCGTCAGCGTGTGTTTCTCCTGTGCCGCCCGCAGCTGAAACACACACACATCATACACTGTTAATGCAAGACATTGTGTTTTAGGCTTTTTATGCAAACCAGGCTCATTCTGATTACGTACCCCTAAATCCATTTCTGGAGAAAACAAAATATGTGCCAGTACGTTTTGTACGCTTCTTCAGATCTCAAATTTCTCTCACGAGTGCCATTCGCGCTTGCTGTAATCGCATAAATCCACCAGAGGCCGCTGTCGACTGACTTGTCTACTGAATGAATGACTGACTGACTGACTGACCAATCGACTGACCTAGCCACCCCCTTCCCTAAACCCAAGCAATAGTATTTTAAAAAGCACAGATTGACCCATCCACCCCATTCCCTAAACTCAACCGTTTTGAAAAAGAAAAGGTCCCTGATTTTTACCACGTTTTCAGATTTTACCACATTCTCACCCTGTTATTTACTTGTTTATTTTATTTTTTGGCTTCTGTTTTTGTCTTACTTGCTTTCTGGAACCATTCTTCACCGGACTCGAACCCCATTGTCGCGGTCAACTCCGCTCTGCGTCTCAAGTCCAACGAAGTACGTGTTGAGTGGACTTAACAAACTGGTAACAGCGGGAAAGCCGTCCACATGGAGGTAAACAGTCACCTGGTAAGCGTGAATAGGAACGGCATCATACCACGCTGTAGTGTTCGATTTGAAGAGGAACGTACTTCCATACGTACTTCTGGCTACATAATTCGCGATCTCCAGAAATGTATATAGAGCTACGTTTTCAGAATGAGCCTTTATTGTTTTTATATGTCCTAGATTTAAAAATATAATATTTCAATTGCAATACATTTTTTTTTTCTCAAAATTAGTTTCTTTTCTCCTGAATCGAGCCACACTTCTGCATAACTTGCATAGACCAAACTTCAAAGTTTTATCCGTGTCTGTATTCGTGACTGTGACGGCTGAAAAAGAGTGAAGTGATGAAAAGAGAAACCCAAAAAACCTTTGACTTTATTTAAAAAAAAGAAAGAAACAAGGAATGTTCGTGTCATAAATGTTTGCAAATTCATTCAATTCAATTATATTTAATTAAATAATGCCTCATTTGTAAGTGCCAATCTTTTTGAAATTGAGATTTATACATGGCCTGAAAGCTGTATAAATAAGCTTTTTATTAAAGGGATAGTTCACCCAAAAATGTAAATTATTTACTCACTTTTTACTTGTTTTAAATCTTTAGGAGTTCAAAGAAGATATGTTGAAGGAAACTGGAAACCTCTTTGAAGCATCTCTGAATGCACAACATGTCAAACCTTGAGGCAGATAAACTACAGCAGCAAATGACCCCACCGGGTGCCACTCTTGTCAGTTAAGAACAGGAAACTGAGGCTACAATTTGCACAGGCTCACCAAAATTGGACAATAGAAAATTGGAAAAATTTTGCCTGGTCTGATGGGTCTTGATTTCTGCTGCGACATTTGGATGTTAGGGTCAGAATTTGGCGTCAACACCATGAAAGCATTGATCCATCCTGCCTTGTATCAACGGTTCATGCTGGTGGTGGTGTGAATCATCTCAGACTGGTTTCTTGAACATGACAATGAGTTCACTGTACTCAAATGGCCTCCACAGTCACTCAAGAGAAGAACTCACTCACAGAACTCAATCCAATAGAGCACCTTTGGGATGTGGTGGAATGGGAGTTTTGCATCATGGATGTGCAGCCAACAAATCAGCAACAACTGCGTGATGCTATCATGTCAATATGGAGCAAAATCTCTGAAGAATATTTCCAGTACCTTGTTGAATCTATGTCACGAAGGATTAAGGCAGTTCTGAAGGCAAAAAGGGGTCCAACTCGGTACTAGTAAGGTGTACCTAATAAAGTGGCTGCTGAATGTGTGTTGTAATGTCTAGCATATACCCGTGCAACTTAATGTTGGCTTTTTTGTTCAGGGTCACGTATTTTAATATAACATTTTATAAAAATTGTCATTTAAATGCTTGCAATACAAAATTAGTCAGTCCACTGAGGAAAACTGTTGATCGCTATTAGTTAATCTTTTTACCCTGTTCACCTGCAGCGCTACAAACCTGAAAGCGTAACTTAAATAAATGCATTTCTTCACCCTGACTCAAAGCTCATGACTGCTTCAGTGTTAGATTAGAGATCTCATCATCTGTCACTCTTTCAAAGTAAATTTAGCCAGACAAAGTCCTCCTGACAACAGGCATGTATTGTGACATGTAGTGCTGACTCTCTGCCTGTCTGTCTGTCTCTCGTCTATTGATGGCTCTTGTGACAAGATGAGAAATGATGTCATAAAGTCAGCACACTGCTCTCATCAATCATTGTTTTGAAAGTTGGATCATCCAAGCGTCATCACTAGCAGCTCTAAGACATTTACGCTTTTACACATTTAGTTATGACCACATACAACATGTAAGATTTCAAACAGTAATAATTTATATTAGTAGGGTTGTTTTTATAGTATTTATTTATTGATTGATTGATTTTAATTTCAAATATTTATTATTAATTTAAGAGTATTATTGAATTAAATCTTTAGAATATGTATATACAGTTGAAGTCAGAATTATTAGCCCCCCTGTTTATTTTTTTCCCATTTTCATTTTAACAGAGAGAAGATTTTTTCAACTTATTTCTAAAGATAATAATTTTAATAACCCACTTCTAATAACTGATTTAGTTTATCTTTGCCATTATGACAGTTAATAATATTTTACTAGATATTTTTCAAGACACTTCTATACAGCTTAAAGTGACATTTAAAGGCTTAACTAGGTTAATTAGGCAGGTTAGGGTAATTAGGCAAGTTATTTTATAATGATAGTTTGTTCTGTAGACAATCGAAAAAAAATAGCTTAAAGGGGCTAATAATTTTGTCCTTAAAATGGCTTTTAAAAAAATTAAAAATGGCTTTTATTCTAGCAGAAATAAAACAAATAAGACTTTCTCCAGAAGAAAAAATATTACCAGACATATTGTGAAAATTTCCTTGCTCTGTTAAACATAATTTGGGAAATATATATATATATATATATATATATATATATATATATATATATATATATATATATATATATATATATATATATATATATAAAAATTCAAAGTGGGCTAATAATTCTGACTTCAACTGTGCGTAGCTTCCCCCCCCCCAACAATATTATGTTTATTGTTATTATTTATCATATCTGTCAGTAAAATTATTGTTTTTGTCAATAAGAGTTATCTATGAATTAGAGATTATTTTTTATTTATTAACACTAAATGAAATGCTCAGCAGAACATAAATTTGAAATCTTTCATTCAGAATTAATATTTTATAAACTTATTTTAAAGAATCAAAATTACCTTTTGTTTTGTACATTATATTATTTTATATAATCTGTCAGTGACAGTACTAGGGTCTCTTTTTTTCTTTATTATCAAAACTGCTTATTTATCTGTGGTGCGTTTCCCAAAATCATCGTTAGCCAACTAAGGTTGCAAGTTCCATCGTTACAAACATAGTTCATTGATTTGCCATTTTCCAAATCCATCGTTCCAACGAACATTCGCAAACTGCATTGCAAACTTTTACGCTTGCAACTACACCTCTGGAGCTGTAGTTAGAAGCATAGTTTCTGGCTGTGTTCTATTCCCAGTTATCCCGCCCTGTTCATTTAGAAAGTTCCAACATTTAAACTTGAAAAAAAAAACATTAATCTCTCTTAGGTGTAATTTGCTTTTAAAGTATTTTTTACAGTTCAGTTTTAGCGATCATCATACTGACAGAAGCGTTCCTTTCGCAGTGCACTTTAAAAACATTTATGCCATTTTGACTGCGGCCGTGTCTCATGACGAAAGCTATAGGTGACCTATTGTTTAAAAGCAGAATTTACGTTACGTCTCCAAATCTTGTGAAAACAAAAATATATAGCATACGTTAATGGTTTGAATTTATAGTAGGTTCATATTAAGAAATGTGTCTGTAGCCTACTGTACATGGGTCTGTTGGTTAGAACACTTCTGCAGTGGTTTGAATGTGTCAAAGTTGTTAAAAAGAAGACTTTTCAATAAATAAAAAAATAAATAAATATGCAATATTAACAACTACTACTTAACTACTTAACAATAATAAAATAATAATAATTATTATTACTTTTCTTAATAAATAGCCTACTGTAAATTACAACCAACAATTTACATGAACTAATATTGTTTTTTTTAAGTGCATGTGTGTAAAACAATATAATTTTATACAGAAAAAATTATGGGCATTTTCTCTAAAGAAGTTGTTACTCCACCCCGTTTCGAGCGTCATTATATATTTTTTTAGTTAAAACTAACATGGTTCAAACGATTGATCTGCGAAAGAGAAACTAGGGGTTTTGGGGAAACACTCGTCACTACATTGTTCGTTTCCCAAACGATGCAAAGTACTATGATACCTCAGCCATATATTGTTATATTGTTGTTTGGGAAATACACCCTTGGGTATCTATTTTTTATTTAGCCAACATTTTATTAACACTATTTTTATCATTTATTAAAATAATAAAAATATATATTTTAAGGTTAATTTGTAGCATTTACATGTTTTAAATGTCACTATTTTTTAGCTTTTAATAAGCCTCTTAAATAATAACTCGCTTATCAGTATCAACCAGATTTATAATATTGGGTAATAATTAATATTATCAGTTGATACAAGGCTGCTTTGTATCATGTTGTTCATATTAGCTCACAATACTATAGCATGTATTATACAAATGAATTACGAATAATAATAATAATTTAAAGAAGCATCATAACACAACTGTTAACATTCAAGCTTAACACTATTATTATTATTATTATTAATATTATTATTACTTCAGTTTAGGTCACAATTCACAGTATTAACAAACCATTAACTAACACTACTAGTTTAATAAACTACTAATTAGCTGTTTATTAATAGTTAGTAAGATACTAGGGTAGGGATGCAGAATAAGATACTTTATGGCCCAGTTTCACAAACAGCGCTTAGATTAAGCCAGGACTAGGCCTTAGATAAATTAGGCTATTTAAGCCACATTTATAAAATGGCCTTAGAAAAATATATTACTGGTGTGCACCTGGAGACAAAAAAATGACACTGACGTATTTTAAGACATCTCACTGCAAGTTATTTTGAGTTGAGACAGCTCAAACATGCAATTTAATCTTGACTAGCCTTAAACCTTGTTTGTGAAACCGGGGGTATAACTACTAATGAACAGTTAATATCTCAATAATAGGCAGGTAATAAGCCAGTAGTTCATAGCATGAATTGTAACTTAAACTAAAGTGTTACCGAAATCTCCAGACATTAGGCAGACACATACTCTCGCTCTATCAATGGTTGCGCATTTAATATCCTTCGCTGACTGAATATTTCTAACCATATCTCTGCTAAAGATACGAGCCATCAGAGGATGCGCTGCTGATTTCAGCCAGATCTTTACACCCACGCTGCTTTTCTTGCATCAGTAAAGCATGACCGTATCACCATGTGACCGAGACATGTTCCCTGAACCGTTAATTTTAGCAGAGCAGTTATTCAGAGCACGCCGGTGTAAAACTAGCCCAGCAGAGGGAGAGTAAGAGAGAGAGAATTCAGGCTTTAGTTAAACAGAAACTCTACACCTGAGGCTATCTGACACTTTTCAAACACACTACAGACCCCGGGATGTGGAGACAGAGGGATCACGCACGCGTTTGTCATGCTGGTAGAGAAAGATGATGTTCGACATTCCCCAACACCGCAGGGGGTGTAGACTTTTGCACATTACCGTGACGTGAAGTAACACACAGTACTGAGAGCGATTAAAGAAGACTTATTTTAAACCAAGGCCCGTTAGGTTCAGATTTCAGAGACAGAAAAGCGGGAGAGGCTAGAGAGACTTCCTAAAATGCAAAGCTGTGGGACGCCGTCTGTCACTTGTCTCCAATTTGTTAAAACATGCCAATAAAAACGATTGCAAAGTGAATTGGGTTTTCATTAAGCAAGTGTCATGCGACTAAAACCAACGATATCTTACGGGAATTCGTAACTTTTTGATTTAGTGGCTAATTTCTATGAAATGGTACGATCTCATTCATACAATTTAGTACGATTTGCTCATCTCCCAATGACGGTTGGGTTTGGTGCCAGGCATCCTTTTAAAGTTTGCACATTTTTGTACTTCTAAACTCATACAAATTTGTATAAATTAGACACTAAACTGACAAATTATTATTTAGCCACTAAACTGTTTCCTCATGAGATCAGGCTGACTAAAACTTTTTACTGCTTGTTTAAACTACATATTTAAAATGAGCTGAATCAACACAATTCTTGGGTTTTTTTGGGGACAACTTAAATATTGTATGTTCAATCCACTTAAATTTGTAAAAACATGTAAGTTTACTTAATTGATTTGTGTTGGGACAACATGAAGGAATTGTGTGGAACCCAGCATTTTTTGCAGTGTATCACAGACAATGCATATTGCTAGCATATTTTTACAAGGAGACATACTGAAGTCTCTCAAAAATACAAGCTGTCACTGAGTTGTCACATTTGTGTCTAAAGGGTCCATATTGGTATATCAAATGTATTAATACCTAGAAAGTACAAAAGTGTACCACTTCAAGTTTTATGAGGTAATATGTACCTACAGTTGAAGTCAAAATTATTAGCCCCCCTGAATTGTTAGCTCCCTGTTTATTTTTTTCCTCAATTTCTATTTAACAGAGAGAAGTTTTTTCCAACACATTTCTAAACATAATAGTTTTAATAACTCATTTATAATAACTGATTTATTTTATCTTTGTCATGATGACAGTAAATAATATTTGACTAGATATTTTTCAAGACACTTCTATACAGCTTAAAGTGACATTTAAAGGCTTAACTAGGTTAATTAGGTTAACTAGGCAGGTTAGGGTAATTAGGCAAGTTATTGTAAAAAGATGATTTGTTCTGTAAACTATCGAATAAAAAAATTTGCTTAAAGGGGCTAATAATTTTGTCTTAAAATGGCTTTTTAAAAAATTAAAACTGCTTTTATTCTAGCCAAAATAAAACAAATAAGACTTTCTCCAGAAGAAAAAACATTATCAGAAATACTGTGAAAAATTCCTTGCTCTGTTAAACATCATTTGGGAAATATAAAAAAAAAAAAGAAAAAAAAGGGGGGCTAATAATTCTGACTTTAACTGTATATGAGGAAACAATTTGGACCCTTTAGTTACAAATGTGTATCTTTTGAAAAAGTACCACCCCAGGGACAGCTCTTATGACTTTCTTTCTGAGAGTGTACACTCAAAAATAAAAGACATTTGTTGTTTGTTTAAACAACTTATTTACAATGAGCTGAAAACACACAATTCTTTGATTTTTTTAGGGACAACTTAATTGTTTTATGTTCAATCCACTTAAATTTGTAAAAACTAATAGGTTAACTTAATTCCTTCATATTGTCCCAACACAAATCGATTGTGTGGAACCTAGCAGTTTTTAAAGTGCACAGTTGAAGTCACAATTATTCGCCCTCCTGTGATTTTTTTTTTCTTTTTTTAAATATTTCCCAAATGATGTTTAACAGACCAAGGAAATATTCACAGTATTTCCTATAATATTTTTTCTTCTGGATTTGTTTTATTTTGGCTACAATAAAAGCAGTTTATTATTTTATTAAACTCCATTTTAAGGTCAATATTATCAGCCCCTTATCAGCAATATTTTTTTTTACGACTGTCCACAAAACAAACTATTATGTTTAGAAATGTGTTGAAAAAATCTTCTTTCCGTTAAACAAAAATTGGGGGAAAAATATATAAAGGGTATAATAATTCAGGAGGGCTATTAATTCTGACTTCAACTGTATGTGCATCAGGCAGGGATTAATGGTGAGGCTAGCCCCGTATACAGTACTTGGAAGCAGCCACAGATGCACTTTTCTGGGAAGATGGGAAGTTATGGCGATTTTACTGCTGAACTGTGCTTTCAGAATTTCCAGATGACCATATACATTGGATCAGCTATTTTGTGTTTGTAATGCATTAGGGACTATTGTAGCACCTGCTGCATCATCATGACCAAATGCCAAGCTTGTACAAATAAATACTTAGTCATATACAGTATCTTTAAATAATGATCATGAGACGTTTATATGCATCATGAGACCTGTAATGGGGGAAAAAATTCTATTGCAGATTTGACAAAATCTCCTCCAACTTTACACTTTATTTTAACTTGCAGTTTAAGTTAAAATAGCTCATATGACTTGAAAAAGAAAACTTGAAATAATGATTAACTTAAAAACATACATTGTTATTTACTATTAACTAATGTAATGCTTTGTTCTATAGGCTTTCTACCAAATCATTCTCATAAATTACAGTTGGTACAAAAGGCTGCTGCTCGACTTATCACCAAAACTTCCATCCCATCTCACTTATTCTCCAACTTATTCTGCAATAACACCCACCACAAATCTCTCTTTTAAATTCATATTTTTAAGAGGACGCTATACAATATTATATTTGTGTATACATTAGATTAGTCAGTACTGAAGCCAAATCTGGAGCTTCTCTAACAAAATAACTTACGATAACGGTCCAAAAACTAGTACACCAAAATGTATGTCATAGAAAAATATTAAATACAAAATTTAAATAAAGAGGAAAAATTAAGAGAAGCAAAAAATTTGAAAGTTTTTGTTAAAATTTTGTAGGTTGTAATTTTTATTTTATTTTTTGCAATATTTTGCTTGAATTTAATTGTATTATCTTTCTGTTTCTAAAGATGCTCAGTGACTAAAATATTATTTTAATAAATATATCTGTATAATAAATCTGCTTTGTTTAAATGCATCAAAATCCATTGCCTATATTCATTGAGAAATGGATAAAAATATTCATTTTCAAAATGGGGTGTACTTAATAATACTGAGCACTGACATGTATCATATACATACTCCTTCCCACACTTTAAAATCAGCTTCTGCACTAACTATTGCTCTCCCACGTGCTCTGAAAACTTTATTGGGGTAAAGAACTTTTGGTTATGAGGCCCTCTTTTCATGGAATGCACTTCTTTTTGAAACTTTGCAAAAGTCTTCGGGTTCAGGCAAATGATTATGTAACTAGTTACAATGTCTGTTGTTGCCTTTATTTCATTGTACTGTCACTGTTTTATGTAACTAAGATGTCAAAGAGTTCCATGAAAGATCCCTATAAATAAAGAGTATAATAATGACAATAATAATATTAATAATAATAATAACAATAATAATAATTTAACGTGATCTTATTGATCATATAATTTATTTGCTGTGCCGTCATTCAAAATTTTAACTTCTTTAATAACATTGTCTTTTATAACATTAACATTAACATCTGTCAACTAATAGAAATGCACATTAGGGAAATTTTTTTGTTATTTCAATGTCTTACTGTGCTGGTTTTGGTTTGCTATCAGTACATTTCCTTAATATATAACTGATCTGTATGTGTGTGTGTGTGTGTGTGTGCGTGTGTGTGTGTGCATTATGTCAGTAGGCCTGTTATATTCTCGACTGTGCTCTATGGAATGCAGCTCTAGCTTACAGGCTAAATTCAGAAAGTCGTTCTTTAGGACTCTATTCTGAGAGGGAGGCGATATATATATGTGCATATGACAGGAACTGCCTGACATCAACCACAATGCATGTTAAGATAAAATTATTTTTATTATACCTATTAATCTAAATCTAAATATTTTTTTAATTCCGTTCAAAGGAAAGAAATTGTGCATGTTCACAAATTGCTCAGAAATCATTCACAACTTATTTAAAATGAGCTAAAACAACACAATTCTTGAGTTTTTTGGGAAAACTTAATTGTTTTATGTTCAATCCACTTAAATTTATTATTTGCAAGAAACTGTTCATATTCACAAATTGCTCAGAAATCATTCACAACTTATTTAAAATGAGCTAAAACAATTGATTAAATAAATAAAAATAAATATATATACAGTAGATATAAAAATAAAAAAGCAAAGTAAGTAAATGCAAAGATTAAAACAGAACATTCAATTTAAACAATTAATCTAAACTGCAATAAAACACTGGCTGAAATCCAAAGCTCAAGAGTTCTTAAGAAATATCCAGCAAATAAACAGGAAAGTGTGTTTGTTTTATAGATAACAAAAGAACCCTTTTGTTACTTTCGGTCCTCATTAATATTCATTTTGTCCGACTCCATTATGATGTAACAGTACGCCATGTGTCTTCCTCATGCATTCTTAATGAATTGTGTGCATTCATTCTCTTTAAACCGGAAAATGTGTTACGCTCACTAGTTTCAACTCAACCCAGAGTCAACAAGTCATGGCAACATGTTTGCATGTTAATTTAGCATTAAAACAAGTTAACTGTGTTTCAACTTAATTTTATAAGTCAGTTTAATGTCATTTTGAATACTTTGAAAGTTAATTTGATTCAATATATAAAAATTGGAGAGAACCGTTAATTTCTTTTCATAAAACTATGTTTTCACAATTTAACCATGTTTCAACTTATTTTTTCAGTCATGCAAGCCGATTAAGTCAGTTTAATGTTATTTAAATTAGAATAACTTATAAAGTTGATTTGATTCAACTTAAAAATATTAAAGCCAACCATACATTTTTTTACAGTGTACATTCTATAAGTCGATAACCATGTTTCAACATATTTTTAGCATGCAAGCTGATTAAGTCAGTTTTCAGTTTAATTATTTAAGTTAGAATGATTTAGAAAGTTAATTTGATTCAATTGGCACACACTTATTTATTTATAGTGATGTTAACCATGTTCCAGCTTTTTTTATTAGTCATGCAAGTGATTAAGTCACTTTAATGTAATTGAAGTCAACTTATTTACAACTATTTAATATTTTATCTGTTCTTAAAAACAAAACTTAGTCACATCTTTGGTTGGATTCACAGTCAAGCATCTTCCAAATCAATCTCTACACTGTAAAAAAAACCCTGGTTGCCTTAAAATTTGAAGCTGAATCAAATTAACCTTAAGTGAACTTATATTATGTTAAACTGACTTAAAACAGCTTGTGTAACTTATAAAATTAAGTTAGAACATGAATAATAGTTTAACAAGTTACAATGAACTGAAAACATATGCTGTCATGACTAATTGATCATATAATTTTTTACTGTGTAGTCCCTAGTCTAGGCTATATGTCCAAGCAGATCTGTTAAAGCGCACTCACCTACAGAGGCCCGAAGTTTCCTCTAAGCTCCCCGAATTTACTCTGGCCTCCCCTGGACAATCCCGAGAGCCCTAGAAAGTGTGTGTTTTGGAGACCAGCTCCAGTCTAGTGTGCGCTCGAGCTGAGAGTGATGGAGGGCAGGAACAGCTGCTTGTATTTCAGAGGCTCCAACCATCACCCTCCTCCTGATGGCCAGTCTGAGGCCTTTTTTTAGATGAGCTACTCAACATGCCCTTAACCTGAAGTCACTGAGAGACAGACAGACAGGCTGAGGGGGAGAGACTCTCTGTGCCACAGATTTTAGGATCCATTCATACTTAGCTTTAATGAAATGGCGGCAATAAACAGACTATAATTGTGTTTACATGTACACGTTCTTTCAAAGAAGGGTTATTTTGACATTTATTTGCCCTCATGTCAGTCTTTTTTATACAGTGGCGAATTGTTGAATAGATAAATAAATACAGTGCTCAGTATAATTGAGTACACCTCATTTTGAAAATTTATATTTTTATCCATTTCTCAGTAAATATAGGTCATATATTTTGGTGCATTTGAACAAAACAGATTTGTTAAACAGATTTATTTATTAAAATAATATTTTATTCACTGAACATCTTTAGAAATGGAAAGATTATACATTTAATTTACGTGAAATGTTGCAAAACAGGCGATGCGGTGGTGCAATAGGTAGTGCTGTCGCCTCACAGCAAGAAGGTCGCTGGTTTGAGCCTCGGTTGGGTCAGTTGGCATTTCTGTGTGGAGTTTGCATGCTCGCGTGGGTTTCCTCCGGGTGCTCCGGTTTCCCCCACAAGTCCAAAGACATGCGGTATTGGTGAATTGGGTAAGCTAAAATTGTTCGTAGTGTATGTGTGTGAATGAGAGTGTGTGAGTGTTTCCCAGTGATGGGTTGCAGCTGGAAGGGAATCAGCAGCGTAAAACATGTGCTGGATAAGTTGGCGGTTTATTCCGCTGTGGTGACCCCAGATTAATAAAGGAACTAAGCCGAATAGAAAATGAATGAATAAATATTGCAAAACAAATTTAACAAACTGCAAAATTTCAACAAAATCTTTTTTTCTTTGTTTCTCTCGATTTTTGCTATTTTTAAAAAAATCATATTTCATATTTTTCCCAAACATATAAATTTGAGCTACTAATTTTTGAACTGTTATCATCGTTATTGTAAGTTATTTTGTTACATTAGCTCCAGATTTGGCTTTAGTACTGATTAATCTAATGTATATGCAAAAATATAATATTTTAACACATCCTATAGAAAATATGAATTTAAATGAAAGATTTGTGAGGAGTGTACTCATATATTCTGAGCACTGTAGCTGTTAATTTTTTCATTGTGATATTAGCTTTATATGCCATTTGAATTGAAGTACAACTTTTTGTTGTTTTTAATTTTTATTGTTTTGAAGTTTTTAAACGTACATAAAATATTTTTCAGTTATTTTAAGTAAGTTTTAGACATACAATACTCATTTTGGTTATCATTTTGATACACTTATTTTTGTTTATTGATCATTTGTATTTATACCTTATGTTTTTATTTTCATTTTGTCAGCATTTTAGTAATTCAGTTTTGCCATTATTTTTTATGTTCTTACATTCAGTTAGTCCCTCCACCAATCCGGGGTGGCCACAGCGGAATGAACCGCCAACTTATCCAGCACGTTTTTACGCTGCGAATGCCCTTCCAGCCTCAACCCATCTCTGGGAAACATCCACACACACTCATTCACACTCATACACTACGGACAATTTAGCCTACCCAATTCACCTGTACCGAATGTCTTTGGACTGTGAAGGAACCGGAGCACCCAAAGGAAACCCACGTGAATGCAGGGAGAACATGCAAACTCCACACAGAAACACCAACTGACCCAGCCGAGGCTCGAACCAGTGACCTTCTTGCTGTGAGGTGACATCACTACCTACTGCGCCACTGCGTCGCTGACCATTCAGTTAGTTAGTTTTTAAATTATAATTGTACAGTATTCAATGCTTCTCAATGCTAATTGTATATTAATCAATTACAGCAATTTTTATATATTTTCTAGTTTTACAAGTTTAGTTTTTATTTCATTCATTCATTCATTTTTTTTAGGCTTAGTCCCATTATTAATCAGTGGTTGCCTCAGCCAAATGAACCGCCAACGTATCCAGCATATGTTTTACACAGCGGATGCCCTTCCAGCTGCAACCAGTACTGGGAAATAGTTTTTATTTCATTATTTCAACCAACAAACATTCATTCATTCATTTTCCTTCAGCATAGTCCCTTATTTATCAGGGGTTGCTACAGTGGAATGAACCACAAACTGTTCCAGCATATGTTTTATGCAGCGGATGCTCTTCCAGTCGCAACCCAGTATTGGGAAGAACACGAGGAGAACATGCAAACTCCACACAGAAATGCCAACTGACCCAACTGTGACTCGGACCAGCGACCTTCTTGCTGTGAGGCGACAGTCCTAACCACTGAGCCACCGTGTCTCCCTTAATTAACAAACATTTAATAGGTCAAATACAGGTGAAATTGATACTGGGCTTCTGTGGGTCTTAAAATTCTTATTTTATAGCTCTTCCACTTAAAGGCCTTAAAGGGGCAGTTCACCCAAAAATTTCTATTTTGTCATCATTTTATCATCCACTTGTTTCTTTTTTTTAAAGGCCCAAGGTGTTTTTTTATTTCTCTTTGCTATTTGGGCTTATTGGAACCTAATTAGAATAAAAATCTAAGTATCGTCTTTTGACATGATGTACTTTTAGAGAAAAATTATGTTTATATATGTGGACTCGTGGTCCCAATTTACATAAAACACTCTTTCCTGAATTTTCTTTTATGCATATTTAACATAGAATTTTTGTTTGAACTTGCTTTGACTATCAGAGAGTAAAAACAAATTTTCTTCCCATTTTAGTTAAAAACAGGGTTTGGGACATTTCATATGTTGCAAAACAGGTTGCAGGATGACACTGTATGTCTGTAACAAAATATAAAACATTCAAAGTATTTTAAATAGCCACTTTAGAGCTAAAAATGTGCTGTCCAGGTATGTGGACACTCGGGCCCTAGGAGGTTATTGAACACAAATCAAGATATTCTGAAGAATGTTGGAAAAAACAGCCATTTTTTGTTCCTACTCTACAGAATATCTTTTGTTTTGACTTCAGCTGAATAAAGAAATTCATAAATGTTTAGAACCACTGTAGTGTGTGCAACTGGTGAGAAAAAATTCCTTTGTGAATGAACTATCCCTTTAAAAGTGTAATAATCCATGTTGCATGAACTGTAAAAAAATCCTTAAGAGGTGCAGTATACACTTACTGGAGAAATTAAACTCAAAATTTATCTTGTTTACGAAAACCTGAATATGATTAAAGTTGTCCATACATTCATTCATTCATTCATTTTCTGCCGCTTTTCCGGGGCCGGGTCGCGGGGGTAGCAGTCTTAGGAGAGAACCCCAGACTTCCCTCTCCCCAGACACTTCCTCCAGCTCCTCCGGGGGGATCCCGAGGCATTCCCAGGCCAGCCGAGAGACATAGTCCCTCCAGCGTGTCCTGGGTCTTCCCCGAGGCCGCCTCCCGGTGGGACATGCCTGGAACACCTCCCTAGGAAGGCGTCCAGGAGGCATCCGAAACAGATGCCCGAGCCACCTCAACTGACTTCTCTCGATGTGGAGGAGCAGCGGCTCTACTCCGAGCTCCTCTCGAGTGACAGAGCTCCTCACCCTATCTATAAGAGTGCGCCCTGCCACCCTTCGAAGAAAACTCATTTCAGCCGCTTGTATCCGAGATCTTGTGCTAAATTCAACACATAAATTGTTTGCAACACTTTTGCAGAAATGTTTTTTTAAGTGTACTAGAAAGTTTTGTATGAAAAACAGCAATAAACATTCACTGTTAATCTTAATAAAAGAAAACCACTGTGTTCAGATTGGGAGGAAAATATTCAGCAAATAATGATTAAATATTGGACTGTGGCGACGTGGTGGCGCAGTGGGTAGCACGTTCGCCTCACAGCAAGAAGGTCGCTGGTTCGAGCCTTGGCTGGGCCAGTTGGCATTTCTGTGTGGAGCTTGCATGTTCTCCCCATGTTCGCGTGGGTTTCCTCCGGGTGCTCCGGTGTGTGTATGGAGTGTGTATGGATGTTTCCCAGTGATGGGTTGCGGCTGGAAGGGCATCCACTGCGTATAAACATATGCTGGATAAGTTGGTTCATTCCGCTGTGGCGACCCCATTAATAAAGGGACTAAGCCGAAAAGAAAATGAATGAATGATAATGGTCTGTTCCTTACAAAAAACAATGGTAAAATTTGAGAGAACTTAAAGCGTGTATATCATATGAATAAGTTATATGAGCCAGCTCTAAACCAATAGGATTTCATGCTCAACAGATGGAAACCCATAAAAATTTGAGTTGTTGTGTGGAAAATTCTTCAAAAATGCCTCTTTTGTGCTTCGTGGAAAAAACAACATAAATGTTTGGAACAAAACGAGAGTGAATAAATTATGACCAATAATGAACTTTCTCCGTGGAAGAGGCTCACAGCAGGTGACAGCTGTGATTAATGCAACACACTTCCAGAAAGATCTAGTGTGTGTGTTTGTTTGTATGTATGTGTTGGTGTCAGGGTCAGAGACTAGTTAGGTCACTCAAAACCACAGAAAAAAAAAAACACTCATAACAGCTTCTAAATAAAATCCAGCAACATAACTGTTTGATACGCAGGGACAAACCAATTATTTTAATTAATTTACTAATAAATAAATTATTAAATGTAAAGTTGAATATCAACATGTATATTAACTGCAGATGAAGTCAGAATTATTAGCCCCCCTTTGAATTTTTTTTTCTTTTTTAAATATTTCCCAAATGATGTTTAACAGAGCAAGAAAATTTTCACAGTATGTCTGATAATATTTTTTCTTCTGGAGAAAGTCTTATTTGTTTTATTTCGGCTAGAATAAAAGCAGTTTTTAATTTTTTAAACATAATTTTAAGGTCAATATTATTAGCCCCTTTAAGCTATATATTTTTTTGATAGTCTACAGAACAAGCCATTATTATATAATAACTTGCCTAATTACTCTAACTTGCCTAGTTAACCTAATTAACCTAGTTAAGCCTTTAAATGTCACTTTAAGCTGAATAGAAGTGTCTTAAAAATACCCAGTAAAATATTATTTACTGTCATCATGGCAAAGATAAAATAAATCAGTTATTAGAAACGAGTCATTAAAACTATTATGTTTAGAAATGTGTTGAAAAAAATCTTCTCTCCGTTAAACAGAAGTTGGGGGGAAAAAAATAAAAATAAATATAGTTGCACATCTATTGTTTAAATCCTAATCCAAGGATTAAATAATTCTAATCCTAGTGCATTTTAGAGCTATTATATTCATACAAATATTAACATATTAAAACATAATTTCAAATAAAATATTTTAATATTTTCAATAACTTCAGTTGTGCATTTATTGTTTTAATCCTAATCCATTGATTAAATAATCCTAATCCTAAATTGGCAGCACTTTATTTTACTGTACAGTTTTGTGTATACATATTAAGCTATAATAATTACATTGACAGAGTCATTATAGGAGCCTGAACCCAGACCTAAATTTATTAACACATTAGCATTTTTCTAACATTATTAGCACACTGCTATCAATTTAGCATATTGTTAGCCTAGGGCACGTTTCCCGAACAACGGCGTAACTCGCGGCTGAACTATCATAGTACGATGCATCGTTTGGGAAAAGAACGATGTAGTGACGAGTGTTTCCCAAAACCCCTAGTTTCTCTGTCGCAGATCCATCGCTTGAACCACGTTAGTTATAGCGTAAAACACTCATAATGATGCTCTAAACGGGGTGGAGTAACAACTTCTTTAGAGAACAACCCATCATTTCTTTTGCAAATTATATTCTTTTACACACACACGCATTTAAAATAAAATCCAATATTAGTTTTGGTAAAAACATGCACTCGTTTTCCATATGCATTGAAATATATGTAATCGGCACATATAGGGCCTGTGTTTCCTTTACAAATATTATTGAGAATATTACATATTCTATTCTAAACAGTGGTGGAAAGAGTACTGAAAAATCATACTCAAGTAAAAGTACCATTACTTGCCTAAAAATGTAGTGCAAGTAGATTAAAAATATCTGCTGTAAATATTACTCAAAGTATGAGTAAAAAGTAGACCTTTTAAAAGTATTCAAGAGTAGTGAGTATTATGCTGTCAAAGCTGATGTTTACATGTAATTTGTGCATGTGTGTAAATGTAACATTCTGTAGTGCATCTTGTTATTGCCCAGAAGGCACACAACATCATGAGACATTAATATTAGGTTAGATTTAGGTTGTAATGTCAGGTGACCAAAATTAATTGTCAAGCCAGCATCTAAGGACAAGGTTATTTTGATGTCCAATAATGACGTCAAATGACGTTGATATTTGGGTGATTTTAGGTTGTTAGAAAGTGACCAAAATCCAGCGTCGAGCAAACATCTTAAACCAACGTCTTATATGACGTCAAATACTGACATTTATTCATCAGCTATGGCAACCAAAATCCAACATCTGATAGATGTCATAGGAGTAACGTCCACACAATGTCAAGCTGTATTACTATTGTGGAATGATTAACATGCTCTAAGAATGACCTACCACACAGCTAACACAACTGTAAAAACAGCATATGCTGGTTAGGTACAGTAGGTTTTGATAAAGCTGCTGGTTTAAGCTGGTTCTTGCTGGTCATAAGCTGGTTTATTAAGATGGTTCATTGCTAGTCATATGAATACCTTAAGATGGTCTTGACCAGCAAGAACCAACTTAAACCAGAAGTCAAGTGACTAGAACATTCAGATTTTTTTTCAGCAGAGTTAACACTTTGTTAAAAGGTGTATAATATGATTTTGAAGAGGTTTTGGCCCATTGTTACCAAGTTTCTAACATGATTAACCATGCTAGAATAGTTTAGCAGCTGTACCCATGTACTTTACAGTATTTTATTTATTTATTCATTTTCTTTTCGGCTTAGTCCCTTTATTAATCTGGGGTTGCTAAAGCGGAATGAACCGCCAACTTATCCAGCATATGTTTTACGCAGCGGATGCCCTTCCAGCTGCAACCCATCACTGGGAAACACTAATACACACCTATTCACTAATATACACTACAGACAATTTAGCTTACCCAATTCACCTATAGCGCATGTCTTTGGACTTGTGGGGGAAACCGGAGCACCCGGAGGAAACCCACGCGAACACAGGGAGTTACTTTATTTTATAGTTCTTTAAAAAGTACACTGTAAGTTTATGTAATTACGTTTGTTTGATTTATTTATTTATTAATTCAGCCGACGTGGTGGCGCAGTAGGTAGTGCTGTCGCCTCACAGAAAGAAGGTCGCTGGTTCGAGCCTCGGCTGGGTCAGTTGGCGTTTCTGTGTGGAGTTTGCATGTTCTCCCCACGTTCGCGTGGGTTTCCTCTGGGTGCTCCGGTTCCCCCATAGTCCAAAGACATGCGGTACAGGTGAATTGGGTAAGCTAAAATTGTATGAGTGTGAATGAGTGTGTGTGGATGTTTCCCAGAGATGGGTTGTAGCTGGAAGGGCATCCGCTGCGTAAAACATATGCTGGATAAGTTGGAAGTTCATTCAGCTTTGGCGACCCCTGATTAATAAAGGGACTAAGCTGAAAAGAAAATGAATGAATAAATGAATGAATGAATTTATTTATTCATTTATTTCAGACTACTAAAAATACAGGACTTCTGCAAAATGAACAAGCTTGTTTTTAGAGACATACATCTTATGTTGTAGCATTTTGCTGTATTTGTACTGTTAAGATTTGCTTTTTTTTTTTTTTATTAAATTGTGTTTTTTGCAATGCGTTTGAATCGATTTAATTAGACGTAATATACTTTTTTAATGTAAATATCATGATAGCCTTTTCAATGTAAAATTATTACAACATCTTCGCTTTTTATATTTACAAGATTTGCAACTTTAGATGCCAGGTAAATACTGTAATGTGGTGGAATTACAAAAAAAAGTACTGTAATGTAAAATACACAAAAATTTTGTATTGTTGTAACACAACTATTAGCTGTAAATTGCTTATATATCATAGTGTAATCCATTTTACAGCAATTTACAACATTTCCTTGGCAAGTAATACCTGTAAATTCTACAGGAATTTTCTTACAGCGTGTGAATACTGTAATATAAAGTGCAGCTCAGTTCATGGTAAGTGTATGGGGTTAATTAATAATATTATTCATTAATTTAATAGATAGTAACGCTACAGCATGGACAACATAAAAAATAAGTTTAATCAAAGTGGTGTACGTGAATAGACTGGCTATGGAAAATATTCTCTCAATAAATCAAAATAAATAATAAATAAAGGGCGACACGGTGGCTCAGTAGTTAGCACTGTCGCCTCACGGCAAGAAGGCCGCTGGTTCGTTGGCATTTCTGTGTGAAGTTTGCATGTTCTCCCCATGTCCATGTGGGTTTCCTCTGGGTGCTCCGGTTTCCCTCACAGTCCAAAGACATGCGCTATAGTGAATTGAATAAACTAAATTGGCTGTAGTGTATGTGTGTGTAAATGAGTTTGTATGGATGTTTCCCAGTACTGGGTTACAGCTGGAAGGGCATCTGCTGTGTAAAACATATGCTGGATAAGTTGGCGGTTCATTCCGCTGTGACGACCCCTGATAAATAAAGGGACTAAGCCGAAGGAAAATGAATGAATAAATAATACATAAATCAGGTAGTCAGTCTCAGGTGGTCATTTTTAGCCATAATAATTACCATAATAATAATAATAATAATAATAATAATAATAATAATAATAATAAGACATTGGGAGATTAGGTATAAAACATTCTAATCAATTTAACAATTTCCTCTGATTCTCCAGTTCAGCACCAAAATCTGTGGGTCATGCTTTCTTACATCATTATTATACAATTAAGCCATGCATCATAAAAGTGTCACATGACATGAGATACAACACTCAAGAGAATGCTGTGCACTTGAGGGATGAACATCATTATATCCAGTGAAGGAGGACATGCATGTGTAATGTATGTCTGTGTGTTGACTGCTCATAAACAAGGTTGTCTATTTAAAAAAACGAGCATTTAAGAATGAAAGAGGGATAACTGAAGACAGACACATGCAGACACTGACCGTACACAAATCAGCTCACCTGTCAAACAAACCTATTCAATTACACAGGCCTCCCACTAGCACTGGTGTCAAAGCACATATCTAAAAACATGTACACATAAGTAAAAGACTATATCTTGAGTGATGACGAATATCAAATCTTTTGCTTAAATTTAAAGGCAAACATTTTAAACTACTCTATAAAGCCAGATCATAGAAAACACTTGCTAAACAGATGAATACAAATTTGCTAAAAGTTATAATAAAAAGTTATTTCATGATAGATGCATTTGGATGTATATTAAACATATATTAACAAATAAAGACAACTGGTTAAGTAAAAAATATGATTAATGTCTATTACAGTACACTGTAAAAAATGGCCGTGATTTCAACGGTTAAAAAAACTGTAAAAATGCTACAGTTCAAATCTGTAACCTGGTTAACAGTATGTTTCCTTAATATATACGGTGAATAGCCGTAAATTGTTAATTTCCCAGAACTCCCTGCACGGCACACCACTTTTTATGCTTTTTGTTGACATTACTATGGATCTTTTTAGTTGTTTCCCCATCAGTAATGCATATTAGTGATTTATGTTACATCTAATGTTGATAAACAATGTTTATTTCATGACTTTAATTTTATGCGTGTTACCATACTGGTGTTTAGTAGCTGTGTGAATGACACTGAGCACCTTCTTTACACTGATACACTTTTCTGATTGTGGGAAAAGTTGTTTGTGATGAGCATTGGTTCAATATATATGAACTTTCTCATCACCACCTGCTTATGGCTGTGCTATCATGTCTATCTGTGTAACAAAAGATGTGTAGATGTTGCTAATTTAAAATACAGACATATTACCTCTATCAATTAATGAAATACGGTAGTTTACAGTAAAAATGAGAATCTACTTTTACGGTTTGTACCGTATTTTTTACGGTTAAATACTGGCAAGCACAGCTGCCGTTTTTTTACAGTAATTTTTACAGATTTATTTTTTACAGTGTACATATGTCTGTCAAAACACTCCTCTTTTTTAAAGTGCATGGTCTCCGCTACATTCATTCTTCCATGGCGGTGCGTGACACCAAAATTCATCCCGCCACGGCTACATTACAGCTTCTCATTCAAAACATTCAGTCGTTGTTGTTTTTTTTTTAAATAGCAGATTATAAATCACACCAAAACGAATTAAAAGGTAAGTGAATTATAATATAACAGCGCAAACTTTTCTGTAATCGTAGTAGTGCTGTGCGTTATTTGTTTAACCCTTTAAGGTGACATGCTGACTGACTGACTGACTGGCGCATGATGCGTGAGGCCAGCAAACACGACGTAGCTTTCAGTTAGGATGAACACAGTTTTCATAATTATGCTTTATAGATAAAGGTCTATGGTTCTGCATACAATGACTTTATCTTGCTGGAGTTTATAGACGTTTTACTTTACTTCGGGACGCATTAATGACGCTCAGGTCTATTGGAGACATTCATAAATATTCCAATAGCCAATCTAATAGATGTTGCAGACATATTCACTACAAAAACGCACTAAATCGCAATTCAGCAGTGTTTTTTGAGAGCAAACAAGAAAATCTGCACTTGAGCATCGTATATTTGAGGGCGTGCAAGAAGTTTTGTGCACGAACAGAGGGAATCGGCGCGCAAGCAAAGAGATTCGCATGCTCATAAATGCGATCTAGATTTGTAATACTATGCTCATGACATTTGTCATTGAAATAACGCCATAGGTAGTTGGTAGATTTGTTTAAAAGGCCTGCCACCAAAGCTGGAAAAAAATCCTAGAGGAAACACTGAAGTGTATTGTCACTGATTGGCTTTCATGGTGTAACATTATGCAACATATTGTTTTCAAGCTGTTTTGATTTTTTATTATTATTATTTTGCTTTTGGAAGACTGATCGAGGCATTTCGATAAGTTTTTTTTTTTAAATAGAGGAACAACATCAAATCCCTGAAGTATAATTTGCTGTGGATTTTCCATTTTTATGGGATTTGTAATGAGAAAAATAAAATGAGTTGTAAAATACACTAAGAAAAATGGCACAAAAGCTGCAACTGGGATACCTTTTCAAAAGGTCCAATTTTGTACCTAAAAGGTTCCCATTGATACTTTAAAAGAACACTTTTGTGCCTTTAAGGTACGTTGTAAAAATTCTTTCTTAAATTCTTTGTTGAATCAAAATTACTTTTCTAGTCATTTCAACTTATGTCAATCAAACTGATTAAATATTAGGTTAACGTTTAAAAAAAGAAACCTGATTAACCTATTAGAATAAGCTAAAGCAACATAAAAATATTGATTGTCTTGACTTTGTTATTAAACTTTTTGAAGTGTACCACAAGGTAGACTGATATGAACTGTACCTTCAACAAGGTACAAACCTGTACTTAAGTGCATCTGGAAAGTACTCATAGCGCTTCACTTTTTCCACAGTTTTTTTTATGTTACAGCCTTATTCCAAAATGGATTAAATTAATTTATTTCCTCAAAATTCTACTCACAATACCCCATAATGACAATGTGAATTTTTTTTTTTGAAATTTTTGCCAATTTATTAAAAATAAAAAACCTGAAAAATCACATGTACATAAGTATTCACAGCCTTTGCTCAATACTTTGTTGATGTACCTTTGGCAGCAATTACAGCCTCAAGGCTTTTTGAATATGACGCCACAAGCTTAGCACACCTGTCTTTGGGAATTTTTGCCCATTCCTCTTTGCAGTATCTCTCAAGCTCTATCAGGTTGGATGGGAAGCAACAGTGTACAGATTTTCAAATCTCTCCAGAGATGTTCAATAGGATTTAGGTCTGAGCTCTGGCTGTGCCACTCAAGGACATTCTAGGAAGAGGAGCTCTAGGAAGAGTCCTGGTGGTTCCAAACATCTTCCACTTACGGATGATGGAGGCCACTGTGCTCATAGGAACTTTCAGAGCAGCAGAAATTTTTCTCTAACCTACCCCAGCCTTGTGTCTCGAGACAATCCTGTCTCGGAGGTCTACAGACAATTCCTTTGTCTTCATGCTTGGTTTGTGCTTTGACATGCAATGCCAACCCTGGGATCTTATTTAGCCTTTTCAAATCATGTCCAATCAACTGAATTTACCACAGGTGAACTTCAATTAAGCTGCTGAAACATCTCAAGAATGATCAGTCGAAACAGAAAGTACCTGAGCTCAATTTAGAGCTTCACGGCAAAGGCTGTGAATGCTTATGTTCATGTGATTTTTCAGGTTTTTAATTTTTATTAAATTTGAAACAATTTCAAAAACTCTTTTTTCACATTGTCATTATGGGGTATTGTGTGTAGAATTTTGAGAAAATAAATTAATTAATCCATTTAGGAATAAGGCTGTAACATAAAAAATGTGGAAAAAGAGAAGCGCTATGAATGCTTTCCAGATGCACTGTAAGGTACAAATGTGGACCAATTAGGTACAAAAGTGTACCTTTTTAAAAGGTACTACCGCAATGACAGCTTTTGTAGCTTTAACTTGACAAAACATTTTGCATTACAACATACAGTATAAGCATGAATATTTAGCGACTATGTGTATTTAATAAAATGAATGTTTCTAATAAGTATCTAGATGAGTAAGTTTGGGGTGCAAGTCTGTACATTTTATGTTGTAGAATGCAACATCAAAATATCATTGAGCTTTACCACAGACCTTGTTTTACTAAAAAATATCTAATTTGAAAATCTCAAGGGAATCCACTGCAAATTATCCTTTCGTATATGTTAATTCATGTTTATTTTGTGCTATAACTAATAGTAAAAAGAAGAGATGATCAAATCATAGGCAAGTAAAGCCATCTGTCATGCCACATTATACAGATTGATTATTTGTATTTCATTGTGAAATGAACAGAATTTGAAAGCTTGGACTTGATATAAAAAGTAACGAAGCACAAGGGTTATTGCAATTATTGGATTCCAGGTGAGCCACAAATAATGTTTACTGTAGTGAAGTTCGGGGCAGCACGGTGGCACAGTGGGTAGCACAATCACCTCACAGCAAGAAGGTCGCTGGTTCGAGCCCCAGCTGGGTCAGTTGGCATTTCTGTGTGGAGTTTGCATGTTCTCCCCGTGTTCGTGTGGGTTTCCTTCGGGTACTCCGGTTTCCCCCACAAGTTCAGAAACATGTGTAGGTGAATTGGGTAGGCTAAATTGGCCGTAGTGTATGTGTGTGAATGAGTTTGTATGGATGTTTCCCAGTGATGGGTTGCAGGTGGAAGGGAATCCGCTGCATAAAACATATGCTGTATAAGTTGGCGGTTCATTCTGTTGTGGCGACCCCAGATTAATAAAGGGACTAAGCCGAAAAGAAAATGAATGATTGAATGAATGTAGTGAAGTTCACATCCTTTTCTAAATGAAACAAGCAACACATTTCAGTTTACCAAGATACCAAAATATAACTTCTGATTTTCATTTATGTTTATTTTATGCAAAAGAGTAAGGGATGTGAAGTTCACTTGCTGCACACACTGTTATGACAACGGGGATCTGTCACGCCACATCTAATAGCGGCAAAAGCACATTTATTGCTTCTATTTTCAGAACCGGATTTGAAAGCTGGGTATTAAAAGTAACAACACACAAAGGTTATTGTTATTAGGCACGCTACAAACAATATTTACTGAACACTATAAAACAATGACTGTGGTTTTAATGGTAAAAACTAAAAATGTTACAGTAAAATCTGTTACCTGGTTAACAGATCACAGTGCATGACACTTCACTTTTTTGCTATTGTTCTATGGTTCTTTTAATGTTTTCCATTAGTTACAATAGAGTTCAATGTTACATCTAATGTTGATACATAATGTTTGAGAATGCAGTATTTAAAGTGTTATAAAGAGACAAACGTTAATTATCTGCACTGTAAAAAATGCAAGGTTCCACACAATCGATTTGTGTTAGGACAACATGAAGAAATTAAGTTAACGTATATGTTTAAGTGCACTGAACTAAAACATTTAGGTTGTCCTCAAAAAAAGTTCAAGAATTGTGCTGTTTCAGCTCATTTTAGCTTCATAGTTTATTTTTTGAGTGTGTAGTTAACTTTTTTGAGTTTTCTCTAAATTGAGGTTTTAAATTATTGACTGTTAAAATATTTGAATGAAATAAAGTATTAATTATTTGTATTTTGGGCAGTCATCAACTTTACATGGTACAGTACCATTGATGGTGTTTAATTGTACAGTATGAATGACATTGAGTGCCTTTTTTATATTGGTATGCTTTTCTGCTTGTGGAAAAGCCATTTGAGATGAGCTTTGGTTTGTCTTTACCACCTGCTTTTGGTGGCATTTGTGTGTGTACTGTATATCAAAGGAACATATTATGTTAATACTTCAAAACGTTGATTAATGAAATATTGTAGTTTACTGAAAAATGTACAATCCTTTTAACTGAATTTTAACAGTCACCATTTATTTTACATTGAAGTGTTTTTCACATTGGATTTCATGCACCAACAGAAAGCAGCTAAAACACTGCTGTTTAGATTTAAGAAAAAATATGAGTATTGATTAGGAAATAAAGACTCTTAATCAAGCACTAGCATCCATCCACACAGCTGTTATTGTTTAACCAAACTGTTACAGTTTATCCGTGTTAAAGTGATAGTTCACTCAAAAGTAAAAATGTACTCACAGTTTGCTCTCCTTCAAGTGGCTCCAAACGTGTTTGAGTTTCTTTATTCTGTTAAACCTAAAGAAGATATTTTGAAGAATGATGAAAACTGGTAACCATTGACTTCCATAGTAGGAAAAACAAACAGTTAAGATGGAAGTCAGTGGTTACCAGTTCTCATCATTCTTCAAAACATTTTCTTCTAGGTTGAACAGAATACAGAACAAGTATTGATTTGAAACAAGTAAAGGTAAATTTAAAGTATTTTTTGGTTGAACTATCCCTTTATGAGCACAAAATAGACACTTACACTCAATTCTCATTGGAAAAAATGTTAATTAAACGTCGCTGTTTCAGTCACCGGTTGAATGAGGAAATTATTATATTTACAAAGTGCATAAACATGTCAAACTTCTGTTTTAATACATACAAGGGAAATTGAACCGCAATTGTTTTTTTACTTTGTCCCACAGCTCTGATCTGATATCTGATTAAACTAGTAAAGTAAGTAAAAAAGTAAAAGAAATAAGACTGCAACACAAAGCCAAACTTACATACTGTACGCTCATCGGCCACTTTATTAGGTACATCTGTCCAACTGCTCGTTAACGCAAATTTCTAATCAGCCAATCGCGTGGTAGCAAACTCAATGCATTTAGGCATGTAGACATGGTCAAGACAATTTGCTGCAGTTCAAAACCTCTCAGACTGGTTTCACTGTACTCGAATGGCCTCAACAGTCACCAGATCTCAATCCAATAGAGCACCTTTGGAATATGGTGGAACTGGAGATTCGCATCATGGATGTGCAGCCGACAAATCTGCAGCAACTGCATGATGCTATCATGTCAATATGGGCCAAAATCTCTGAGGAATATTTCCAGTACCTTGTTGAATCTATGCCACGCAGGATTAAGGCAGTTCTGAAGGCAAAAGAGGGTCTAACCAGGTACTAGTAAGTAACCTAATAAAGTGGCCGGTGAGTGTATAGGACATGCATGAGCACTAAAGCTGAAGTCTGTCATCACAGTTGTCATCATGCTAGACAAGCAATGTGTGAAGTATTTAAACATGTCACCCTTACACACACCCAAACACACACGAAACAATGTACATCATGTGTAGGGGTGCTCCGATCGATTGGCCGAAGATCGGTATCGGCCGATAATCACATTTTATGACTCGATCGGTACTCGCTAACTTGGCCGATCTTACGAACCGATCACAATTGATGACATCAACAGGACATACACGATGAGTGGGGACGTAAATGTTTTGGCGCCGCAGTCATATCATCACCGGTGTGGAATTATTATGACGTTTCGAGAAACAATGAAAAATTCGCTAATTGTCGTTTATGTTCCAAAGAAATCTCACGTGGAGGAGCATCATCCAAAACATTTGATACAACGAACCTGATTCGGCACTTAAGAACGAGCCACCGCGAGTCCTATGGTGAATACGAAAAACTGTCGACTGCAAAAAAAGGCAACGGTAACTAGTAATGCGACACTCACTCAGCCATCCATTACAGACAATCTGAAAAAACACGAACTGTACACACCAGACAACAAGAGAGCTAAGGATATAACCGCGAAGATAATGGAATTTATATGCATTGACAACCAGCCTCTGTCAGTCACAGAAGACATTGCATTTAAACGCCTCATTGAACATCTTGAACCACGATATCAACTGCCACGGCGCAAATATTTTACTGATGTTGCTCTCCCAGAGTTATATCAAATCGTCTACAGCCACATAAACAGTCTACTTCACGAAAATGTGACCGCTGTTTATTTTGTCCTTCCAGGTTCACTGTACTACTGGACAATGTTTAAATAAACCTTGTGGGTTGCATCAGCGTGCTCAATTTTTTTTTTATTATTTTTGTCTCAGTATCCTGATGTGCAGTGTTATGCATTAACCCCATTGTAAAAGCATATTATAATATTCACTGTATAATAAATACTTATTTGTGATTATTTAGTACTCTGTTAAAACAATAGTTTTATTACATATAGTGTTAAAATGTAACAAAAATATAACAAAGGCAACAACAATAGTATTACTTTATCTGAAAAAGAGTTAATGGTGATCAGAGAGCTTACATATCAGTTATATAAACTTGAAGCATCAGAATCGGCATTGGTATCGGCCGATCAGCATGACAAAAAATCGGTACTCGGTATCGGTGACAAAAATCCTGATCGGAGCATCACTAATCATGTGTAAAAGATGTCAGAAATGGTTCAGTGTACAATTCTCTGAATCAGAGAAAAATATAAACATCTCTCGGATGAAATCAAAAACTTTGGGCTTTAATTTAAAAAGACTGTAGATTAAAAGCCAAAAGATACTCACAGACACCAAAGTTTGAATCCTGATTCGACATTTTTTCCCCAACACCTCGATGGTTGTCTGCAACTCTTCCAGTGGACGAATGTGAACCACTCACTTCCTAGAGAGAGAAATAGAGGGAGAGAGAGAGAGAGAGAGAGAGAGAGAGAGAGAGAGAGAGAGAGAGAGCCAGGTGTGGTTAGTGAACACTTTCTAGTCCGTGTTTCGTTTGCATTCACCACCAGTTCCACAAGACATCGAACAAAAGTTCAGAAGCGAGGCTGTGCTACATGAAGCGTGTGCGAGTTTGTTTTGTCTGTTTATCATTAACAGTAGATCAACAAGGCTTAGTTTTTTTGCGTTACATAAGCAAGAGTTCACCTGAAAGCTGTCACCAAGTCAATAGTAGTGCCCTTGAAAGAGGAACATGAATAGGGAAGGAGACCGAAGCATGGAAATAAACTGCCAACTGTTAACCATATTCATTTACATAGAAACAAAAGGAAATATATTTTTATAAAGTTTGTATGAATGTATTTCCATCGTGTGCATCATAACAGGCATCAAAGACAAATACATTCTTCTGTTAACTAAAAACCATGGTGTGCAAAGTACATAAACCAAATACTCTTTTTCAGATTTACTTGAGTCAAAACTCTTATATTACTCTAATATAATAAATATTTTGCTGCTTGTTTATTCATTTATTTATTTTCTTTTCGGCTTTGTCCCTTTATTAATCAGGGGTTGCCACAGTGTAATGAACCGCCAACCTATCCAGCATATGTTTTACGCAGCGGATGCCCTTCCAGCATACCCATCCCTGGGAAACAACCATACACACTCATTCACACACATACACTACGGACAATTTAGCTTACCCAATTCACCTATACCACATGTTTTTTGGACTTGTGGGGGGAACTGGAGCACCCAAAGGAAACCCATGTGAACACAGGGAGGGTGACAAACATAAAGATAGAAAAAAAGTTGTATACAATTAAATGGGTTTTAATAGCAAACATTAATTTTGATTATTTTAACTTAATTAAGGTGTCAGAACAAATCAATTTAAAGGTGCTATATGTAAGTTTTTGACTCTTCTAAAGCATAAAAATACCATAATATGTGTGCAGATATTTAAGAAACATCCCAAGTGAACATACTTGTTTAACTGAAAAACAATGCTGAAGTCAGATATTCTGCTTTGAAAATGGGTTTTCCGTGCCGGAACGCTGTCTTTGTTTAGATAAATTTCATATGCACGATGCCAGTTTAGCCAATTATATGTCAGCACCCTGGGTTGCCTTGTTGGAAAACAGCGTATTTCATTCATTCATTCAGAAAGACTCTGAAAGCATGCGTCCGTGACCAAAAAGAACAGTATGGGAGACAGATGCAGTTCCACATGAGGTTATTAATTAGCAAATTACATAAATATTACGAACGTAAACATTAGGTGAGCAGGTTACATTGTAACCGCGTGTCCTAACAACACGCTGTGACGAGAGAGGCAGTGATCAGCTATTTGGCTGTTTGCACCAGACGAAACACGGCAGAAATGTAAATACAGCCTTTCAGAAGCACAGAATATGCACTCGCTCACGAAACGGTAAGGTTTAGAATCTATTTAATACATGTTAACCCACTTTAACATCAATGTAGATGCTGAATCACTCATATGTGTTGAGTTCTAAAGTTCAATTTCAGACGGTTTATTGTATTTTCAAGATCTGAGGTGAACTTTCTGCTTTCAGTATATGGCAACAAATGCCATGTAAAATGCATTCAAACTCGCATTGTTAGCATTTAGCACAGAATAAAGCACACAAGGCTTACCTGAGGTGATCTAGCCGTCATAGGTTTCTGTTGTTCAGCTGTGAGAAATAGAAGCCATTTCTAATATATCAATTCGAGGTGTTGGTTAGGACAAAAACTCCTTTTAATATGGAAAATATTCCCTCTATCGCGTGTCGTTGCTTTTATTTAGAACACAGTTTAAATCACTCGCTCCTGTACACAATCTGGCATCCCAGCGTACTTTTATTATGATCCAGGAGTGCAATACCTAGTTCAACCACTGGGTGTCAAACTTACATAATGCACCTTTAATTAGTAAATCATTAATCAGAGATTCTCTTATTGAATCATTTGTATCTGTGAGTAGTGAACTAGAGACTCACCCTGACCAAATCATGAGAACCAGTTATTCGTTACCCGGAGACTTGCTCTGACCAAATAATTTGAATCAGTGATTGGACAACTGGAGACTCGCTCTGGGGGTGACACGGTGGCTCAGTGGTTAGCACTGTCCCCTCACAACAAAAAGGTCGCTGGTTCCAGTCCTAGCTGGGCCAGTTGGCATTTCTGTATTGAGTTTGCATGTTCTCCCCATGTTTGCATGGGTTTCCTCCGGGTGCTCAGGTTTCCCCCCACAGTCCAAAGACACGCGGTATATGTGAATTGGGTAAACAAAATTGACCGCAGTGTGTGTGTGTGTGTGTGTGTGTGTGTGTGTGTGAATGGAAGTGTGAATGGGTGTTTCCCAGTACTGGGTAGCTGGAAGGGCATCCGCTGCGTAAAACATATAATAGAACATGGAATAGTTGGTGGTTCATTCCGCTGTGGCGACCCTGATAATGAGGCAATGAATGAATGAATGAATGAGACTTACTCTGACTGGATGATTTGACTGTCATTAACTGGAGATTAACTGGATCATTTGAATCAGTGAGTTGATAACTGGAGACTCACTCTGACCAAATTATTTGGATCAGTTAATTATTAACTGGAGACTCGCTCTGAATGGATCATCTAAATCAGTGTTAACAGGTTTCATGTTTCATGGCTTACATAGTTTACTGTTTTTTTTCTGTTTATTTACGGTTGTGAATTGCATTAAGGGATGTTTGATCTTTGCTCTGTCGACTTTTGATGATGAAAATTCAACTGTGCATTTTATCGAAGTGCCAATTTTAGTGGGTTGAAACAATATATTGTATAATAAATAATAGAATAAAATCTGTAAAATAACAGAAAAACTACTGGTAGTTTATTACCGCTAAACCAGACAATATATCACATCAAACTAATAAAAATGTCCGTAAAAGCACTTTTTTCAAACATTTTAGATCAAAGAAGGAAAGATCAAGTTCCCACAATGAAATTAAAAAGCATAAATAAATAAATAAATAAATAATAATAATAATAAGGCTGCACGGTGGCGCAGTGGGTAGCATGTTCGCCTCACAGCAAGAAGGATGCTGGTTCGAGCCTCGACTGGGTAAGTTGGCGTTTCTGTGTGAAGTTTGCATGTTCTCTCCGTGTTCGTGTGGGTTTCCCCCACAAGTCCAAAGACATGCACTATAGGTGAATTGGGTTGGCTAAATTGTTCGTAGTGTATGTGTGTGAATAGGTGTGTATGGATGTTTCCCAGTTATGGGTTGCAGCTGGAAGGGCATCCGCTGCGTAAAACATGTGCTGGATAAGTTGGAGGTTCATTCTGCTGTGGCGACCCCAGATTAATAAAGGGACTAAACCGAAAAGAAAATGAATGAATGAATAATAATAATAATAAAACATGAATCACAAAATATGGAAAATTGTTCATTTATAGGTATGTTTTTTACAGTGTTCATCAAATGAAACCCTAGTTTAGTAATAGGTCTTTTATATAATATTATTATTAGATGCGTGTTTGCTTTTGAATAGTAATGAGCAACAATAATATAAAAATGAGGAATAGAATAATAGTCTTCAACTTTCACATCATTTTGGGTCTCTAAATGGCTCAAGATGAAGATTTTTTTGATAGAGTTTTAACATTTTTCCAAGAAAATCAACCCTTTGGTAAAGTAGATGGAAACCAGGAACATTTTTTATTTATTTATTTTTATTTATTTAAGCTTTATAAAAGAAATCAATAGCAATAGTACATATTTCAAGCCTTGCAATTGCATGATTAATTTTTTATATGAGGAACAGAATCACTTCTCTGCTGACATCAGCATTCACTTTCATTATGTGGAAAATATTTTTATGTGTGTGTTTTCCATGCAAGAGTGAGTAAGTGATCCTATCTGGCAATAAAGTAAATAAAAAAACACACTCAATATATTGTATTTATGACCCACACATCGGTATATTTACGCTACAGTAAAAATGAGTTTGGTTCTCTAGCACTCTCTTTCCTCTCTCTCTGTTTTGCTTCACAAAACAATTTGCAAATCAAATCTTCCTCGGTATCTGCACAACACATGCAGCTGAGAAAGAAAGTTCAGCCCATGAGGAAGGGGAAATCAACACTGTCCCACACATGCTAATGCACATGCACATTGATTGTATCCTGCGGAGTCACATTTCACTATTCGGCTCATCTGGCACGAGACGCAAACAGAGACTGTCAAATACAGAGCCAGGGGTCACAGGCCAGCCTGCCCAGCGGAGAACAGGTGCTTTCGTTTACATACAACCAAAGGCCGAGTGTCACTTTATAAGTTATGCTGCAAGTCAATTAAAAGCTAACGGCTCTAAATGAAATCTATTAAACAGCCATGAAGGCTTCTCTTGTTATGTCATTACCAAACGATGGTATTTTGCTATACACACTCAACAAAAAAACAAATCCTTTTGCTGCTTGTTCAAACTACTTCTGAGCAATTCCAGCGTCATGGATGTGACATTTGCAGTAAAATCTCAAAACATAAATTCACAGGGAAAGTAGTTGTTCACATTATATTGAAACATCAGTTTATATTTTCCAAAACAACTAACTTCAGAGTTATGGGATCAAAAAAATATCAATCTGTAAACATTTTTTATACTTTAAACGAGTAAAATAAATATGCGTTATGGATGTGGCCAATAAAGTCTGCAAGTTTACAGTATACAACATATTTTGTAGAAATTCTGTGAATTAAACTGCATAACCCAAAAGAAACAATGCTATTCAAAAGGATAAGAGTTGGCTCTTTATGGAACAAAAATAATTGACTTTGTTTTATTTGACATTTTTGCATTTATGAGGGAAAAGCTTTGTTATAGATGTGGCATCTCTCCATTATGGATGTGATAAATGTGAAATTGCCACTTGTGTGACTTTGGTAAATCAAATATAATTGTTTGAGTACATTGACAGAGACATTTTTGAGTATGTTTGCAGTGCTGTAAAATACAAGCCAACACAAACAACTTAAAAAGGGTTTCGCTATTTTGGTAAAAACGTAATCTTTTTCATGGCAAGTTTGACATTTGCATGGAATTGCTCTTATTTAAAGTGAGTTGAAACAACACAATTCTTAAGGTTTTTTCGGGGGAGGAACATAAGGCAAACTTATTTGATTTCAACATATGTTCATTCTGAACAAGTAGCCCTATACACATTTCTGGAAATCGTGATTTATGTAGTACAGAAGTACAAATGGCTGCATTTCATTTATTTTTTTAAACGAACGCTACGGGGCGGTATGACACCATTCCTTTTCACGCCTACCAGCTGACCGCTTACCTCCGTATAGACAACTTTCCGGTTGTTACCAGTTTGTCCAGTTAGCTCACCATGTATGTCGGTAGACTTGAGATGCAGAGAGATGACCACGACGACGGGGTTCGAGTCTGGTGAAAAATGTCTCCAGAAAGCGGGTAAGACAAAAACAGAAGCCAAAAAATAAAATAAACAAGTAAATAACAGGGAGAGAATGTGGTAAAATGTGGTAAAAGTCAGGTGAGGACTTTTCTTTTTCTGAATTGCTTTTTAATTTTGTCGATTGGGTTTGTCAATCGGTGGTTTTTAAAATACTATTGGTTGGGTTTAGGGAAGGGGGCGGGTGGGTCAGTTGATCAGTCAGTCAGTCATTCAGCCAGCCGACAGTGGCCTCTGGTGGATTTACAGAACAGCAGGCGTGAATGGCACTCCAGAGAGGAATTTAAGATCTCAAAATGTGTACACAGTGGCCTCTCTTGGATTCGCGAAAACAAAAACTGCAAAAAAAAAAAAAACATAGCTCCCAAGATGTATTTGACGGTCTCCAGAAGTGTATGTAGAGGTACGTTTTCAGAATGAGCCTGAGTTGAAAATATTCAATGGAATTACTAAATACCAATGGTAAACGGTTGCAAACTATTTATATGGGCTGAATTTAAATTAGTAAGTAAGTAAAGTAAGTAATGAGTATTTATATAGCGCATTTATTGTGTATGGACATACACCCAAAGTGCCTCACAATCATGAGGGGGGGTTCTCCTCACTCCACCAGCAGTGTGCAGCATCCACTTGGATGATGCGAGGGCAGCCACAAGACAACGACGCCAGTGCACTCACCACACACCAGCTAGGTGGAGTGAAGAGACATTGATACAGCCAATTCGGTGGATGGGGATGATTGGGAGGCCATAATTGGTAAGGGCCAATGGAGGGAATTTTGCCAGGACACTGGGGTTACACCCCCAATATTTACGAGAAGTGCCATGTCATTTTTAATGAATGAATTAAATTGAGTAATGTTCAACTTAATTTGTTTGTTTTCAGCCCATATTTAACCATAACGCAGCCCATATACATTGTTTGCAACCACCTTAAATTTTTTTTAGTAAATCCAATGAATCATTTTTTCAGTGTAGTACACTGAAACCAATTCTGTTAAATCTATTGAAGAAGTTACATTTTTACCTGGATAACGATTAAAAGAGCTGTGCGCTAATTCGCTTGAACAAACAGAAGAGATATGATCTGTTTCTAGTCATTTATTTCCAACAGTATGCCTTTTTGAGAATCTAAATCAATCAAAGGTTATACCAAAGCCCTACTGTAAATGATTTACATGTACAAACAAGTGATTAGTTACTTTACTTGAAAAAAGTGAGTAAACCCATTGTCTTAAAAGCAACAAGTTGATTTTACTTAAAAAGTCAGCAAACACATTGACTTAAGTTTTATAATTTTGCAGTTTGTTTAACTTAATACTTATAAAGCAATGAGTTTACTCTCTTTTTAAGTAAAGTCAACTACTTGCTTTTTGTAAACTGTGACGTTATCAGATGGTAATACCCAGCCTGATCTCACGAGGAAACGTAAGTATTTAAAGTTTTGTCAGTTTAGTGGCTAATTCGTATGAATTCGTACGAGTTCAGTCGTACAAAAATGTGCGATTTTAAAAAGGAGGCACCCAACCGCACTCCTAACCCCAACCGTCATTGGGTGATGAGCAAATCGTAGTAATTTGTACAAATTATATTGTACGAATTCATACGAATTAGCCACTAAATCAAAAAGTTACAAATTGCCATGAGATTGCGTTGTAATACCATAGTGTTACAGTATGATACACTCTAATATATGGTTATAGTTCTGTTATGTTAGTGAAGATGTCATAATGTAAACTGTTACATGTTATATGTAAAAAAAATCATCTCACGGTGGACTAAAAACCAACAGGAAGTGAAGAAATTGTTGCAAAAAGAAAATACTGAAGTTTTTGTTGGACTGAAGGTTTGTTGAATTTGCTTGACAGCAGAGACACCGGCTGCCACTGAGGCCCAACAAAGTGTTACAGTTGTGTAAATATTGCCATAGTAAAAGTTGTCTGAATTATCTTCATGTTGATTGTAATTACATACTGTACCCTGTTCTTTCAAAGATAGAGTTCAACTGTAAAGAACTGAATTCTTGTTGTATATTATTACTGTTTTTTAAACAAACTGCACTCAAAAAAATTATGTTTGCTCTTTGTTCAAACTACTAATTTAAAATGAGCAAAAATGAAACAATTCTTGAGTTTTTTGGAAGACAACTTAATTGTTTTGTGTTCAATCCACTTAAATACAAATCGAATACATCGTTAAGCTGTTTTGTGTTATTTATTTAGTGTTGTGCAAAGAACTGCATGAAACTAATCCTTTATTGGTCATTAATATGTCTTTGTAAATATCATTAGTGTGAAAAGGACAAAAGTTGTTGGCATCATACTGCCCCGTAGCATTTATTTAAACTGTAGTCAATCGTATAAGGTCTGTTTTTGCGGTTTCACAAAGAGCACTTATAGCCAATGAGCATGATGAGCATCATGTTTGCTTAAGGGGCCTCATCATGAGAATACAATGTATTTTAATGTTGCGTTTTGATCTGTGTTAACTAAACAAGTAAAGAGGGAACCTTTAAAAAAACTAATCAAGCTTTAATGGGTTCATGTTAATATTATATCAGTTTTTAAAGCTGCTTAATAACCTCACCTGGCCAACATTATATCCAGTCTTTCCTGTCGTGATAATGAAAATATCACAAGAAACTGCAACTATCATATGATATTTGCAGAGATATCAGACAGGGACTCAAATATCACTATGAAAAATCCTCCCACAGGAACTGACTGGAATTGTAATGTTCATTTGCCTAAAATATGTTAATTACCAGTTGACCTTAGCTCTGTTGTTCATAGATGTTTTTTGATTATTTATGCTATTGAAATGCATTATGTAATATAACATTCTCCCCATCAAAGGTTGTAATGCACATTCAATAAATGTGTAAATAAATCTAAAACACCCATCAATAACAAGCAATGGGTGAAATTGTGTTAAGGTGTTCACATTGCCTCTTTTCTTGCACTTAGGTTTGTTTGTAAATTTAAAAATAGACATGTAACTTGACAACTAAAACAGCAATGGTGACATATCTACACACACTTAGTGATTTCTTTACAGTAGAATACCAAATACAGTACAGATTGTTATATATTGTTACAACCCTGCGAAAAGAAGAAACATTTTGTTTTACAGTTCAGATATAATAATTGTATCATTGTCAAAAACTTTGTATTTCAATTTCTTGAAAAAACAAAAAAACTATTTAAATCAATGACCAAAACACATAAAAAAATAGTTTTTAATTAAAAATGGTGTATAAATAGGCTTAAATAGAAAAGGTAAGTATTATATAAGCATAATACACACTGGTCACAAGTTACTTTGAACTTGCAGTCTATAAGTGTCCTGATGACTATGTCATTTTAAGTCATGTGGCATATGATATAGCTCATCACAGTTTACTACATTTGCTCAAATTACAAGATGCTCAAAATACACTAAACTGGAAATACCAGCATTTTAAAAATTTGTACACACCAGATGACAATAAATTTTAATTTCAACTACTAAACCAAACCTGTCTTTGTTTTTCAATTCAGAAATCTGGCAACCTTCATGTGGTTGTGTGTATGTTATATATAGACCCTTTTGAGGGATGTAAACAAAAACAATAGTCCCAACGTAATTTCCTATTTTTAATTTCTATAGCTTCAGAGAATCCAAAAAGAGCCACATGTTAATAAATAATGTTATAATGGCTGTTTTAACATGAAGTTATGATTGAATTGCTTCTTGTTACAATTAGAGTTTGTTAGTAGTTTGATAACAAGCAGGAAATGTTCATGAGCCAATGACATCGCCACATTGAAATGGCCTTTCGTTATTCTTACACATTTGTTATGATGAAGTTACAACTTATTATATTTATAAAATAATGTATGTGTCTAAATATCATCAGGAAAATATTGAATTAATCACTGGATCATTTTCTACTCATTACAGTATTGAGCTAACTATATGACAAAACTATGTGAATTTGAATTGTGTCAATTTGAGTTATTGACATTATATGCGGGTGACAAAGTGGCTCAGTCGCCTCACAGCAAAGAAGTCGCTGGTTCGAGTTCTGGCTGGGTCAGTTGGCATTTCGGTGTGGAGTTTGCATGTTCTCCCAATATTGGCATGGGTTTCCTCCAGGTGCTCCGGTTTCCCCCACAGTCTAAAGACATGCGCTATAGGTGAATTGAATAAGTTAAATTGGCCGTAGTGTATGAGTGTGAATGAGTGTGTATGGGTGTTTCCTCGTACTGGGTTGCAGCTGAAAGCTGGTATAAAACATATGCTAGAATAGTTGGCGGTTCATTCCACTGTGGCGACCCCTGATAAATAAAGGGACTAAGCCGGAGGAAAATGAATGAATGAATTAAGTTTATATGTCTTTTAAAATAGTTTTGAATTTGATTTTCTTTACTTGAATACTGACCATTTGAAATTTAAGACAACACAATTTTTAAGACTTTTAAGACATATTTTCAAATTACAGATTTTTATTTTAAAAGTTTTTATTTACTCATTTGTTACTCATTTACTTACACTGTTTTTAACTAAACATCTCTTCTTAGGATTTCAATGATCGTGATTCACAGGTGATTTTGCAACCATGATCTCTGATAACTTTTAATATTAAAAGCACTAATAATACTAATGCATTATTAGTGGAGGAAAAAGTACTGAAAAATCATATTTAAGTAAAAGTACCATTACTTGCCTAAAAATGTAGTGCAAGTAAAGTAAAAGTATCTGTTGTAAATATTACTCAAAGTATGAGTAAAAAGTAGCCCTTTCAAAAGTACTCTAGAGTAGTGGGTAGTGAGTATTACGCTGTAAAAAGCTGATGCGTTTACATGTAATTTGTGGATGTGTGTGTAAACGTAACATTCTGTAGTGCATTTTGTGATTGCCCAGCAGGCACACAACATCATACAGTAAGACGTTAATATTAGGTTAGATTTAGGTCGTGACGTCAGGTGACCAAAATTTAATGTATAGCCAGTGTCTAAGGACAACATTATTTTGACGTCAAATAACAATGCCAAATGACATTAATATTTGGTTGATTTTAGGTTGTGCTGGAAACCCAATGTCAAGCCAACATATTACACCAACGCCATATTCAAGTTAAATACTGACATTTATTTGTCAGGTATGGCAACCAAAATCCAACATCTGATAGACATCATAATGGTAATGTCCACACAACGTTAAGCTGTATCATCATTAAACATTGATATATGGTTGATTTTAGGTTGGACATTGATGTTGGCCTGACATCCATTTCATTTCATTTTCAAACAAAATGCAATGCCCCCACGATGCTGCGGTACAACGTCAATCTGACGTCATGTTCACATCCTGTGCCTGCTGGGTGTTTAAGGCCATTTTGGTCATCATACAGTAAAAATCCGTCATCTTCTCATCAGTGACGTGCTTCTAAACAGTCTCAGGGTCAATGAGTGTAAAGATTTTGGACCCTTTTAATGCTTCCAAACAGTTTGCTGCAATCACAAATGTCTTGAGGTAGTTCACTATTATGCAATTTACCTTCTACAGTATGTGTGATTTGATTGGACAGGAATCACAAGACCGATTTTTCTGCTCAGCCAATCCCCATAGACAAGAAAAAAATTAAGTAGTGACTGCAGGTGGAAGGAAAATAGAGGAGAAAAAGTACAGATACAGCACTACAAATGTACTCAAGGGAAAGTAAAAGTACACATTTATACGTAAAACTACTACTAAATTACTATTCCTTAGAAAAACTACTCAATTATAGTAGTTTGAGTTTATTTGTTACTTTACATCACTGTGCATTATGCAATTTAAAAGCATTAATGAATCAAAAACACCTGCTGCTACAAAGAACTGTTAATTAAAACATTAATTAAAACAAATATTTATTTCACTGCTTACTTACTTACTCCCAGGGCCATTTTATATCGATTGATATTTAGCCGCATCATATTGGTGTTTCATAACATCTAGTTTTTTTATGAGGTGGGTTGTTAGCCCAACGCTCAACCCCCAACCTGGAGGACCAGGACATACACACATACACTACGGACAATTTAGCTTACTCAATTCACCTACAGCACATGTCTTTTGACCGTGGGGGAAAGCGGAGAAAACCCACGCGAACACTGAGAGAACAGGCAAGCTCCACACAGAAATGCCAACTGACCCAGCCGGGGGTCGAACAAGCGACCTTCTTGCAGTGAGGCGACAGTGCTAACCATTGCGCCACTGTGTCACCCTTATTTCAGTACAGAGATTCTAATTTTCAAAATGTACTTTCAAGCCTTTTTAAGGATCCCAAAATGGCATTATTGTGTAAATCAGTGAAGAGAAACACAATAGCAGTTTTTAGTCGAAAATGGTGTTGTAATGAGCCCTGAACTAAAAACATAATAAAAAGATATAATAGTATAATAATAATAATAATAATAATAATAATGATAATAATAAAAGTAATAATACACTGGTCACAAGTTGCTCTGCATGAGTTTGTAGTCTATAAATATGTATTTTGAGTAGCGTGACATACTATATGGCTCATCACGGTTTACTAGATTTGCTCAAATTACAAAATGCTCAAAATACACTAAACTGGAATTACCAGCATTTACCAGCAATGACCTCATTTTCACTTGAGAAATCTGGTCACTTTCACACGTTTGTGTGTGCATTTAAAGGGAACGTTCACCCAAAGTGTTCTTACTTCCTTTGTGTTCAACAGAAGAAAGAAATTCATAAAAGTTTAGAACTTGAGTGTGAGCACATAGTATGTAACTTATTTTTGTGTGTGTGAACTATCCCTTTCAATGTAGTTGTGGTTACACATTTGTAGTGATGAAGTTAAAAACCATTTATAAACTAACCTCCAATAAGGCATTGTGCAAGCGTAAAAATACATGTACAGTTGAAGTCAGAATTATTAGCCCCCCTGAATTATTAGCCCCCCATGTGCTCCGGTTTCCCCCACAGTCCAAAGGCATGCACTATAGGTGAATTGAATAAACTAAATTGGCTATAGTGTATGTGTGTGAATGAGAGTGTATGGATGTTTCCCGGTATGGGTTGCAGCTGGAAGGGCATCCACTGTGTAAAACATACAGTTGAAGTCAGAATTATTAGCCCCCCTGAATTATTTGCCCCCTTGTTTATTTTTTTCCCCAATTTCTGTTTAACGGAGAGAAGATTTTTTCAACACATTTCTAAACATATTAGTTTTATCAACTAATAAAACTAATTTATTTTATCTTTGCTATGATGACAGTAAATAATATTTTACTTAATATTTTTCAAGACACTTCTATACAGCTTAAAGTGACATTTAAAGGCTTAACTAGGTTAATTAGGTTAACTAGGCAGGTTAGGGTGATTAGGCAAGTTATTGTATAACGATGGTTTGTTCTGTAGACTATCGAAAAAAAATTAGCTTAAAGGGGCTAATAATTTTGACCTTAAAATGGTGTTTAAAAAATTAAAAACTGATTTGATTCTAGCCAAAATAAAACAAATAAGACTTTCTCCAGAAGAAAAAATATTATCAGACATACTGTGAAAATTTCCTTGCTCTGTTAAACATCATTTGGGAAATATTTAAAAAAGAAAACAAAAAAAAATCAAAGGGGGGCTAATAATTCTGACTTCAACTGTATTTGTAAATCACTATCTGCAACTATCCGTAATATTTTTTACAGTACAGAGATGATAAAGGTATAATTTTTTAAAAAGTTTTATTTTGAAAAACACTTTCAAAAGTTTGCATTTTTGGCTCCAAAACAGCATCATGTAGATCAGCTGCTTAAACATGAAATGTTTTCAGTTTTATGTTGATAATGGTGTGCTATGTCATTCATTCACTTATTCATTTTCCTTCAGCTTAGTCCCTTTATTCATCTAGGGTCGCCAGAGCAGAACGAACCGCCTACTTATCCAGCATATGTTTTACACAGTGGATGCCCTTCCAGCTGTGACCCATACTGGGAAACATCCATACACTCTCATTCACACACATACACTATGGTCAATTTAGTTTATTTAATTCACCTATAGCGCATGTCTTTGGACTGTGGGGGGAAACCAGAGCACATGGAGGAAACCCCCACGAACTCAGGGAGAACATGCAAACTCCACACAGAAATGCCAACTGACCCAGCCGGGACTCGAACTAGCAACCTTCTTGCTTTGAGGCGACAGTGCTAACCACTGAGCCACTGTGCCGCCCAAGTAAGGATTCACTTTAATCTGTAATACGACTAAAAAGTGGTCATAAACATACATTTCCTCAGTTCAAATGAATAACAGCTTGGACCTGGAAACAGTATTTAATACTTCACAACTTAAACACATACAGTTTATCACAGTATACATTTTTTTTTTCACAAAATACACCAAACATTTTTAACATACGGCACACGGCTGATTTAGCAATGTCCTTCAGTTCATCAGCTCACCTCTGAGCATTTTTTGTGTCTGTAAGGGGGTTTCCTGTTTTTGTAAGCACCGCTGAGAGTCTCCATTACTCTCCTGTCTCTGTGATAAGTGGACATATTTAAACATGAGTCACTGACCTGCTGTTAGAAAAACAAGACGCCCCCCCCCCCTTCTCTTTCTCATACACATGCAAACAAATATAAATCCATCTACATGCACAAACACAAATATTTCCCCCTGCTGTGTGAAAACAAACTGAGAGGATTTTCAGGAGGAAAGAAAGAGTGATATAGGATGACAGAACAAGGCAGCAGGTTCATCATCAGCATGAGGTGAGGACGTGGTATGATTAGCATTCACACATGAGATGACACAAAAACACATAGCGAACATCCCTACCAACATGAAAACATCTCTAAATCTGAGTTATTGTCCTCAGGCCTTGACCTGCGGCCTATGTTTTGCTTTATTTAACACCGAAGGGAGCCAGAAACGGTCACAAGGCTCTGCTTTTAGCTTTGAGCGTAACGCATAGCACAGGGATAGCTATGAAAGAGTGAGATGACAGCACCTAATACTTTCTACACTTTTAGCAGTGAAGTTACTGTGTTTGTAGGGTATATTTAGCCGTGGCAGGGCAGTGTGAGCTAGCGTTAGCCGGTAGCTTGAGCTATTCAAAACTACATGACGACAACGCTGCTGGAGAAAATAATTTTGAGTCACTCTTTGGTTTGTAAAAATACTTTTAGAGTAACACACTTACTATGCACAGTGGTGTTAATAATGTAGAAATAATAATTATAATAAAAAATTAGCAAACGTTTAACTGCTATTTTAGGCATGTTACCAAGCAGTTCCTGAGGCTGGATTTTTCTTATTGTTATTAAGTTTCACGTCTGGTATCTCTCCACATATTATGTGATATCTGCAGCTTTTGTCAGCTTTAAAAATTCATTGGATATAACATTGCTCAGATAAGGTGTCTAAGCCATTTTAAGAGATGTTCTCATTTTATGAGACGAGTTCTCACGTTAACACATACCGCATGTTTAAGGCTGTAACCTTACTCTTCAGCACACTTTTAAAAAGACCACTTATTTGGTAAATTATATACCTAAAAAATATATAAAGTTAAATTTAATGTAAAGTGAATTGTAATTTAAAGAGAACGTATAAGCCTATTTATATTTGTATTATTTTTTATACATTAAAGTGGACCTATTATACAAAAATCACTTTTATAAGAGGTTTAAACATAGTTGTGTGGCAAGTCTGTGTATATAACCAGCTTCTAATGGTTAACATTTATTAATTTTATTTTTTATAATCATACTTCATAAAAAAAGTCTGCAGAAACACTTTGATCGAGATTCTCCCTTTGTTTGTGTAATCAGAGGACGAAAGCCCCGCCCATTAGTGACGATCTCTCCTTCATTAGCATAAGATGTTAGTCCTGTTTTTAAATCTGCCACTATGCTGACACACAGGAATTTGTAGCTCCGCCCTATTTTAATAAGGGCTGGAGGACAATCTCATTTGAATTTAAAGCGACGGTCACCAAAACGGCAGAATTAGGATCAAAGCCTAACGGACGGTTTCAAAGAGATATAAAACATTATCTGTGGGTTATTTTGAGCTAAAACTTCACATACACACTCTAGGGACTTCAGAGACTAATTTTACATCTCGTAAAAAAGGGCATAATTGGTCACCTTTAAATGTTTTATATGAAATCAGCACTCTAGAATGCTTGGAAATATGGTTACAATGCACTGAATGTATTGACAAGCATCTAACTATCTGCAAAAACTTGTACATGTTATGTACAGTTGAAGTCCTTGAATTGAATATTTTTTCTTCTGGAGAAAGTCTTATTTATTTTATTTTGGTTAGAATAAAAGCAGTTTTTAATAAAAAAAAAACATTTTAAGGTCAAATTATTAGCCCCTTTAAGCTATATTTTTTCTGATAATCTACAGAACAAACCATTATGTTTAGAAATGTGTTGAAAAAAAGCTTTTCTAGTCTAAACAGAGGGGCTAATAATTCAGGGGGTTTAATAAATCTGACTTCAACTGTATTTATTAATATATTTAATTACACCTTTGTAATATTATATTTAAATATACATGTTAACACATTACTTTAACACACTTTATAAGTATAAATAAGCATAAATATTCAAATGAGTTATTTATTTAAGCATGATAAAGATTATTAAAACACAATTGTTTAATACTGTATGTAATTTAAAATAAAAGTTTTATTCTGACATAATTGAAACTTGGACTGGCACGGTGGCGCAGTGGGTAGCAGTGTCGCCTCACAGCAAGAAGGACGCTGGTTCGAGCCTCAGTTGGGGCAGTTGGCATTTCTGTGTGAAGATTGCATGTTCTCCCCTTGTGCACTATAGGTGAATTGGGTAAGCTACATTATCCGTAGTGTATGAGTGTCTGTGAATGAAAGTGTATGGGTGTTTCCCAGTGATGGGTTGCAGCTGGAAGGGCATCCGCTGTGTAAAACATATGCTGGATAAGTTGGCGGTTCATTCCGCTGTGGCGACCCCAGATTAATAAAGGGACTAAGCCGAAAAGAAAATGAATGAATGAAACTTTTTAAAAGTGTATATAAATATGGGATTGTCTTATATATCTATTTACTTAATATACTTTTTAATAGTTTTGATGTTTTGTTTATTGTAGTGTACAGAAATTATTCATTTTTATTTTAAAAGTATTTTTTAAACTATATTTGTGTTTTATTACTTATATAGGCGAATTAACGGTTTGTACTAGATATGTACCAAACTAGTAACCAGCATAACCTAGCCTTAAAGTGATAGTTCACCCAAGTCTGTCATCATGTACTCACCATTGACTTGTCACAAACCTGTCTGAGATTCTTTTTTTTTTATAATTCAAGTTTTTTTTTTATTGTTTTCTTCTGGTTCATGACAAAATAATACACACATAACACATATTACAAATGATCACTTGTGGCCTACTAAATGTAGTATACAGTGGTTACTATGGACAAAAGTACAATATTATCAAAAGAAGAACCTGGTGAGTAATTTTAAATTGTATTACAAGACATCGTCACATAAGACCAAACGTCTTCCCACACTGGGATACATACAGGGACCTCTGCTTTGTCCTTATTATGTAATTTGCAAAGTAGACGTTCATATGAAGCTGTTTTAGTCATTATATTGGCCCATTCTTTTAACTCTGGAATTTTGGGAATTTTCCAGTGTTTTAAGATGACTCTAGCTGTCACTGAGATCCCCACCATGATGACTGTGAACTCTCCTTTTGTAATATTTGGCATCTGTTCCCTATCTCCCAGTAAGCATAACCTTGGTGACAGTGGTATTAAGGTTCCAAGCCATTTACTCAGAATATTTAGGGTTTGGTGCCAAAAAGGCTGAACTAGTGAACAGTACCAAATACAATGAATAAATGTGCCTCTCTCTTTTTGACATTTCCAACAAACGTTATTATTTGCCAAACCCATTCTATTGAGTCGGACAGGTGTAAAGTAAAACCGGTGTACAGTTTTATAGCTACAGAGTAAATTGTCCTCTCGCTTCTCTTACGTATTTACCAGTGTTTCTGTCTGAGATTCTTTTAAGATTTTTTAAGAAAGCTGGAAACCTGTAATTATTGACTTGCATGTTTTTTCTTACCATGGATGTCAATGGTTACAGATTTTTAGCTTTCTTCAAAATATCTTGTGTGTGTGTGTGTGTGTGTGTGTGTGTGTGTGTGTGTGTGTGTGTGTGTGTGTGTGTGTGTGTGTGTGTGTGTGTGTGTGTGTGTGTGCGTGTGTGTGTGCGTGTGTGTTTAACAGAATAAAGAAACTCATAAAGGTTTGGAACAATACCAGAAGGTGAAGAGTGTGTACATTTTGATTTTTGAGTTAACTATCCCTTTAAAAACACCACAGACTCTCACGCTGGATTATTCTAGCATTTTCTCTAGGAAGTTTCACACTGTTCTTTGTACCCTGATTACACATAGTTGCAAAAAAGAAAACAAACAACAACATTAGATCTTAAACGCTGTGAGGAAATGTGTTTATATCGAGACTACATTTCCAGACAGCAGTCAAACGGTTTCTATTACGCTTACGGTACGCAATTGCGTAAGCAGCATTCTTTTCCACGCTGACATTGGCCAGATTAATAAGGTTTAAACTGAATAATTAGACGCTAAAACATGTAATAAGTATCAGTTCGCCGTAAAAACAATGCAGCATTAATACTGTGTAGTAGAATAGCAGGCATGCCCCCTTACATTTGTTTATAATGACATCTACTGGAGAGAATGCGCAACTGCAGCCTGCTGACGAGAGCTAAATGTTATATAAACCTCGGATGAACCTAAATTAAAATCCAGCTCGACTTTAAACAGGATGTGAGGATTTGTGTTTGTTTCTGCTCTAAAGTGGCTGATGAATACCAGGAGGAGGATTTTTACGTCTGAAACGAAAGTCTCTTTCTGGCAGGCTTTAATCATGGCAGTCTGTCTGTATACCCTCACTGAGTAATAATGAATGAGAGAGACACAGAGAAAGAGAGTGTGTGTGAGTGAGTGAGTGTATGTGTGTGAGTGTGTCTTTGCAAAGGGATCATGAAATATTAATAACCTCTGTGGGGTGGAGAGGTCATGTTTCAGATAGAAAGGATAGATGGATCTCTCGCAATCTCTCTCCTCTTCCTGTGTTTATCCAGCCAACAATTAGCCACTCAATCAGGAACAACAGTCATTCATGCTGCTCTGCTCATGTCCAGGAAAAAAAAAAACTCCTCTGAATCAAGTCTCCAGCGTCTGATCAGGCGGTCAAGACTGTTTCAACACCAGGATGAAGAAATATACAACTTGCTCTCATGCCAAATACTTTAGTTGATTTTTCTCAAAATTTTTGCAGGGAGTATCTGGGAGACCTTTACAAAAATGCACAACAGTGGTTTTCCTCAAAATGAAAACAACCTTGTGACTTACAGGTGTTTTTCCAGTTATTTTATGCTTTTGAATTGCATTTTAAGTTTGTGAGCTCTGCTCTAACAAGTTTTGATGTTAAAATATATATGAGCTGCAAGCATTTACTTCTGTACTCTTAATTTATGGACACTGTAAAAATATATTTTTAACATGTTTAATATATTTTTATATTATAATATATATTTTAAAATTAAAACTAACTATGTTTTGTAGACATAACTTTTTTTTCTTTAGAAATTGTCCTGTCAACAAGAAAAAAATTGTTAATTGGTTCTCAACTAAGCTGAAAGTTGAATAATAATAATAATAATAATAACAATAATAATAACAATTGCTCAAATTTATATAGCACATTTCTGGACACTCAAAGTGCTGTTACACATTTTTGGGAGGAATCTCCTCATCCACCACCAGTATGCAGCATCCACCTGGATGACGTGATGGCAGCCATATTGCACCAGACCGCACACCACACACCAGTTGATTGGTGGAGAGGAGACAGAGTGATGAAGCCAATTATGGTATGGGGATGTTAGAAGGCGACGATGGACAATGGGCAAATTTTGGCCAGGATGCCGGGGTAAAACACTACTGTTTTTCGAAAGAACATCCTGGGATTTTTAACAACCACAGAGAATCGGGACCTTGGTTTAACATCTCATCTGAAAGACGATGCTCACTGAGCAGTATAGAGTCCTCTTCACTATACTGGGGTGCTAGGACCATAGGTTAGGACCCACACAGACCACAGGTTGAGCGCCCCCTGCTGGCCTCACTAACACCACTTCCGACAGCTTTCCCATGGGGTCTTCCATCCAGGTACTGACCAGGTGCAGCACTGCTTAGCTTCAGTGGGCGACCATTTGAGAGTTGCAGAGAGCTAGCTGCCGAATAAACTGAATGAATAAACTGAATAAATAAACTGTTATAATTGTTGTTTCAAAAAATGCATGTTGAAATAACGTAAATTTAACACTCTAACATCAGGTACGACTTATTATTCATAATTAATAATATACTTATTATTTAAAGCAGCATTAATACAGAAATATTACTTAATTGTCTATATTTTTACAGAAAGGAACCTAGCTTTAATCAAAGTTTTAGGTGAAACGTTGCTATTGACACTAATAAGTAGATAATAACAATGTAGGCCTATTTTATTTTATTATAATCAATTATTTTATTGTGGTTTTATTTATTTATTTATTTTACAGGGAGGACCATGATAGATAACACCAAATCACTGATCTCAATCTTAGCAATCTTAAATGGTAAGTTTTTTTACTTCTCTTGGTTTTTTTAGTTATTTTACTTTCTAGTTTTAAAAAAGTTAAAAGCAATGCAAAACCAAACCGTGGGTTTTTTATTTTATTTTAGCCAAAAAAAAGTAGTAGCTTAAAAGCCCATTAACACCAAAACAACTAAAACTATAACTTTGTCAATAACAATAACATCAATACCAAGACATTAACATTCAGTGCTAGGAGTTTTGTTGTCTGCCACCTTAAGTGCTCAAACTCTTTGAAGTCAGGTGCATTCTGATTGGCTGCCAATGTTTTTATGATCAATCAATCAATCAATCAATCAATCAATCAATCAGAAAATCAATCCAACAACATTGTTACTCTCATGTGAAATCTAATATTTGTAAAATTTAGTTAAAAACTTTCCTTTGTATGACCTTAATGCTCCATTTTAAGTTTGTAAAAATGACACTATCTTTAAAGGGTCACGAAACACCAAAACACATTTTTTGAGCTGTTGACAGTCATATATGTGGCCCACGCTGCTATAAACACTATTAGGACACATATATTGCACTAAAAAGTGAAAATTGGTTGTTTTTGCGTTATTTTGAGCAAATTCGTTCTTCCGGTTTGAAACTAATTTTTGAAGCTACGTTACGGCCATCAGATACATAGGTGTAAATCCAGCCTGGAGAGTGGCTCTCTGTCTCTTCGCGGACATTCTGACGTATCTGAGTGTGCTGCATTAATTCATGAGAAAGACGTGCTTCAAACCAATCAGCGCGCTCTATTGTGTATGACGTGAAACTTCATTAATATGCATGATAGCTCCGGAGATTGTTTACAGCGTTCAGACGGCAGAGAGACGCCACATTGTGTTGCCAAAACAAGTGAAAGAACAAGAATTTGGAGACACGGGTCGTCGGTGTTGCGTTTATTATTGTGCTTTAACGAAGGTTTTGTTTTCATTTTCCCTCTATGAGAGATCTGCTGGACTCACGTGTGGATTACAGTGCACGCGACAGAAACGCGTTTGTAAGATACATTTTTACCCGAGAGCTTTTCGCATCTGGAAATGGTGAAATCCGGATTTGCCGCCCGTCTCCTTTTAATAAAAAGACACAGCTCCAGTTTGATTGTCTGTCTACAGATTTGGTAAGTGTTTGCAGTGCTGTGCCCTTTGTTTAACCCAGATTGCAAAGTTAGTTCGTGGTTAGCAGAGCTCTTTCAGTTTTTAAAGACATACCATAGTCAAAATGATTTAGTTACCAAGTTTACAGTATGTTAATATCACTGCAATATTACAGTACAATATTATAGACTGAAAGATCCGCTGTAAATGCTGCTCTTCGAGTGTAAACATGTAAACACAAACTATTCCCGTCGTGCAGGATTTTCGCTCCATTTTGTGACAGGATAGTCTATACACACACGGCTTTCTGACGCTACCTACCGAGTACATAAGTTACAGAGAAATGCGGAGGATTTTTTTTCTCTCATTCGCCATGCGGTATCAAATCAGCCTCTGTATGTTTGTTTTGCCTGTGAAACTTAGCGCGTGCCCAAATGGAAACTCCCTTTTATGCAAATCCTACCCTCTTTCCCTCCCCCGACACTCCCACACTCCCAGAGCTGGACACGCCCAACTTTCCTGACTTTTTTCAAAACAGAGGTGTGAAAACACCCTGCTGAGACAGGGGGTTTCGTGGCCCTTTAAGTGTCTATCTTTACTGCTGGAAAATATACAGTACATCAGCTTAAAATAGTACCTCTGAATATAGGCTGCATACAAAATCTCAAACTTTCTAGTAATTATTTAGAATAAATAAATAAATAAACAGATAAATAAGTCTCACAGATAATTACAACAAATGTATAATAGCTACAGTTGCAGACACACAATTAACTTGCTGTCAAATGTTTACAGACTGTCTGATGTATGTCTCTATTATTGTCAAACTCTAACAAGGCATTTATTTTTATAAACTGATTACTTGCCCACTATGTTCCAAAGCATATGACAGAAAATATACAGTAAGATTAGATTATAAGATTAATCAATCATTTATGGGCAGATGATAACTGAATCTAAACAGCATTTAGTTACACTTTACATTTGCACAACAGTTAATGCATTTCTCAAAACAATTAGTCATTTGTGCACATCATAGTAGCAGTTTCTCATTCCTTCCAACAAATTGCCAATGCTTTTGGACATGCATCAATTGCTTTCATACAACTCTCTGCTGTTCTATAACATTATCATTTGCTTATGTCATGTCAGTCAAAATTAACTAAACTTGTAAATGCTGAATAGTCATTCCATATAAAACTAATAGTTCTCATTTCATTACTTGAGTCATTACATACAAAAATGTTGAACTAGTTGTCACAATCTGTCAAGCTAATTTATAAAAAGATTGTAATCTTTTTTTCCTGAAAATGTCTTCTAAATTGAACAATTTCATGACTGATTTACAGACCTGTGTATGTTGTAGTTTCAGTTCCAATATGTACTGCAATATTGTTAACAGTTGTGCACAGCTCTACCCAAAGGAAGTTTATGTTTGTTATAAATAAGGGTGTATTTATTATTTTGCCATCAATACTTGCTTTTGAGGAATGAGCTATCTATTTTGAGCAAGTGACACGCTTTTGCAGGTTATCCACTAGGTTTTGCAGTTTGTACTAATTGTTTTGAGAAATGCATGAACTGTTGTGCAAATGTAAATTGTGTTGTGATAAATGCACCAAAGCCACTGAGAAAAAACTGTAATCATTGACTTTTGACTCAATGAAAAGGTAGTTGTAGCAGTTACATGAAATATAGAATATGCTCATTATTATGTGCTTTATGAGTACTAATAAAGACCAAACTTGCAAGCCAATTAATTGTGAGAATTCTGTGCTTGTTTTGCGTGGAAATTCGACATGATGGATATGCAGATGATGGAATGTGTTAAACTAACTTTATTTGACTCTTAATAGCTAACATAAAACTAATAGGCCTATGTAATATAATGAATAAATAAACATACAAATGCAATGTGATGAACATTGGACAATTCCCTATATTGTAAATACTGTAGTGAGACTTTAAACAATCAACATATATAGATCAACCTATACACATGTATAAATAACAAATATGTATAATAATAATAATATATATATATATATATATATATATATATATATATATATATATATATATATATATATATATATATATATATATATATATATATATATATATATATATATATATATATATATATATACACACAGTTGAAGTCTGAATTTTTAGCCCCCCCTTTTTTATTTTTTTTATTTTTCCAAATGATGTTTAAGAGAGCAGAGAAATTTTCACAGTATGTGTGATAATGTTTTTTCTTCTGAAGAAAGTCTTTTGTTTTATTTCGGCTAGAATAAAAGCAGTTTTAAATTTTTTAAAAGCCATTTTAGGGACAATTATTAGCCCCTTTAAGCAAAAATTTTTTTCGATAGTCTACAGAACAAACCATCTTTATACAATAACTTGCCTAATTACCCTAACCTGCCAAGTTAACCTAATTAACCTAGTTAAGCCTTTAAGTCACTTTAAGCTGTATAAATATATATATATAAAGAAAACAAATCCCCCATTTTTAAATACACTTTTAACACTTTTAACTTTTAAAGGTTTCAATTCTGTACAAAAAAGGTTTATTTTAAATTACATATTAAATAATATATGTTTTAATAATGTTTATTATGCTTAAATAAGTACACAAATTTAAATATATGCTTATTTATACTTATAAAGTATGTTAAAATAATGTGTTAACATATATATTTAAATATAATATTACGCAGGTGTAATTAAATATATAAATAAATATACATATACATTTAAGGCAGCGTTTCACAGTGTTGCATTCCAACAATATCATATAATAAACATAACAGTAATATTTAACTCTCTGCTTTTTTATAAATGTGTGTTCTAATGAGTATGAGTGAAAGCAAACTATGATGAACGAATTAGTTCATTCTTTTCCTTATCTTTATATCTCTATATCGCTCCTATTTTCTTCGGTTGCTTTTACTCTGCCCACACACACACACACACACTACCCACATGCAAATTATAGGGTTATTTATACCAAAGCCAAAGCCAGTGTTGCGGAAAGAACCCCCAAAATAAGTTTTAAATAACACAGTGAAACCTTTTGTGCATGTGTGTTTGTGTGTGCGTGTGTGTGTATAAGAATGTCAGCGCACAGTTGCTCTGCTTCCCACAAGTTTATTGCCAGTAGCTGCTTCTGTTGTGTTGCTTTAGTTTGTGTTTTGTGTGTGTGTGTGTGTGTGTGTGTGTGTGTGTGTGTGTGTGTGTTTCACTGCATTTCCAGATTGTGACCTTTCTCTCTATCTCTCTCTCACTCTCTCTCTGTGAGCTCACAACAATTTAATTGAATGGATTAAATGTTCTTATATAAAAAGGCCAACAAAACAAATGCTTTCCATCGCTGAGCAGTTTGCCAAAGAATGAAAACTATGAAACACACACAGATTTCACTTGATCTCTCTCTTAATCTACTGACTCTATTAATCATTTCATACTCCTTTTACTTATCCTTGTATCACTTCTTCCTCATTCCTGTCTCATTAATTTTGCATTCTCAACCATCCCATCAGTGTCACTTCACTGATCTGTGACTGCTGAACACTGAACTTCCAAAGTATGGTGATTAACAGGACTAAACTTTATGTTGGTTGACCAGTTTCACCTGGTTAGTCATGCTGGTAAACAGTTACAATCCAGAATAGACCAGTGTGAACCAGTGTGGAAAATTATGCCAACCTAAGAACTTTTTTGCTTAACCAGTAAGCAAATTGAAGCTGTAAGCAAATTTTCAACTGCATTGAAAACAGAAAATTCACTGTAAAAATTGTTTACTTAATTACTGCTTTTACCTAATAAACAGTTGAAGTCAGAATTGTTAGTCCTCCTGAGTTATTAGCCCCCCTGTATATTTTCCCCCCAATTTTTGTTTAACGGAAAGACGCAGAGCGGACGGGGTTCAAGTCTGGTAAAGAACTGTTCCAGAAAGCAGGTAAGACAAAAACAAAAGCTAAAAAACAAAATAAAGAAGTAAATAACAGGGTGAGAATGTGGTAAAATCTCAAAACGTAAAAAAATAGGCGAGGGCTTTTCTTTTCTGGATTGCTTTTGAAAACTGTCCGTTGGGTTTAGGGAAGTGGGTGGGCGGGTCAGTCTGTGCTTTTGAAAACACTATTGGTTGGGTTTAGGGAAGGAGGAGGGTGGGTCGATTGATCGGTCAGTCATTCAGTTAGTCAAACAGCGGCCTCTAGTGGATTTAAGTGAGAACAGCAGGTGCGAATGGCACTCGCGAGAGAAATTTGAGATCTAAAAAAGCATACACAGTGGCCTCTGGTGGTTTCGTGAAAACAAAAAGTAGATCCTGGGACGTATTTAGCGCTCTCCAGAAATGTATATTGGGGTACGTAATCAGAATGAGCCTGGGTTGAATAATATGGACCTAAAAACTTTAATTATTTTTTAAAGCTTTTATTCTAGCCTAAATAAAACAAATAAGACTTTCTCCAGAAGAAAAAAATACTATGGGAAATACTGTTAAAAATTCCTTGCTCTGTAAAACATCATTTGTGAAATGTGTGAAAAAGAAAGAAAAATTCACAGGAGGGCTAATAATTTTGACTTTTTAATTGGCAAAATGAAAAGTAGTGTGAAAGCAAAAATAACAAAGCTCAAAAAGGGAACTGAGATATTTTACATTGCAGAATCAATGAAAGCCCAAAAAGTGAAATCCAGGTCACTTTGCTTTTCCTTTCAAATCATTATCTCTCACTTTTAGCACATTAGCATGTGACTTTCACTAGGGTTTTTCACACTTGGACTAGTTAGCCCTGAATCATTCTAAAACCTTGGGTTAAACCTGAATAACCTAAATAAATACTGGTCTCACGATTCAATATGATAAAGATTATCATGTCTGCAATTCAGTCAAAAGCACAATATGTAATTTAGTTTTATTAAAATGAATGTGTCAGGAAGCCAAGTTGATATTGTTTGATATGTTTTGTGCTGAGCTGAGTCTGTTTTAGTGCTGGCAGGTGTTAGCATCCCATCATTAAAACAGCTAATGAAGTTTCTTAAGTTAGTGCGTATTTTAATTGTCTATAACACACTTTATAAATCTTTTCCAGTTCATGTTTACCCGCATGTTTATAAAAGATATTTAATTTAAAAAATATTAGGTGCATGTTTAATTATTGGCTTTTGTGTTTCTCCTTTCTCCACCATTTATGTTAGCTTAACAAGCTAGCTTGACAAATGACATCACAGAAATGTCTGTAGGCTATGATCAATTATGGTAAAATAATGCATCAAGGCAGAATTGACATCGTAAAAACTATTTATTTCATCACCTCTACAGTTTTTACACCATTATTGAATAATTGTGGTGTCATTGATTAGATGATTTCAGCATTGCGCATCCTCAGATTGTCAACTAGTGTCAAGTTTTTTTCCTGAATGGACTTTTTGGATTATATAGGCAAGTATAAAAAACTTTTTTTTACTCCATGTTTTCACTCAAACGCTGAACTTACTGTTTACAGTAGCTATAAGTTTTTACACGCTTTTTTTTAAATACAAAGTGTGATTTTTCAATGAGTGTTAAAAGAAAAAAAAATGATAAAATTTGGGGTTGAGAACAATAATCCTCAATGAAAAGCCCTAAAAAAGACAAACTGTCACTCATAAAAGTTATTGATATGCAACTGCTTATCAGACCAGACATTGTGCCAAATCTTTTCTTGGGAAATTCATAGATATAAACTATTGTTCAAAGATATGTGGGGAAAACTAAATTATTTAAAATAACTGCATTATGAACTTTCTGTTCATCATTTAAAAGATGTTTCATTTTCAACCCTGCTCATAATAATCAATGTTTCTTCTCAATGATTTCACTTATCATAAGACAATGAAGACTGGATAATTCAGCTTTGCAATCAAAGCAATACATATTTAAATATATTAAAATAGAGCACTGATTAAAAATGTAATTAATATTTCACAATATTACTGTTTTGTTGTTTTTTTGATCAAATGAATGCAGCCTTGGTAAACAGAAACGACTTTATACCAAACAAAAACGTTTTAATGGTATAGTGTAGCTTTCTAAAATTTAAGTGTGCTACGCAAAATGCATAATCCCATGTTATTTTTTTGTAATATACATCCAATTTATTTGGCTAACTGCATTTCCAAGTCATTATCTGTTACTGTTAGCATGTTAGCAACTTACTGTTCATATACAAAGCGTGATTTTTCAAGGAGTACTAAAAGATAAAAATGGGATAAATTTGGGGTTGAGAACAATAATCCTCAGTTAAGCACTTAAGCACATTGTGAAAAGCCCTAAAACTTATACATCCCAGATATTAGGAAAGTAGCAAATGCTTTAAAAGTAATATCTAAATACCAAGAAAAGATCAGGGGAAACAAACTGTCGCTCATAAAAGTCATTGATATGCAACTGCTTATCAGACCAGATATTGTTTTTTTGGGGGGGTGGGGGGATTGGTTAAGGTAGGGGAGTCAGGGAGTCAAGGATATAGATTGATTATTGTTCAAAGGTATATGGGGAAAACTAAATTGCTTAAAATAATTTTCTTCTAAACTTTGTTTATCAATTCAAAAGACTGCTAATAATGAGCAATGATTTCTCTTATAATGTGACAATGAAGACTGGATGTTTCAGCTTTGCAATCAAAGGAATAAATGTTGAAATCTATTAAAACAGAGCACTCGTTTAAAATAAATTGGATTAATATTTCACACAATTGTTTTTAGGCATTTTTGATCAAATGAATGCAGTCTTGGTGAACAGAAGAGACTTTACACAAAAGCATTAATGAACACGATTAACCAAAAACTTTTTAATGGTAGCGTAGGTCTCTAAATTGTAAGTTTGTTTCACAAAATGCACAATTCCATGTTGTTTTTTTTTGTAATTTATCCCCAATTTATTTGGCTAAATTTCCAAGTCATCTTCTGTTACTGTTAGCATGTAGGCACTTGGAGTCCACAACTATTTCAAACAAAGACAAAACTACATAAAAACTGATCATTTAAATACCAAACAATGATGATAAGGAGAAACTAACAGGCCCTCAATAAATAAACCCTTAGAAATATTTACATTTTATTCAGAATACCAGGAAATTAACATGTTATTAAAGAATAACTGGTCACACTTTACAATAGTGATTCGTTAGTTAATGTATTTACTAATATGAACTAATTATGAAGAACACTTGTACTGCATTTATTAATCATAGTTTTACATTTACTACAGCATGAATATTAACATCCACATTTATGCTTGTGAACATTAGTTAATGCACCATGTGTTAACATGAACAATCAACAACTTTATTTTATCTAATGTTAACTAACATGAGCATATACTGTAATAAATGTATTGTTCATTGTTTGTTCATAACGAATGCATTAACTAACATTAATCAATACAACCTCATTGTAAAGTGTTACTGATAACTGACTTGTTTGCAAAGTTAGTTATTGGAAAGAAACACTTTCTGTGCTCTTTCACTTCCTCTTTCTTAGTATCAATTGTCTATTTTTTTTGCAGCCACCAGTGAAATATCATAAAACAAATTGCACCCTAATGCACTTCATCAGCAGACAGACTCAAGAGTACACGACTAATCGTCTTTCCATTCTCATTCTTTCTCTTTCACTCTGAGACTCACCACATGTTGCGCCGGCGGCTTCTCAAACATCTGCTTCAGGCTGCTGAGTGGGATGTCAAACTTCTCAATGCGCCTGTTCTCCTCCAGGTCCTCTTTTGCGTCCGCAGGCCCCAGGGTGAGAGGAGACGAGCGAGCGAACTCTCCTTCTTTCGACACCTCGGGTCCATTTCCTGATTGAGTTTCCATTGTTCAGGAAACCAGATATCCCAGCCTCCCCCACGAGAGCAGAAAAGAGGACCACGAGTAAAAGACTGGACAGAGAAAGAGAGACGGAGAGAGAAAGCGAGAGAGGGATGTGGAGGAAGGAGTGCGTGGCACAGTTGTGGTGTCTAGGAGGCCGAACCAGACGGACAAACCGAGGACAGCCTTGAAGGAGGAGAAAAAGAAAGAAAAGAGGGAAAAAATGTTGCTGTGAACTCATGCTATGAGTTTCCTTCCAATAAACACAATCACACACACACACACATGGAGAATGCCAGAGTTAAGGGTTTCAAAGCACTGCAGTCGAGTAAAACATAATCACACACACACACACATATGCAGTCCTGCCAACAGGAAACGAACATCACCCCTGAACAAATCATGGAAACCTGACCACAGCCCAACTCACGGCTTTAACACCAACACCCTTTCCTTTCAGCACACACATATTTCCGAACAAGAGACTGCATCCTGCACAGACGGAACATTTCTTAAAAATACAAATATTTAAATAAGGAAAGATTACCTGAAAAATACAATTTTCTGTTCATTTACCAGCCTGATATCATGAGGAAATGTCAAAATTTCACATATTGGCTAAAAGGTGTCTAATTCATACAATTTCATTAATTCATTCATTCATTCATTCATTTTCCTTAGTCCCTTTATTCATCAGGGGTTGCCACAACAGAATGAACCGACAGCTTATCCAGCATATGTTTTACACAGCGAATGCCCTTCCAGCTGCAACCCAGTACTGGGAAACATCCATACACACTCATTCACACACACTCAAACATTAAGGCCAGTTTAGTTTATTTAATTCACTTATAGCGCATGTCCTTGGACAGTGGGGGGAACCGGAGCACCAGGAGGAAACCCATGCCAACACGGGGAGAACATGCAAACTCCACACATAAATGCCAACTGACAGAGCCAGGACCTGAACCAGCGACCTTCTTGCTGTGAGGCGACAGTGCTAACCACTGAGCCACTGTATTGCCCCTCATACAGTTTAATTCTTACAAAAATATACAATTATTTAAAAGCCCTAAACCCCACCCCTAACCTTACCCTTCATTAGAAAATAAGCAAATTGTACTAAAATGTACAAATGAGACCATACACACTGTAAAAAATGCAGGGTTCCACATAAATGTATTAATCATGTTGACCCAACACAAATCGATAATCGATAAGTTAATTTAACACTTTTAACCAATTTTTGTGGATTAAACATAAGAAAATTAAGTTGTCCCAATGAAATCTCAAAAATTGTGTTGTTTGAGCTCATTTTAATTAAGTAGTTTGAACAAGCAAAAAATATGGTCACACTTTATTTTGATGGTCTGTTTGTTGTATGTAAGTTACATTGCAACTAATTATCATTAGATTATAAGTAGACTGTTAGGTTGGGGTTAGGGTTGGGATTGGGGTTAGGGTTAGCGTAAGTTGACATGTACTTGCAAAGTTTCTTATATTCAGTTAAATGTCTGTTGAAGGACTGTTAAATGTCAGTGTCAACAGATATTAAGCAGACAGTCTACTAATGCTCAAATGGACCATCAAAATAAAGTGTTACCAAAAATATATATATTTTTGAGTGCATATTCATACACTGTAAAAAAGTGCAGGGTTCCACACAATTCATTCATGTTGTCCCAACACAAATTGATTAAGTTAACTTAACACTTTTAACAAATTTATGTGGATTGAACATAAAAAAATTAAGTTGTCCCAAAGAAATCTCAAGAATTGTATTGTTTAAGCTCATTTTAAATAAGCAGTTTGAACAAGCAAAAAAAAAAATTTTTTTTGAGTGTACACTGTAAAATCCAACAGACAACTTAATCAAATGAAATGAGTGTAGTTAACTCAAATTTGACTGAAAGTTAATTCTACTCATTTGAAAAGAGTTTTGAACTCAGTGTTGAAGGTAATGAGTTAATTAAACACCTCATTACATCAGCTTAAATGGAGTAAGTTCACAGTACTCATATACGTAGATTAGTTTTTTTTTTAACTCAAATGGTTTGTTGCAATCGGCTTCCTCAAATGGTTTGAGTTGCCTTAACTTATTGGATTTTACAGTACTCAGTTGGTTAGAGTTCTCTTCATTTATCGGGTTTTACTGTGCTCAAATTGCTTCTTTTACTCAAATAGATTAAGTTCACAGTACTCATTAGGATTAGTTTAACTTAAATGATTTGTTACAATCGGTTTCCTCAAATGGTTTGAGTTACCTTGACTTTTTGGGTTTTACAGTGTAAGAATTAGCCACTAAATCAAAAAGTTACAAATTGCTGTAATATTGTGTAGTAATTTACTCACGCTCAGGCCATCCACGATGTACCGTAGTTGACTTTTTGCTTCAGTATAACATTAAAGTCTAATAGATGTCTAATGGACAACATAGGCTCATTCTGAAAACGTAGCCCTATATACATTTCTGGAGATCGTAAATTATGTAGCCAGAAGTATGTATGGCTGCATTTCGTCTTTAAAACAAAGCGGTATGATGCTGTTCCTTTTTGCGCTTACCAGCTGACCGCTTACCTCCATGTGGCTTTCCCACTGTTACAAGTTTGCTCAGTAGCCTGCCATGTACGTCGGTGGACTTGAGACGCAGAGATGAGTTGATCACGACGGCAGGGTTCGAGTCCGGTGAAGAACGGTTCCAGAAAGCAGGTAAGACAAAAACAGAACCTAAAAAATAAAATAAGTAAATAACAGGGTGAGAATGTGGTAAAATCTAAAAAAAAGTGGCAAAAATCAGGTGAGGGTTGTAATTTTTTTGGATTGCTTTTTAAAACTCTGGGTTGGGTTTAGGGAAGTGGGGGAGTGGGTCAATCGGTACTTTTGAAAACACTAGCGGTTGGGTTTAGCGAAGGAGGAGTGTGGGTCAGTCGATCAGTCATCAGTCAGTCAGTCGACAGGGGCCTCTGGTGGATTTACACGAGAACAGCAGACACGAATGGCACTGAGAGAAATTTGAGATCTGAAAAAGCTTACAAAAAAAGTGCAAATAAATGTACCTCCTGGGACGTATTTGGTCCTCTCCAGAAATGTATATACTGTAGCAGTACATTTTCAAAATGAGCCTGGGTTGCTAATAGACATCTAACATAGATGGCTTGCCTAAAACAAGGCTAAATTCGGGCTGTCAGTGAAAAACTATTAGACATCTACAGTAATAATAGCCCAAAACTAGACTGGTCATCAAATACACAGTAATGAATGACTACACTTGAGAAGTCTGTCTAATCTGTCTATTTGATGACTAGTCTAGTTTTGGACTATTCTTAGATGTCTGTCTAGTGTGAAAATGCTAACCACTGATTCACCGTGCTGCCCTTTTTTAATCAATACTGCTTTTTTTGATTATTTATTTTTGGTACTTAGATGCTGCAAACATTACAGTAAAGTCTTTGCACAGACTATTTGTTTTGTACTGTTTTTGAGTGGCCTATACACTTATAGCATCCTGCTCTCGCAGTAGTGATTAGTTTGCTGTCGAGAACTTCTCAGCCGCTTTTGATTCAAGCACAGTTGTTGTTTCAAATGACATTGATGCTTTGTTACAGTCGTTTAATGAACATTGCACCATGTTACTGGACAATGTGGCTCCACTTAAGGTCCGTAAGATTTCAGAAAGCATTTAAAGACACATCTTTTGGTCAAGCTTTTATTTAACAGTATGGTGAGCTGGTTTTACATTGTTGTTTTTTTAACTTGTTTTAATATGTTTTATTTTATTGATCTGTTTTCTTTTACCTGTTTTCAGTTTTCTTTATTGTAAAGCACTTTGTGACTTAATGTCTGTGAACTGTGCTATATAAATAAACCTTTACCCACTTACTGACTGACTTAGACAATACTAAAAAAAAATTGTGCAGTTTTGTGTTTTTGAGGCTGATTTTAACCTTGCACAAATGAAAGAAGTAACAATTTTTGAAAAAAAAAAAAAGTTTTGAGAATTTTCAAATTGGTCAAAATACAGTGATTTTATGTTATAATTTGCAACTGCAAATCTAAAAAAGATAACAGAACACTAATTCATTCATTCATTCATTGTCCTTTATTTATCAGTGGTCGCCACAGCGGAACCGCCAACTATTCCAGCATATGTTTTACGCAGCGGATGCCCTTCCAGCTGCAACCCAGTACTGGGAAACACCCATACACTTTCACATTCACACATATACCCTATGGTCAATTTCAAGAGTTCACACTTAGCTGATGTTTGATTATAAAGCTTGTTTGGCATGCTGTCCCGGGAGAGAGCCCTAAGCTCATAAGATCCTCGAGCCCGGGGCTCCCTCTCGTTTGCAACGCAAGAGGGGAGTTTGAGCTCGAGGTAGAGGTGGATCTCGAGAACTCCCCTGCTGTAGTAGCTAATGACCAGCTAGTGATTGCTCTTAAGAGATAACTACTTACTACAGTAGGTGCATGTCTATGGTGCCGATTTGGATTAGTCAATTAACTTAAGTTGCATGTTTTTGGACGGTGGGAGGAAACCGGGGAACCCGGGGGAAACGCACGTGAGCACGGGAAGAACGTGTAAACTCTGCACAGAATTGTCGGCTGGCTTGGTAAGGACTAGAACCAGTGAAGTTCTTGCTGTGAGGCAACAGTGCTAACCACTGGGCCACCATGCCACCCATCTAGGGAAGGAGAAGTAGGGGTGGAAGGGGGGTTTCTTCAAAACGAAAATGGTTGTTATATGGAACTTAGGGTATTTATAGTGGCTTAGGAATCGTCTGATTGGTGAATCATTAATTGAATAATGTGGGACCAGCCGCAAGCTATCATAAGCACGTGATCCTCTCGAAATTAGCTTACAAATAAAAGTCACTTCAGTGTTTCCTCTAGGATTTTTCCCAGCTGTGGCGGCAGGCTTTTTTTTTTTTACACAGATCTGCCAACTATTTCAAAGACAAATATTACACGCAGTATTACAAGTCGAGAACGCATTCATGTAATATGAGCATGCGAATCTCTTTGCTTGTGCGCTGATTTCCTCTTCGTGCACAAAACTTCTTGCACACACTCAAATTTACATGCTCAAGTGCAGATCTTCTCGTGCGCTCTCCAGTAAGCGCTGCTGAAGTGCAATTTAGTGCGTTTTTGTGCGTTTTCCGACATTAACGCGTCCTGAAGTAAAGTGAAACGGCTATAAACTCCAGAAAGATAAGTATACTTATGGAAACGGAGTTCAACTTAACTGAAAGCTACACCATGTTTGCTGGCGCCCCACGCATCACGCACCTGTCAGTCAGTCAGTCAGCATGTCACCTTAAAGGGTTGAACAAACAGCGCACAGCACTACTACGATTACAGAAATGTTTGCGCTGTTAGAATTCACTTACCTTTTAATATGTTTTGGTGCGATTATAACCCGCTATAAAAAAAACACGACTAAATGTTTTAAATGAGAAGTTGTAATGTAGCCATGGCGGGATGAATTTTGGCGTGGCCACGGATGAATGAATGTAGCGGAAACCTTGCACTTAGTTCATCTAATTCACCTATAGCGCATAGAACACCTGGAGGAAACCAGCGCAAACATGGAGAGAACATGCTAACTCCACACAGATACACCAACTGGCCCAACCGGGACTTGAACCAGCGACCTTCTTGCTGTGAGGCGATAGTGGTAACCACTGAGCCACCATGCCACCCAATACAAATTTTATCTGATAAATAATAAAAGTTTTATATTACACAAGCTAGGTTTATTATTATTAAAACATTCAGCTCTGAACTTATTAGTATGAGTATAAGTGCCTTTCAAAATATATATTAAACTTGTTATTGTTACTAATAAACTAATAAAATAAACAAATAAATTGTGCAGTGACATGAGAAATAAAAAAATACTTGCCAAGCACAAAGTTTTATTGTTAGTGTGTGTGGAGGTGTATTGTAGACCAATGATATTCCTCTGTGGGCAGAGCTTTACCCATTGCAAAATTGACATCACGACAAAAAAGTTTTTACATGGAAGAGAGAGTTTTTATGGCTTGTCATTATATCACACTGTGCCTCGTTAGAACATTGTGTTACTAGAATGCACGTTTTAGTTTGTTTTTATAAAGAGAAATTGTTTCCTGTGGTAATAAACAACATACCATAGATTCTGTTGATAGAGCCTAACAAAAACAGCCTACTGCTGGACCGTAATCTGCTGTTTATTTGTGAACAGTTTTATCACAAATGTCTATATCTAATAGGAAATGGCCATAGATGGACGGAAGGAGGAAACGCAGGAGGAAACGTGGACATTACTTAAGTATGAAATGAAAAGAATTCCAGGCAGGAGTCATGCACCGTATAGCCTGATAAGTTAACTCAAACTGTTTAAGAAAACTAATTGCAGCAAACCGTTTGAGTTTTAAAACAAAATGGTTAGAGTACTGTAAACTTATATATATATATATATATATATATATATATATATATATATATATATATATACACACACAGTTGAAATCAGAATTATTAGCCCCCCTTTGATTTTGTTTTTCTTTTTTTTAATATTTCCTAAATGATGTTTAACAGAGCAAGGAAATTTTCAAAGTATGTCTGATAATATTTTTTCTTCTGGAGAAAGTCTTATTTGTTTTATTTCGGCTAGAATAAAAGCAGTTTTAAATTTTTTTAAAACCATTTTAAGGTCAAAATTATTAGCCCCTTTAAGCTATATTTTTAGTCTACAGTCTACAGAACAAACCATTGTTATACAATGACTTGCCTAATTACCATTTCCTGCCAAGTTAACCTAATTAACCTAGTTAAGCCTTTAAATGTCACTTTAAGCTGTATAGAAGTGTCTTGAAAAATATCTAAAATATTATTTACTGTCATCATGGCAAAGATAAAAGAAATCAGTTATTAGAAATGAGTTATTAAAACTATTATATTTAGAAATGTGTTTAAAAAATCTCTCAGTTAAACAGAAATTGGGGGGAAAAATAAACAGGGGGGCTAACAATTAACAATAATTCAACTGTATATATTGAGTCATATACACATATATTATTTGTGTTGATATTGTCAAACATTTAGAGTATTCATAACTTAAACATTTTAAGTTCAGTTATCAAATCGGTATATAAGTACAGTTAATATAACAAATTAAGTCCAAACAGCTATATACTTTAGCTACTCAAAAGGTTTGGTACTGCTTCTAGCATTAAACCTTTAGCACTACATTAGCTAATTTAGCACTACAGTCAACTCTCATCCAGCAGCATATCTCTTCATAGCAATAATTTTCTGTCATCAGCTCTTATCAAAAAGGGGGAGTCCTCTCAGGGCTCTCTCCCGAGACAGCATGCCAAACTTGCTTATAATCAGTCATCAGCTAAGTGTGAACACTTGAATATTTCTAAAGGAGCTGTTGACATGGAATTGAACCAGATTTTGGTAAAAACCCAAACAATACAAACATAAAAATAAAACAAAACAAAAATATCTGAAAAAATCTCTATTGGATTCAAGTCAGGTGATTGGCTGGGCCATTCTACAGCTTGGTTTTCTGTATCTGTATCCATTTGACAGTTTCCTTGGCTGTGTTTTAGATCATTGTCTTGCTGAAATGTCAAATCTGGTTTCATCTTTATCATCCTGATAATGTAGATGTTGGACTGAAGCAGCTAATATTCATTTACAATGAGGAAGGGCAGAGGGTTGCTGAAGAACTACTGAGATATTTCAGCTGCTGTCTGGGCTTTCACTGCCTTTCTAAACCTCCCTTCATGTGTTCAATACTTTTTCCCTGCGTCATTTCATTTTATTACGCATTATTTGTAAACTAATTAGATTTGTTTTCTTTGCATATATGGATTTCTTTGGTTGTTACCAACATCTGGTGAAAATTTCAAATCATTGGCACCTTTAGAAATATGTTTTCTGAGAAAAATGGTGACGTGTTCAATACTTATTTTCCCCACTGTAACTAATTCACTCATTAATTCTCTCATAACTCATTTGGTTTGAGTTCTGCCTAATATAACCAGTTTATGAATTACCATAACTCTTTTTCATTAAGTCAAAGTAACCTTTTATTTAAAAATTATAAGTTAAAAACTTATTTCATTTAGCGATTTTCACTGCTAGGTTTTACAGTGTGAACTCATGACAGATTTTCACGTTCACCTTCTGATTCAGACTGTAAAGAATGGTTGATGAGGCAAAAAGAAAGAGATCTCGAGCAAAGAACTGGAGCGATAACAAGAGAGAGGGAACGATGGGGTCAAGTTAATGCAAACTAATGATAAGAGAAGTAAGACGCGTCTGTAAGGAGAGAGAGGATGAGAACGTCACAGAAATGCATTATTCAACCCACAGAAACACAGCTCACTTACAGTCCTGTCCACTCATCTTACATACTACACACACACAGAGACGCTCAGACCCACTCCAGAATACACAGCTGAAGTTTACACATTAATGCAGACAATCAGCTGCAAAAATTAAAGACAACTTGCATGAGGGCCAGATAGTCAAAACATCACGTTGTGTGCTTTGTCTAAGGATATTATGAAATAGAAATCATTTAGATTTATAAGTAAATGATAAGAGAAATTCTATTTTTCCAATGATCTGTCTTTTTAATCCAACAGTCCAAAGACAACTGAAAAAAATCATGAATATTTAAGTTTCATTTGGTATTTCAATCTTAATCTATATAAAACAAAAGTAAAAATAACATAAAATTAAAGCTGCAAGCAGCGATGAATGGCACCCAGGCGCGGATTTAACCAATAAGGAAGATAAGCAGCCGCTTAAGGCCCCAGGAAATCTGAGGGCCCCCCAAATAAATACCTGGAAGTATTAATTACACCTATAAATTATATATAACACCATTTTCAATCATATTTTGTATGATGAGTGTCTAAAAAAAATAAAGTTTAATGCTTATTACATCTGCGCAAATGTATCCCCCACCCTCAATCATGGAGAAGTCCAGCAGTCAAATTAGGTAAAGATTTAGTTTTAAAAAATGAATAGTTTATATAGAATTTTTGGTTGTGAATTCATTTTAAGAAATCAAATAATTTGAGGAGTTTTACAAGATGCTTTACATGTTGTTATTATTATTTTGCATTAAGACAAAATGTAGAAAAGGAGTGATTGAGTGATATAAGAAAAAAAACTGCAAAATAAATCAATTAAAGATAAATTAAGGTGCATTTTAGAACTTTTAGGCCCCATGGCTGGATTTGCTTAGGGCCCCCAAATCACTAAATCCGCCCCTGATGGCACCTCACAGTCACACCTGGGCTCACCACCACTCCGTGGCCTTAGACAGAGAACAGTGGACAATAATAATTTAAGCTGATATATATATATATATATATATATATACTCCCATACACATTCATACACTACGGCCAATTTAGTTGATCAATTCCCCTATAGCGCATGTGTTTGGACTGTGGGGTACATATTTATACACACACACACACACACACACACACACACACACACACACACACACACACACACACACACACACACACACACACACACACACAACAGAACTACAGAACAAACCATCGTTATACAATAACTTGCCTAGTTACCCTAACCTGCCTAGTTAAACTAATTAACCTAGTTAAGCCTTTAAATGTCACTTTGAGCTGTATAGAAGTGTCTTGAAAAATATCTAGTAAAATATTATTTACTGTCATCATGGCAAAGATAAAATAAATCAGCTATTAAAGACGAGTTAATAAAACTATTATGTCTAGAAATGTGTTGAGAAAATCTTCTCTCTGTTAAACAGAAATTGGGGGAAAATTTTTTAAAGGGGGGCGAATAATCCAGGGGGGCTAATAATTCTGACTTTAACTGTATGTATATATATGTATATGTATAACCCGAGAAAATCACGGATTTATATCAAACTTCCTTGTCAGCAGGTGGCGCTATGACTGTGACTCAATATTGGCAAGTAGATGTCTTCAGGAGAGGAAACTCATCGAACTTGAATTTTCTTTAAAATAAATAAAATAATACTTAGAATTTTACTAAGTACAATTTAAGATGTGTGAAGCAGTTAATAAAAATAAAACTGTAAAGTTCCTAATGCGTAGCCTTGTGGAACACCATGAATTACCACAGCTGACTTATAGTTAAAAATCTAGAAAATGCACCTTAAAAATCTAGGAAAGTCTCATGTTCTTCTTCTCATTTTAGTCTTGTAAAGTTTTTCTTTACGATGGTAAAAACACAGTCCTCCTAAAAGAGGAATTTATGTGTTCTTGTAATTTGCATTCTTCAGCAGTTTGGTCCAAGACTCTTTAAATGCCACTCTGTACTCTTGTATTTGACTAGTTTCAATTTCATGATAATAACTATTGCTTGTTAGACATTATGACTCCTATTTACATGTGAATGCAGTGTAAATTATTCCATATGACCATACTGTATGTCTCAGTTCTTCACAGCCAATGCATTTGCTCCTGTAAAAAGCACTGTTTTGGTGTTTTTAAATGTTTTTCAGGGTTTTCTCTCTCCCTCTTTCTGTCTTCTCTCATTTGACCTACTTGCTTTCTACTTCTGGCAATGTGAGATTCCACTATGAAACACAGCTCAAAGAGTTAAGTACATGTTCTCTTAAAGCAAACACATGTAGTTTTTCTCTCTCTCAAGGGACCTGCTAAACCGCAAGCTTGAACTTTGAGCCGTTAGGTGCACATTTATATTACAAAGAGGAACATTTCTGCACTCTGTTACAGTTTGTTGAGTTTGGTAAATGCCTGTATTTTCTATTAACGCAAATGCATATGGTAAAACAGTTTTTCCTTCTTGATTTTTTAATATCCCACATATTTCCCACATTTTACATCATGGAAAAAGTGAGCTGTTCACATTCAGAAGCAGTTACTCACAGCATTTAAAGGACTACACACTTTGAAAAGGTTTAACAGAGACTTTCTTAAGTGATTGACTGTAATATTCTTAAGTGATTGAATGTAATATTACACAAGCCATAATTCTTTGAATAAAGAGTTCATTTTTATTGCACATTAAAACAAATGTTTCAGAAATGTAGAGCTTCAGTAATATTTCTAAAAATAAAGATTAGAAATTTAAAAATATTATATTATCTACAGAAATGGGCGACGCGATGGCGCAGTAGGTAGTGCTGTCGCCTCACAGCAAAAAGGTTGCTGCTTCGAGCCTCGGCTGGGTCAGTTGGCATTTCTTTGTGGAGTTTGCATGTTCTCCCCGCATTCCCACCGGGTGCTCCGGTTTCCCCCACTAGTCTAAAGACATGCAGTTCAGGTGAATTGGGTAAGCTAAAAAAAATAGTCCATAGTGTATGTGTGTGAATGAGAGTGTATGAGTGTTTCCCAGTGATGGGTTGCAGCTGGAAGGGCATCCGCTGCGTAAAACATATGCTGTATAAGTTGTATAAGTCCCCTGTGGCGACCCTATATTAATAAAGCGACTAAGCCGAAAAGAAAATGAATGAATCTACAGAAATTGTCTTACTTTAATGCTAACTGTTACCATTTTATCATTCATTCATTTTTTTTCGGCTTAGTCCCTTTATTAATCTGGGGTCGCCACAGCGGAATGAACCGCCAACTTATCCAGCATATGTTTTACACAGCGGATGCTCTTCCAGCTGCAACCCATCACTGGGAAACACCCATAGATTCTCATTCACACACATGCTACACTACGGACATTTTAGCTTACCCAATTCACCTGTACCGCATGTCTTTGGACTGTGGGGGAAACCGGAGCACCCGGAGGAAACCCACGCCAACACGGAGAGAACATGCAAACTCCACACAGAAATGCCAGCTGACCCAGCTAAGGCTCGAACCAGCGACCTTCGTGCTGTGAGGCGAGAGTGCAACCCACTGCGCCACAGCGTCTTCTGTTAGCATTTTAGTCTCCACAATTTAGTAAAAAATTTGTTAATTTGGTAAAAAAAAAATCTGACATTGTGGCAGTAATATTAAATATCTGTTAACTATTTATCACAACAAAGAACCTTTTATGGTTTTGTTATGGAAACTACAACAATATCAACAATAGTTGTATTATAATAAAAGCAGTAGTGTGTAAAACCATGATTTTTTTGTTTTGCTATATTGATTACCATTTGTATAACCACGTTTTTACTACAATTAACATGGTTAAACTACGGTTGTTGTTGCAAAATCTTTCTAAATTTGTGGTCTCCTTGATTTTCCTACAAAAAACTACTAAACAGTTTAAAACTGCTAAGACATAGTAATCACAAATTTACTATGATTTTGCTACACTAACCATAAATTAACCATGGTATTATTTGTAGTAAAATTGTGTTTTACAATAGTAATATGTACACCAAAATCATGGGAAGCTTTTTGGGCCTACAGTAACCTACATGATCTTCCATATTTCAAGATTGAGTTATTGCTAGAAGGGATAAAGCTGCGGCCAGAAGTTAATAAGTTTTATATCATTTATTAAATTATCCATTAATTGTATTGTATTAACATCTACCCCTAAACCCAACCTTCACAGTAACAAAAACAGTAGTTATACAGAATATTATTCATATTTTTATTGGATTACCCGTTAAATTGTATTTTATTAACATCAAAATTGAATAACTATCTGTAGAACTATTTTTCACAATGAACCTTTTATTCATTCATTTATTTATTTGAATTAACCATAGTTGTATTATAATAAAAGTAGTAGTATGTAAAATCATGCTTTTTTTTTTGCTATATTGGTTAATATTGTCGCCTCACAGCAAGAAGGTCGCTGGTTCGAGTCCCGCTGGGTCAGTTGGCAGTTCTGTGTGGAGTTTGCATGTTCTCCCAGTGTTCGTGTGGGTTTCCTCCGGGTGCTCCGGTTTCCCCCACAGTCCAAAGACATGCGGTACAGGTGAATTGGGTAAGCTAAATTTGCCCGTAGTAAATGAGTGTGTGTGAATGTGTGTGAACCCAAAGACATGTGCTAAAGGTGAATTGAATAAACTAAATTGGCCGTAGTGTATGAGTGTATATGGATGTTTCCCAGTTTTGGGTTGTAGCTGGAAGGACATCCACTGTGTAAAACATATGCTGGATAAGTTGGCGGTTCATTCCAATGTGATGACCCCTGATGAATAAAGGAACTAAGCCGAAGGAAAATTAATGAATGAATACATTTATTAAATGATCCATTAATTGTTATCCGTTAACGTCTAGCCCTAAACCCAACTCTCACAGTAATGTAAAAACAGTAATTATTCAGAATATTATTTATATTTTTATTGAACTACCCATTAAATTGTATTTCATTAAAGTCTACCCCTACACCAACCACCAATCTGTCAACCCTCCCATTTTTCCCGAAATTCTGGGTTTTGGGTAAGTGTTTGAACCATAGACTGTAAAAGATATGGACGTAGTATCCGTGACGTCACCCATAGGTTTCTGAACACTGCAAAAGAAGCTACAAGTAGGCGCGGCCAACCTTCTCCATTTTGTTAGCATGTCATCGCACCAAACGTGGGATACCAAACAAGGGCAAAGAGGCGGAGAGTGAGCGGAGCTACAGACGCATGCTGGATTCTCAGCATTTTGCTTAGACCTGGCTTAGACAGACTTTTTACTTTGGGAGAACGCTTAATCCTTCATTACCTGTGACTCGTTTGTGTTCTGACCACAAGTGCTTGGTTGTACACTATATCAATAAAGTGTTTAGAGTTTTAAAACACTGTTGTAACACATTGTGCCACTAAACATTGTTCTTATGTTGTTTTTCTACAGGAGGAAAATGCGATTTACTATCAAACACTTCAAATATAGTCTGTGTTAGTGAATGCAATGCTGTTTATAAAATCCAGGCACTGAATGACAACGCTTCAGATGACTGTTTTATAGCCTACAGCTAATCAATCTGTCAGATTCTGGAGTGCAATACTAGTCTAAAGAGAAATATAAATGATAAATGATCTTAAATAAAACAAAAACATTCATAGATATGGTATATAAGTATATAATTTCACTCACCTGGGAAATGGAGGCCATGTGAATGATTTGTAAGCACAATTAAGTCCACACAGCATGCCATATCATCTCATCTGATAATTGCAGGAAATAATTCGAAAAGGCAAATGACTGTGTAAAGAAACATTAACCAAAAGAAAAATACGATGTATATGCCGAGTTCAACGGCTAATTAGCCAGAATCAGCTGAGGTGACGAGACAGAGAGCAGCTCCTAGCTGTCACTCAAGTAGACACGCCCTTAATTATGCAGACTTAATATAACGTAATAAATACAAAACGGATGAGTTATAAAAAAAATCACCCCCCTCACAGTTGTCATAAAGGGTAATCTTGGCTATACTGTAAGCACCAAAGCCGTCTTTTGTACCAGGCTGTAAACATGTTTTTATCAGCTGTAAAAATGGCCAATTTACAGTACCAATGCAGTCAGAAAGCACTTGGACTTCCTGGAGCCAGCCCCCCAAGGCAAGTCGATGAATTGCAGTTTTAGTTACTTCCGTATTGGCTTCCCGAGAGCGGGAGGTTGCCGCTTGGTTTGAACAGACATATACACATAATTAATAGTAATAACATCTAAAGATGTCGATCTTGGTGGGGTTTTTCTCAAACACTGATTTAGTCCTAAATGAGCATAAAAATTTAGGAAAGCAATCGAATTCTTTTATTATAATGTTAGATGGTTGCATTTTTAAAGTGACACCTGTTATTTAATGTAATCAAACAAAAAATCCAAATAAATGAGAGATTAATTCGGTGCTCTTTAATCAGAATGTGTAAATTATACAGTGAAGAAAAGATTAATGAGATTCGATAACTTGATTCTATTTCTTTATAATACCTGTTAATTTTAATAAGCTGAGCTGTTTGGTAATTTATTTGCTGCTAATGTACACTATTTTTTCTTTTGTAAATAATAATAATAAAACAAATTACTGACCATTTAACAATTTATTTACAGTAAAACAGCTGCAGAAGAACATATTTAGTAATTTAGGGATTTTTAGGGGGGGATCCCTTATTATGGTGGGCATATCCCTTATTTTTACATCCCAATATTGACAGGTATGACACCAACCCTCACAGTAATGTAAAAAATAATAATTATTGTTGTACAGTGTCACAAACATTATGCTATATTGATGTGAGTAGCCTATCTGCAGCTGTTTCAAATCTAGAATTTACCTCAAGATTGCTGAATTTCAGAAAATGGGGTCTCTAAACTCCAGGCACATGCAGAGGTGGGGGCTTTGGGTGCTTGAGCCCCTGCCCTTTTTTCTCCTGGAGAGAAAGTGCCCTTTTTTTCTGGGGATAATATATATATATTTTTTAATACTAATAATATAATATATGTATGTTAATGCGTGCTCTATTTAAGGACAGCTTTCCCTGTCAAACAATAAAAATAACGAAATTTTAAAGTATATCTTGCTTTTAGTCTAGCCGCTCCAAGCGAGCCTCGAACCGACGATTTGAAAAGAAAAACCACATGCGAGGCAAATGCTCAAACGAAGACTCTATTTACATTGTTACTCTCTCCTCGAAATTAAGGTGTCAACAGTGGAGTAACGTCTATCAGCGCCTATGCCAACTCCTGCATCTGCATTCCACACGGACTGCATCTGGGCCATAGCTTTACAGTCTGACCCATACACACACTGCAGACGGAGTGTGTGTAAAACATACATTACTAGCTGACCTCCGTTATGGCAGCACGATATGATCGACAGAACCGCCGATGTATATTCATCCGTCATTCATCTTCATTGTGTGGAGGTGAGTAACGGTTAACAAAAGACTACCTGAGGCTCAAATTTAACATCAGCTATTTATCCAAAAGTTCAAAAGCAAATAGGCTATTTTGTCTTGCTAACATTCTCCTAATTAACAACCATGTAATAAGTTGGCTAAAGTTTAGCCAGGGCAATATCATAGGCATACAGGCTAATGTGATGGAGAAACGACAGCTGGATAGTGAAAATATTGCCCTCTCGTTTTTACAGTCACACAGAATATATAATGTCAATTGAAGCTATAAAACATGTACATATAGGCTAGCTTATGAAGTCAGTGGCTATCAGTGTGTCCTATATTCTTCAAAATATTTTATTTTGTTCAACAGAAAAAAAAACTCAAACACAAATAATAGGTAGAAAAGGGATAGTTCACCCAAACATTTACATTTACTCACCCTCAAGTGGTTCCATTTCTTTGCTTCTTTATTTTGTTGAACACTAACGAATGAAAGATTTAAAAAGATATTTTAAAGAAAGCTATAAACGTGAAATCATTGACTTTCAGAGTAGGAGAAACAAACACCATGAAAGTCAATGGTTACAGGTTTCCTGCTTTCTTCAAAACATTACTTTGTGTGTTCGACAGAAGAAAAAAAAAGTCAAATAAGTTTGGAGCAAGTAAAAGGTGAGTAAATGGTGACAGAATTTTCATTTTTGAATTAACTCTCCTTTTAAGAGTGAGTATATGGTGAATTTAGGGCGAAATCTCCTTAATAATCTCATTATAATATATTTTATTCATTAAAGTACAATTATTACTATTATTTTAAAAAAAGTGCCCTTTTTCCCCATTTGAGCCCCTGCCCCTTAAAAGGTCTCTGCACGTCCCTGCTTAACTCACCTGGCCATCTGTATTTTCTACCACCTTCCACTGACCATTAACTAATCTTATTATTTTTTATCATTATTATTATTTTATCAATTCAGCGAACAAAATCTGACTTAAAAAGTAAGCTATGGCTCCTTTAAGACAGAAATAATTAAAAACTCTGTTCCTGTTCATGTGGCGCAACGCCCGCTGCTGGTGAAGGGCAAACGTCCATCATACGACACGTGTCGACCATTCAACCACAAGAGGGCGCCGCGCACTATTTACAATCAGACTTTATGGAAAAAGCTTCTGGAACCAGTGTCACTCACCAACCCCACCCTTTATTTTTTAGAATTAATTGCTGGAAATATTAATCTGTCTATCCGTGATGTTATCATTTATTACTCTGTCGTATTGATTAATTTGAATTAGACACAAATATTACCGACACCTTATCCTTGACCTCATCAGTTCATGGATAAACACGCAGGCTTATCTGCTGCGCCAGACATCAGGATGAAAGGGGAAAATAAAGGGGAAAGGAATCTCGCAGGGACTGACTGACATGGGAAAACGAGGCCGTTTGTTTCTCCGTCTGTGACTGAACAGAAAGCATGAATGAGAGGGGATGAGAGCTGCTGGTTGGGGAAAGCCTGCTGAAAACCCCAGAGCACTATGGGTAGATGCTGTGTGATCAATCAGTGAAGGGTGTACCGTGATGTCAGGTTGCCAGGCAACAGGAAGAAAGGCACTCCAGCAGGGTCACTCCTGATTACAGAGTGTTTCTCCACACAAACACAGACGCGCGCGGGCACGCACACGCGCACACACACGCGCACACACAATTATGTTTAAGTGGACTTTCCATAGACGTTATGAATTTTATACTGCACAAACTGTATATTCTGCCCCCTATTCCAGGAATACAAGGCACATACACACAGATTATCTTGAGTGTACAGCATGTTAAGAGTCTAACAGTAGCTAGTAGGTGAGTGATTGCAGGCTAATCTCACAGAGCAGACTAAATTTAGAGCTTCTTCATTGGGCGGATCTTACCTCTCTTCTAGCTCCTTCTCCCTTTTCAGCTCTTGACGTCCAGAAGTGTGGTATACATTTCTAAAGAGACTATGTTTATTTTTTAAATATTGTATATACATTTTTATTGCCAAAGTGTAGAGCTTGTAGAAAAATGGTCAAGACCGTACCCAAGGTTGTTTATAAAACCTTGTAGACGTTTTTACTTAAAATAAATCGGGATGTTTTGGACGAAAAAAAATCTAAATGTGAGTTTACAAATTGAAATCTCATTAAAACATGTAATGTTTGGTAAATTGTATCATAATTTATTCTTAAACTACGATTAAGGTAGTAACAGAATAGAAAAATGCGTTTAAAGTTTGGAAACATTTTGCGTCCCCCCTTGCTCAATGTTTTGATCCACGGCGTCCTTTCCCGCCACTTAAACTTCACGAGTCACATACACTACACACAAATCTTCAGGAGTAGTGCAACTGCTGTAAGTTGGCTATCAAATCTATTTAATTAATTTAAAACATGATATGAATTGGTTCTTTTCACTTGAATATATAGGATGCTGGTAGCCAGTTTGGTGTTTAATAGGATATGCCGAAGTATGCTAAAGGACTTTTATTTTGTCAGTAACCTTGGTTAAGCTCTTCCGGTGAACTGTATGCCATTGCAAAATCGGCAAGTTTAAGCCCTGCTGAAAAAAACAGCATATGCTGGTAAGGTGATGCTGGTATGCTGGTCTTGCTGCTTTCAATGCTGGTCTTGCTGGTTTTGCTGGTCTCGATGCTGGTTTTGCTGATCTCTATGCTGTTTTTGCTGGTCTCGATGCTGGTCTTGCTGGCTTCAGTGCTGGTCTCAATGCTGGTCTTGCTGGCCTGAGTGCTGGTCTTGACCAGCATTGAGACCAGCAAGACCAGCATTAAAACCAGTAAGACCAGCATCAAAACCAGCAAAACCAGCATTGAAACCAGAAGGACTAGCATTGAAACCAGCAAGACCAGCATACCAGCATCAAAACATACCTTACCAGCATATGCTGTTTTTTTCAGCAGGGAGGTCTGTTTTCTTTAAACATCAGTGATCTCCACTGGCTGAGTGATATTCGATATAAAGTGGGTATCAGATTGTACAAGAAACACTGCATTAAATTACATTTTCCCCGCCATGTCTTTAAGTCTTTTAGCCTGCCGATTCTGACTAGCACATGCGAGTAAATCGTTTTGTGTCTCGTTTTACGCTTGAGCAACTAAATGAATGCCAAAGTCTATTTAACTGATTGTATTGTAATTACATTACAACATCGATGCTGTAAAAGAAACCATATAAAATGGGAAAAAGTCACATTAACCGTTCACCGGAAGTTTATCAGTATTGGAAGAAACACTAGCTCCGCATATTCACTATACCCTAACTTGTTGGATACTAAGCCTAAAGGTAAGTTTCAATTGAAGATGCCAATTTATAAATCATTCATTTTTCCAAAATGTTTCAAATCAATGCAATATGTCAGTTAAGTGAACTTCAACAGATGAACACTGTGTAGGGACCATGTCAAACAGAATTCTACTTTAGTCACCGACCTCAACTTACAACAATTAAGCCTTTTAGAAGGATAATGGTACGGTCCTTATGGTACACTAGCACTAGCTAGCAGCAGAATGTGGTTGTTAATACCATAGCACACTACGAGTCTGCCTTAATAATAGAATAATAGCTTTTTTTATATCCTCACAGGTACATTTATGGCTGTATTATTTATGCCCCTTTCAAAATCTAATCTTGCAATATTTTTTATGTTTATTTTTTTATCCCCCTATCCTAAGTTCACTGCAAGTTAATCAGGGCAATGAATTATGTCCAGTCTCTTGTACATTGTGTGCACACAATTACTCCTAATAATGAAGGTTTCCTAATTTTACAAATAGTTTAAATGTTCAAAATTGACTAGTAGCTATTATATTTTGATTATTTATTAATTGAATGGCACAAATATACCAATACAAAAAAAGAGACAAATGCTGCATATTTGACAAAAGCGTTCCCAAAATAAATGTCTTAGGCTTTTCAGTTACTGGCTTCCCAAAATGTGCTTTATTTCGGAAAACTACAGTGGATGTCTGCAAACTTTGCTCCGCTTCAGAGGAAATCAATTCATATTGCACATTCAAAACAAAAGTATTACACGTTTGCAAATCATAAACATTTTCAAGTAACCCAACAAAAGTGATGCACTTCTCTGCTGCGATTCTCTCTGGAAATGATATTTGCGATGTACTTTCAGAATGCGTAATAATAATAACGAATATAATAATAATTTTAACTTTGGTACAAAAAATATGATCTTTACTCTTTTGGCTTTTAAAATAACGTCACCATGTAATCAGTTAATATAGTGCATGCAGTTTACTACCACACTACGAATGAAATATGACGACCACTGATTGCTTCATAAATTTTTATGTACATTTAAAACCAGGACCTGGCCTTCACATGTAGCACTGTGCAAAAAATGTAAACAAAATAAGTCCATTTAAAATAAAAAAATAAAAACCAAACAAAAACTAAAACAATAACATGAGCTTGAAACTACTATTTACATTATAAACAATAAAGAGAATGAGAATAAAGCACATCAATGGTGGCCCCAGGTACATACAGTCAAAAACACACATATAGATCTCTCTCACATAAATAAGCTCTCGTAATCTTTTTCTCTTTCACACTCACACGCGCGCATCTCTCTCGCACACGATCACATGCATCCAAATGACAGTTTAAGTGGCGTGTAAAAGTGCTCCTCTACAGAGTTGAGTACAGAGGTGAGATACAGCGTGCCAGTATATACATACAAAATCACCACCACTAGTTCAACAGAAGAGCTCATGTCATAATCGCATTATTCAGCCACACGGCCATCGCAAGGGAGGGAAACGGTGGTGATGATTTTAGAGGCCCCCAACATTTGCCCCCTTGTTATGGCCCCGTTCAGCCAAACTCAGGGTGTTTCCGTCGTTTGGTGACAGACACTAAACTTTAAAACAAGGAAAAATTGTAGTTTTTCAGTAGAGATCCACTGACAGGTTCACCTGCACCTATGCACAGAATGGTTTTAGATTCGGAAGATATACACATGTATACACGTGTTTCTTTTTTTCTTTCTTTTTTGTTTAACATAAAAATGAGGACGTTAGACACGTGGCAGTCTGGTACAGAGACATTCAGTAGGGTTACACTGACATTTCCCATCACGTTCATAAGTGAGTGTGTACATTCAGGCTTCCCGAAGTCTGTTAACATTGCGGTAGTTTCACGAAGGAGTGGATGCATGTCTCGTCCTTGCCTTCATCTGTGGTGTGCAATTAAAAGAATGTTTGGTGTTCTGTGAACAGCATTCGTTGCATAATATCAATAATCGCTGAACTGAATCGGTTGGAATAAGGCACTTACAATAGAAGTAAACTGTGTCCAAACCTCAAAGGCTCACAGTCAAATATGTACTCATCACTTCTGTTTGTTGCCTATCCAGACACTTCTGGCCATTTAGTTGTCAATGCGTAACCTCGCGGGTTCTACAACACCCAACCCGCTCTCTCAGTTTGAGATTCAGTTGCTCTAACAAGGAGGCTAAAGACCATGGCCCCTAGCTTCTGACGCTAGATCACCTTTTAGAGGTCAGAGGAGTGAGGTTTACCTGCACAGTTCTTCACTAGCTGGCCTTCGTTACACTCACATCCCCTAAACTTCACTCCCATCCGGATCACGGCACCAATGTAACCCCATTGCTCTTACACCACCTAACCCTCTCCGAGATGGGATCGAACCGGCAACTCTCCGCATGGGAGTCCGTTGCTCTAACAAGGAGGCTAAAGACCATGGCCCCTAGCGTCTCTCGCTAGAGCACCTTTTAGAGGTCAGAGGAGTGAGGTTTACCTGCACAGCACTTCGCTAACTGGCCTCCATTACACTCATCCCCCTGAACCTCACTCTCATCCGGATCATGGCACCAATGTAACCCCGCTGGTCCTACACCACCCAACCCGCTCCGAGCTGGGATGGAAGCGGCAACTCTCCACATGGGAGTTGGTTGCTCTAACAAGGAGGCTAAAAACCATGGCCTCTAGCTGGCCTCCATTACAAAAGCACATAGGTTTAACTTGAATACAAGCTTATTATCTGTTGTTGACAACAATCTGGCTTAGCTTCATGTAAACAAGAGAACTGTTTTTAGTGTATGAAACGTTAAATGTAGACTTAACATCAAAAAAAAACATCATACAAATTATAGGAAGTGGCATCTTTAAGATTTGGTCATTTAGCACAACGCCAAAGGACGTTGCAACACCTGTTTTTGTGTCTTTGTGCAGATACAGTGCGAAAGTTTTTAAATTTACAGGCTTTACAGGCGTTGCCATGACAACAGAGATGAAAGACAAAACAGGATTAGTAAGTGATTATATCTCATGTTAGCACATACCATAAAATGCCTTTTGTATATTATGTAAAAAAAATTGTATATAATGTTTATTGTCCAACCACTTTTATATTTCCATTGTAAGTGCCTTACAGTAACACAAATGCTGAACTGAACATGGTCATAGAACATTCCTCAATGTGTTTAGATAAAACAAATTTGGCTCATTTTGTTATCATCAGCGGGAGATTTTTCAATTGATCCATTTCTGTGTTTGCATTTTAGTAAGGCAGTGCAGACACGGTCTACATCTTTGTCCGTAAATAATATAAACATTCTATGTGTGAAAGTCCTGATTAGTACAGTAGCATTCCGCTCTCAGTTTACCGAGCAAATGATTCTGTAGCACTTGAAACCTACTGGTGTATGTATGTATGTGTGTGGTTTGTTCGGCATGCACTAATGCTAAAGTAAACGAGGTCGCGTTGATGTAGTGTTCAGATATTTCACTACCGGATATGATCGACATTCTCCAGCCCCCCCACAGACGTGCCCTTAAATGAACTAATTTAGACAATCAAACCCATGAGTAGAAAAGTTCAACATGATTTAAAAAAATGAGCTAACAAAAATGTGCAGGTATATAATACGCCATTCAATAAGAAAGACACCAGCGGTAGTGTTAGCACTAGCTACTGATGACTATAACAGTTTCTTTCAGTTCTCGGGATTGTGTAACAACACTCAAAACTAAAAGACGAACTCACACACCACTCTATACTTGCCATTTTGTTTCACATCAGTGTCCTTAGTGATTCAACAGTCATGCTGAAGCGTGTGTGTGTGTGTGTGTGTTCTCCGGGTCGACACTGGCACTGTCCTCGAATGAACGATTTCCGTCAACACCATAAATGCACCCCTAAGGCTAGCTCGGTGCGCACGCACACAGGTCTAGACACACGCACATACACACACTTCGCCCCACACACGCTCAGTTTGGCATTAGTTCCAAAACCGCTTGAGGTGAATTGCACCCCGGTGCTCACACTCCGCTCTGTAAACAGTGTCTCAGTTGAAATGAACAGTCTCGGTTTCAATCCCTCATTCATTTTTTTCTGTCCCTTGCATCTTTTGCTTTGTCCTCCTTCTCTCGCCTCTCCTTTTCATATTTGTCTTTCTCTGACTTGGCCACGCTGTTATAAGATGGCGGAGAGGCTGAAGAGGGAGTCATATCCGTTTTGTCTGACGCAGAGTTCTCTTGAAACTTTCCAATGATGAGCACCTCTTTCTCTGGGATACGCCCGCCCCCTTCCTGTAGCTGTTTGCGGTACGCTTCCGAGGCCTTCTTACTGTTTGTCTTATACGGTGCCGTCGGAAGGCCCTCTGGATGACCACGGCTGACATTTCCTCCTGTTTCCTCCTGAGGGTTGTGGTGATAGGCTCGTAGGAGACTTTTGAGGGATTCGATGCCATAAAACGATCCTCCATCTGTCCCCTCAGGGCGTCCATCTCGCCTTCCTCTCCCAGTACCCTCAGGGTAAAGGCGAACAGGATGTCCAGGCAGTGGATGCGGTCGCCACTGACCATGGGCAGGTCCATGGCTATGAGCTGGATCTTGTTTGGCTTGGCAATGCGTAACGGAGGATCCAGAGCATCCGCAAAGTCAGAAAGCTTGTTGTACTCCACAAACTGTGTGGCATTGGGGTCAAACCTCTCCCAGACTTCATAGAACATTTCAAAGTCGTCCTCGCTGAGCGGTTCGGCGCTCTCCTCTGTAGCCACACTAAAGTTCTCCAAGATCACAGCAATGTACATATTGACCACGATCAGGAAGCAGATGATGATGTAGCTCACAAAGAAGAAGATGCCGACCGAGGGGTTTCCGCAGTTTCCTCGGTAGAAGCTCCCCGGGTGCTCCTTTTGGCTGTCGCAATCTGGATCTTGCTTGTTCAGGATAGGCGCCAAAAGGCCGTCCCATCCTGCCGAAGTGGTGATTTGAAACAGGCAAAGCATGGAGTTCCCAAATGTCTCAAAGTTAAACATGTCGTCAATCCCAGCTTCCCGCTTTACATAGGCAAAATTGGACATTCCGAAGATGGCATAGATAAACATGACCAGGAAGAGGAGGAGGCCAATATTGAACAAGGCAGGAAGTGACATCATCAAGGCAAACAGGAGGGTACGAATGCCTTTGGCTCCTTTGATGAGACGAAGAATGCGACCAATTCTGGCAAGTCGAATGACTCGGAATAAGGTTGGCGAAACAAAATATTTCTCTATCATCTCAGAGAGAAACATGCCTATCAAAAAAGAAACACAAGTTCAATTAGCAATCAATTTAGGGTCAAGACATATTCTACTCAAATACAGTACATGAATATAAATTATTTAAATATTCTTAATATTACCTATTACTATCAAGAAATTACAGCCTAGACGCTAAACAGTCATTTTTGTATTAGTATAATGATTTATTGCTAATCATGTAGAGCAGTGGTCCTCAACCACAGGGCCGCGGATCGGTACTGGTCTATGGATCAATTATATAATAGAGGTGACGCGCTCGCACCTTCCAGACACACACAGTTAAATGAATGAACTTTGAGTCACGTGGCAAGAACTGACTGATCAGCTTCAGCTTATATGGAATATACACATTTCGGTAGACTAATTATTTCAGACAAACACAGAACACCCAAACACTGCAGTGCTCTGCAATTTTCTCCATAAATAAAACTTGTATCAGAGTGACAGCAATGTTTTGTCAGCCTGTCATCCTCTGAGAAAATGGTAATGATCACCTACAGTAGCAACCTACGAATCACCGCACCGCGGTCCGCAGTAAAATTGTCAAGTGCTGACTGGTCCGTGGTGAGAAAAAGGTTGGGAACCACAGATGTTGCGTATCAAGCACAGCTCACACAAATGTCACGTTCAATCCTAAAGTTGCAGCTTTTTATTTTAAGGATCCCCTTTTAAGCCCTACTCAATCTGGCTAAAAATGTGGCATTTGATCATTAGTTTTAGATTAGATTAATTGCCATTGCCACCAATTTTTCCCTTCAATAAAGTTCTGGCAGTGATAGAAGTTTTCAGACACTTTCCTGCAGTGTGGCTTTAGTTACAACTGTCAAACAAAGAACCAACAGGAGCACAGAATCTGTTGACGCAATCAGCTACTTCAAACCACCACGGGCAAATGTCAAAACTGCATTTTTTTCTTGTTTATTATTAAGGCTTGTTTGTGAGCAAAATTAAAGCCAAGTAAACATATACCCCTGGATAAAATATGGTAATTCTAATAGTTTAATCGTTTTTTTTTTTCCATTTTGGGAACTCACCAAGCAATAAGGGTCCCTTATTGTCTTGTGAGCCAGCAGGGGTGACCCCCACTTTGGGAACCACCCCTGGGGACTACTCTAGAGACAGGGTTGGACCCCCCTTTACAAACCCTAACAGGTGTGCCTGTATCTTAAGGACACCTTATTCTCATTTATGCTTGCTACAGGTCTGAAATGATGTTTGACGCAATCAACATAGCCAAGTTTATGGATATGTGTGTATAGAAACAGGTAGGATATTTGGAAATCTGATATTTATCCAAATAAAATCCACATTTGGAAGTGGCTCAGAACTGATACTGTACATGTGATTACATGTGTGAAATATTTCCTGATCTGTGTCAGATGTGATCCAATAAAAAACAAAATTCAGTGTTCAGTGTACTTGCAGCCTCGTACTAGTTGACGTAGTTGCAAAGTTATCAATAGTCAATAAAATGTCTATAGGGGACCATCTAAACATCGATTAGTCAACATTTGAATTCCTGTCAAAATGACTAGGTTTATTATATGCAAAATGGCCAAACAGCAGAAAATGTGACCACAACATTTACTGTCATTAATAATCAATATGTAACAATGTTTTCCTAAATAATCCTACATTTTTAGAATGCTAAAAAGTGACAAAGAATCCTTACCAACAATTGACAGAATCACCACAACAAAGTCAAACACATTCCAGCCGATGGTGAAGAAGTAGTGACGCAGGGAGATCATCTTTAGCACACATTCTCCAGTGAAGAGGATGATGAAAACCAGGTTTATCCAGTATAGAATATTGTCCATATCCTCTGTCTGGTCATCGGTTTCCACCATCATGGTCACCATGTTCAAGCAGATCAGGATCATAATGATTATGTCAAAGGCTTGTTTGGTGATTAGGTCAAAGACAAGGCCTTGAAACTTATTCTAGAGAGAAATATAAAGAAATTATTGTCATATAATGCTGATGATATGATGCTAATTGTACTGTATAATATATTTTGTATTAAATATAATGTCTATAAGCGACCCGATTGGTAAGAGTGAGCTGAATGTGTCATACCGCAGGTCTGGGAATTGGCTTCTGGGGCTTCTTAGATCCCAACTTCTTCATGGCATTGTAATATTTCTTTTGCTCTTCTGTCATGAAGATATCCTGACCTCCAAGGTAAAGAGCAAATGCAGAAGACTGGTTACAACCATGGTTTAACTATATGTAACAACACAAACCTAATGCAACCAGGCTTCTGTTAGTTTTCACCTGTGAACCTCAGGGAAATGTCAAACAGGCAGTTCAGCCCTTACCAGGTCCCATTTATCTCTCAAAAGACTAGCATTGTGTGCGCTTTATAAACAAAACCAGTTCAATAAGGTACCATTGTGCTCACTAAACAAAACCACAGACTGTGTACATACAGTCTCACATTACATCTCTTTGAAAGTAAACCAAAAATGGCAGGGGCAGATTTGAGGTTTCGTAATATAAACATTCCTCATCGGATGGTCTTTAGGTGTTTAGATTCATCTCCCTCAGTTTTAATACTTATCTTTTTCTTCTGCTGATTGAAGTTATCGATGATGACACCAATGAAGAGGTTGAGGGTAAAGAAGGAGCCGAAGATGATGAATATGACAAAGTACAGGTACATGTAAAGGTTTGTTTCATAGACAGGCTGTTCCTCCAACTGTGAGTATGAGAAATGTTGCATGTTATTACACATTTGCATCATTAATCTTTATTAGCACATCCACACACACATTAAAAATAATGCTTTTATTTTATGAAGATAAGTGAATTCTAATTGATTTGAAGGGAACACAAAGGTAATTCGATTTCTAAGTGTAAATTGTTTGTAAACACAATTATTTAACACAATTAAGGTTTTAGTTAGGTCTTTGTTTTAGGTCTAAAAGTATGAATATTTCTGCTCCCAAACACTAGATTAGGGAAATTTTACCGTTTTGTTACCGTAAATTGTCTAAATAGCTAAAGATTCTTGGTCACACTTTACAATAAGGTTCATTAGTTAATGTTAATTAATGCATTTTTTTTTTTTATAATTATTTTTTGGGGTTTTTCACCTTTATTAGATAGGACAGTAGAGAGTATTGACAGGAAAGAATGGGGAGCAGAGAGAGGGGAAGAATCGGCATAGGGCCGCGAGGCGGAATCGAACTCGGGTCGCCGTGAACACCGGAGTGCATGTGTCGACGCACTAACCACTACACCACTGGCGCCGACTAATTAATGCATTCACTAACCTGAACAAACAATGAACAATACATTTACTACAGTATTTGTTCATGTTACTTAATGTTAGTAAATGAAAATACAGTTGTTCATTGTTAGTTCATGTTAATTCACGGTGCATTAACTAATGTTAACAACCATGGACTTGGATGTTAATAATGCATTAGTAAATGTTGAATTATGATTAATAAATGCTGTACACGTGTTGTTCATGATTAGTTCATGTTAGTAAATGCATTAACTAATGAACCTTATTGTAAAGTGTGACCAGATTCTTAAATCAGTACACATGTAAATAAGTCAAACAGAAATGCATTTTCATTCAAGGATGATGTGATATTTATACTGGAAAGAAAAAAAATACAGAGGAAGATGTTTCAAGTTATGTAACAATTAAAGGTGCAGTATGTAAGTTTGACATCCAGCGGTTGAACTAGGTATTACAATCCTGGATCAAAACACAGTTTCACTCGTCTCCTTCTTTACCAAGTCATGCATGAACTAATAATAATGTTTAATATGTATTAATTAGTTTGTAAACCTTACAATTTCGCTGGAGTGCAGTGTGGTAACATTATTCTGTGCTTTTAAATGGCTGTATTTAAATTTCTATCGTGTTTTGTCTGGTGTAAACAGCCAAATTTCTTATCACTGCAAATCTCGTCATGTAGTGTGTTGTTGAAACATAGGGTTACAATGTAACCTGCTCACCTAATGTTTACGTTTGTAATGTTTATATTATTTGCTAATTAATAAATCTGCGTCTCATTTCGGGGCTGTTACTGTCCACTGAGAGTCGCATTCTGGTCACGAGTGCATGCTTTGAGAGCCTTCCTGACTCAATGAATGAAATACACATAAAGGCGACCTGGGGTGCTGAAATATAAATGGCTAAACTGGCAGTGAGCGGGTTAAAGAGACCAAAACAAAAACAGACGTTCCGGTACGTAATGGACATTTTCAAAGCAGAATATCTGACTTTAGCATCGTTTTTCAGATAAACAAGAATGTTCACTTAGCAAGTTTCTTAAATATCTGCAAACATATTATGGTATTTTTATGCTTTAAAAGAGTAAAAAACTTACATACAGCACCTTTAGTTACACATCTTTATGAATTTAAAACTTTACCACAAATTTATTTTGTGTAGTTAGGAATAGAAAACTATTATATATTTACATATTATATTATTAAGATATATTAGAGAGTAACAGGGGATAGTGAAAAACACTTACATCACGGGAATCTACAGCTGCGTACATGATGTCCATCCATCCTTTAAATGTGGCCTTGTGGAAAATAGAATAAACATGAATAAACAGCCTTAATACAACAGACAACCTCGTATTTAGCAAAACATCTATTTTTACTCACCACTTGCAGAAGTGCCAGGTATCCAGCTCCCACATTATCGAAATTAATCTTCACGTTTTTCCAGCGAGCCGTATCGTTGTTTTCAATTAGAGCAAAGCATTCAGACCTATTGTTGACCACACTGACAGGAAACAGCTCGTCGTTGGTGATATTAACGCAATAGTAATATTTCCCGGCAAAGAGGTTCACCCCCATGATGCTGAAGATCAGCCAGAAGATCAAGCACACCAGCAGCACATTCATGATGGAAGGTATGGCTCCAAGAAGAGCGTTCACTACCACCTACAAAAACAGAAATGCAACACGTCACACACAGAAATCTAAACACTGGTTCACTTCACGCTCAGAAACTCTTGCTATAGATACAAGAGCTGCGGAAACTACAGTGATTTTCCTAAGCTTCTAGATTAGATGGCTTTTTTTTGCTAGTAAAAGCTAAAACTTTTGCAAAGATAAAGATAATACGATTCTGGGAAATTACTAGAAGGTCAATAGGGTTTTCGGAACAGCACAGCTACACCTATTTAAACCTACATTAAAGGGGACCTATAATGTAAAACACACTTTTATAAGGCATTTAAACACAGCTGTGTGGAAACAGTCGAATATAACCAGGTTAACATTTATTAATGGTTAACATTTATTAATTTTATTTTTTATAATCACACTTCATAAAAACTGCAGAAACACTTTAATTGACATTCACCATTTGTACATGTCATCAGAGGGGGAAAGCCCTGCCCATTAGTGACGATTTCTCTCTCATTAGCATAGGATGTTAGTCTTATTTTTGAATCTGCCACTATGCTGACCCACTATGCTCCGCCCAATTTAAAAAAGAGGGCTGGAGGACAATCTTATTTCAATTTAAAGCAACAGTCACCAAAATGGCACAATTAGTATCAAAGCCTAAAGGTTATTGCACGCTGAATCTAAAAGTTTCATCCGTAAATTTTGCACCTTACAAAATAAATTCGACCTCACATTGTGTGAATTGTACTGACACACTGCCTCCGAAAATTTCATCCTTCATAAAAAAATAAATAAAATTTTGAACCGCTACACTAAAAGCTACCATCTGGGAAATGTAGCAAGCTAAGCTAAAAGCTACTTGGCAAAAGTAGCTTAGCTACATCCAAGCTATTTTTGCAATTTTCGTTTTTAAATCGAAGCAACTTAAAACCAAGTCAATCATATCCTAGCGATCAGTTCAGTTATTTACTGCAAATAATATGCTGTACTAAACAGAAACAAATTATAGTATATGACAGCAAAAACAAAAAATGCAATAAAACTAGGTGTAATGAATTACACTACATAATGTAGTATCATTAGTAACTATCATGAACTAATAGTAGCCTAATTACCATATTATACCATATTATATTTTAGCCTATATATATATACTCAGTCAACTTTCCATCAAGCAAGTTTCTTGTGTTAGCGACGTCACAGATCAGAGCGCGAGGTGGTAGAAATGCACCAAAAAGTTTGTTGTCGACCACCGAAAATAGGAAGAAGAAGAAATCATCATTCTCGACATCATATGGATTTACTTTCATCGGGTAGACGCCGGCCTGCTTGAACTGACATGTTTTGCGGTTTTTCGTAATGGATTTATTAATACTGATCGGACTCAGTTTGCAGGGTTTGTTTACGTGACGAATATTTCGCATATGAATACGAAAAAAACGTATACGAACATTTCAGAGTTCAGTATGCAAAGACCTTAAAAGGGGCAGTTTCAAAGAGTTCTAAAATATTATTTGTGGGATACTTTGAGCTTAAACTTCACATACACACTCTAGGAACATCAGAGACTTATTTTCCATCTTGTAAAAAGAGATATAATAGGTCCCCTTTAACATTTATTAGCTAAAATGAATATTTGAAAAAAATGGCTTTCGTTCTGCTGTTCTTTCTATCACCAATTGTAAAAGTGTTTATAAAACATAATACTATTTCATATGAACATCTTACAGAGGTGCATCGCACTCTCCGAGTTACCAAAATGTGGAGAAAACAAAATAAAATGAAAACAGAAAAAAACCTTGTGGAGACACGATGACGTCACAACATTTGTTTACTGCAAATGAAAAGAGACACATAACAGAGAAAGAAATGTAAGATCAAGTCACAGACAACACTACAACAACCACCACAGAATCATCAGAATAGATCAGAGCTTTCACCACTGCACGTGCAGAGAGGCATGCGAACTAAAACACTACAATACTCATTTATATTATGTGTGAAGTCCTTATTAATATTCAACAAAAGCATGCAAGAGGATAATAACATTTAAAAAAACTAAACAGTATTTCTGTGAGTATACTGCTTAAAATGTTTTTCTTAAGTAGGGCATGTTCCAGTACAGATGCAGTATCTTCACTGTTCTTAGGACAGCGTTGATATGAACCAATCAGATTTTAGGGTTGGGGCTGAAGCAACATTCTTTCTGTTTTTGTATCACAATTTTAAAGCGTGATGAACAGAGTTTAATAGTGTAACAGCTTATCAAAAGAGAAACCTTCATCTGATCCATTTATGCTATATGCATCAGTTGCTGATTGGATTTTGAGATGTGGATGTGAAATTCAATAAAAAAGGCAAGATAAAAAAAATAGCTTTAAATGAACTAAATGAAGGCAGAAAAATCCATTATCACTATTTTTTTACAACCCAGGCTCATTCTGAAAACATAGTCCCATGGACGTTTCTGGAGACGGCGAAATACGTCCCGGGAGGTAGGTATTTTTGCAGTTTTTGTTTTCGCGAATCCGCGAGAGGCCAATGTGTGCTCTTTTTCGTATCTCAAATGTCTCTCGCGAGTGCGTTTGCGGCCCCGCGCTGTTCTCGAGCTAAACCCACCAGAGGCAAGCTGTCGACTGACCAACCAATTTTTACCGATTGACCCACCCACCCACATACTTCCCCTAAACCCAACCAACTGTTTACAAAAGCCGTCCAGAAAAAGAAAAGCCCTCGTCTGATTTTTACCACGTTTTCGGATTTTTACCACGTTCTCAGTCTGTTGTTCACTTATTCAGTTTTTTTTTTTGGATTCTGTTTTTGTCTACCTGATTTCTGGAACGATCTTCCCGGACTCGAACCTGGTCGTGGTCAACTCCTCTTATGCGCCTCGAGTCCGCCGATGTTACACGACGAGCTAACGGGACAACTGGTTGCCTCATACTGCCCCAAAGCATTCGCTCTTAAAAAGAAACGCAGCCATACGTACCTCTGACTATACATCATTCGCGGTCTCCAGAAATGTCCATGGGAATACATTTTCAGATTGAGCCTGTGTTGATTTTTTTAAATACCAAACGACTGGTAATTGCGCTATTATTTGATGCAAAAATATACATTTTTACCCAGTTTGTGTTTGGCATCATCTTATATACTTGATCCAGAACAAGAATTTCTCGTATCATTTACCAAGCCAAATTATATTTAATATGAGCCCCTGTTGAGGATTGTTATTTGTCTAAATCTATAACATGCATTTAGAAAACACACTAGTTTCTGTTGAACTTATGAATGCATTAGCCAATCACAATAATTTAATTTAGTTTTCGTTGAACCTCCAGTGCAGATATGAAATAAGGTTTATTTAGTACCTTCAGCTGTTCTAATAGGAGTTTTCTTGTGCTAGATTACCAGCTGCTAAAATATTTAAGACATTTTACATAAAATTATATGGTAACACTTTACAATAACAGCGCATGAATAATGATGTATTAATATGTAAACTAAACATTACTTTATTTTGAATTAATGATGAGTTAGGGCACGCGCTAATCATGAACTAACTTTAACTACAACATGATTCACAAGAGTTTGTGTGTGAATAACGGCTACCTTAATTACTTGTTAGTATATGTTGTTAATTAATGTATTAATTATTATTTAAGTTTAAGCTAAATGTAACATAAACTCATGAGCGTTTAATGTATAATTATGTCATGACTTTACTTGGAGGAGCACATTATTATTAACTCATCCTTAACTACTCATGAACTCCAGTGTTTAAACTGTTGATGATGAAAACACTTTTCTATTGTTATTTAGTGTAAACGCACTAGACGGATGTGCATAAGGGGTTCATGAGTAGTTAAGGATGAATTAATGACGATGTGCCCCTCCAAGTAAAGTCATAACATAGTTATATATAAACAGCTTATGAGTTTATGATGGTTAAATTAAGGATAAACTAATGTGGTAATTAATACATTAATTAACAAACAAGCACATACTATTAAGTAAGGTAGCCGTTATTCACATATGAACTCATGCGACTCATGTTGTAGTTAAAGTAAGTTCATGATTAGTGCATGCATTAACTCATCATTAGTTCATAATAAAATAATGTTTACTTTACATATTAACACATCATTATTTATGTATTGTTATTTTAAAGTGTTACCAATTATACAGTATTATGATTATTACAATACCAAGCAATAATCAGCAATTTTTTGTCATAACGCTGCAGCCCTACCCTGTAATAGTTTTAAAGTATAATTTACAGTTTATACGATCATAATAATAAAATGAACCCTTGTGTGCTATTCAAATTGACTACCCTTTCATTATGTTTGTGGCTGTTTTTGCCCCATTGACTTCCACTATAATGACATTTTATTGCAAATCCATGGCACCATAAAATCCAGCATTATTGATTGTTGGTGCTATTCCCTATTGGTAAGAGGTAAAATGTGTCATTTTTACTGTTGATCATCATTTATGAGCATTAACCCTTTAGATAGGCCTGTGCTAAAAAGTTTCTGGCTTTTATATGGAGTTCTATGGAGTAAAACAGCAGATTATAGTGTGTGAAGTCAATGGGGCAAAAACAGCCACTAACATAACAAAAGGGTAGTAAATTTGCCCAGAGTGTATTGCTGAATTTTCTAAAATTTTCTAAGCATTTTCCCAAAATAAAATTTGTCATCAAAAATCATTACATTTGCTGAAACACAAAGAAGGTAACGGCCAAATTAAGACTCAAAATCACCTCAGAGTGGATGAAAACATCCCGAACAGCACACAAGAGTTACACATTAGATTAATGTGATATTATATTGACTGAAAAATCTGGTTGAATTTAAGTGATGTTTTAGAAACAAATTTCGGGAGGAGCACGCGCAGATGTTTCAGCAATTCTTTACGTCATTGATAATCATTCTATTATCCAATTAGCATTAGACCAAACCCCTATAAATTCCAAAGTTGTCCTACCTGCATCATCTCACGACTTTAGCATCTCTCCACCACCCCAACACCGCACTTCCTAAACATTATCTACTCAGGGGGAGCGTTCTGAGGCCGGGCTAGACTCTTCGCTCGAACCCCAACTCCTCTCTGTTCCCCGATACGGGGAATAATGCGAGTTGGGGGGGCGGTCTTCCCCGAGCTCAGAGCCCTCTCCCTGGACAGCACGCCAAATACGCTTTATTCTTAAACTTCTGTAAGTGCGAACTCGTGAAGTATTAAACATAAGAGACAACACAGGTAGAATTGACCCTTGTCGGACAGCTAGAATTGGAAAGAATTGTGCAACGTGTAAATTAAAAGGTGATAAAAAAAACTGCCCTAGTTAATGCCATTCTCTTACTACCCAATCACCCCACCGTTAAGGGTTTGTCAGAATTAAGGTTAGGCTTTCTGGAACAGGTCCTACTTGCATAGATCACAGCATACTGTGCATGATGCATGAGTATGTGTTTGTGTGTGTGTGTGTTTGTCTTACCCTCATTCCCTCAAAGCGCGACAATGCTCTCAAAGGTCTAAGAGCACGCAGTGTTCTCAAGGACTTAATGGCACTTAGTTCAGAATAACCAAGAGCATTTGCAACCAGACTCACCAACGACACCTGTACAATAAACACACACATTCAGGCACATACAGCATACAATACAGCAGCAAAGTAGATTATACGCTCCATACATACATCAACAATCAGGAAGTCAAGCCAGCACCAGGCGTTGGTGAAGTATTTGACGAAGCCGTAAGCAACCCACTTCAGAAGCATCTCCAGGATGAATATATATGTGAAGACTTTATCTGCATATTCCAACACCGTCTTTATGGTCTTACGCTGCTCGATGTAAATGTCCTCGAAAGCCTGAACACACACATATACAGTCAGAATTATTAGCCCTCCTACGATTTTTCCCAGCAGGCACACATCATAAGACGTTAATATTAGGTTAGATATAGGTTGTGATGTCAGGTGACCAAAATTCATTGTCTAGTCAGTGTCTAAGGACAACATTATTTTGATGTCCAATAACATCGTCAAATGATGTTGATATTTTGTTGATTTTAGGTTGTGTTGGAAAGGGACCAAAATCCAACTTTGAGCCAACATCTTAAACAAACATCATCTTGACGTCAAATTACATTTCTTCGTCAGGTATGGCGACCAAAATCCAACATCTGATGGACATCATAGTGGTAACGTCCACACAACGTCAAGCTGTAGCATCATTAGATGTTGATATTTGGTAGATTTTTTAAGTTGGACGTTGGACATGGACGTCGATCTGATGTTGGGTTCTGACGTCAACCCGATTTTCAAATCAAATCAAATCAAATCAAATCACTTTTATTGTCACATCATCAGCAGCATGTGTGCTATGATGAGTGAAAAGCTTAGGTGCTGGCTCCAGACAGTGCAAATACAATGACAATGCAAAATACAGACAGTGCAAAATACAGACAGTGCAAAATACAACAACATAGTCACAAAAAAAAACAAAAAAAAAAAACAAGACAATGTAAAATTGGCAATGTTGACAGCGTCCAACAGTGTTTGTTTCATTTCCAAACAAAATGCTACGTCCCCACAATGTTGAGGTACAACGTCAATCTGATATCATGTTAACGTTCTGTGCCTGCTGGGTTTTTTCTTTTTCAAATGTTTCCCAAATGATGTTTAACAGAGCAAGGAATTTTTCACAGTATGCGCAATAATATTTTTTCTTCTGGAGAAAGTTGTTTTATTTCAGCTACAACAAAAGCAGTTTTAAATTTAAAAAAAAAAACATTTAAAGGTCAATATTATTAGCCCCCTTAAGCAGATTTTTTTTTGACTGTCTACAGAACAAACCATTGTTATACAATAGCTATGCTTCCATCCAAAGATGCAGATTCAATTTATGCGCAGAACAGAAATAAGGCATAAACGATGTGCAAAGAAAATAAGTTGTGGAGCTCCAGACAGTTCTGGAGGTCATTAATAATATAACAACACTAATACTGAATTGGTTAAGGTGTTTTAGAATAACCAAAACAACATTTCAGATGTTTTACAATGTGGTCAGCCTGCTGCAGGCCCGGATTAAGAATTCAGAGGCCCCTGGGCACAATGTCTTGTAGGGCCCCCTACAAGGCCGCACGTCTATAGTTGAATTAAAAAATAAGATTAATATAATATTTTGCCCACATTTTTTAAATAAATGACATAGTACATATATTTATAGTCAACAAAGGTTTACCTGATTTTAAAAGCATTTAAAGCACACTTTGATAAAAATACTAATATAACTAGTGAAAATTAATGGATTTTAATATACTTGTTCAAGTTCACTGAAGCAGTAATAAAAAATTATATTTAAGGGTATTTTTAATGTATAACTTCTACAAACTTATAATGCATATGATTTGGAGATATCACCTCTCCAATCCAGTTCTATATCTGAGTCTTCCATAATACACACACTGATTAATGATTCCTACTGTCTCCCTCGTGATGAAGACGAGTAGGCAAAAAGCATGTGATTATAAAGCTGAAAGTATCTGAAATCACACACACTGTACCAGTTCTCTCCTGTCTCTCTCCTCTTCAGTGGCTTTTTCTGTCTCTCTCTCTGTCTCTCTCTCCATGAGGTCGGAGAATATGGGTGAAGCAGGGCGACTAACATTGTAAATACGGATTAATTTTATTAAGATGTCGCTAACATTTAACACCAGATGGAAAATAACTGTTTATAGAATATTTATCATTCTTATTATCCTTATTAAATACCTTGTGACTCATTTAATATATTTTATATACTTTATTTAAATTTTTAAACTAAAACATTTCTTTTCTATTAAAAATAAATGTATTTCCAATCTGATATGTAATGAGGGGAAAAAGAAAAACGTGTTCATCAGACGCTGGATTCGAACTGAGTTCATGATCAATCGCCTCAAAATATGTTTCCATGCGCTTTACGAGCTGCGCCATTCCCACATGCTGTCTTCTGCTCTCTTTAGTTATGTTATCTCGGTCGATCAAATGGCGCTGGCGGATAGCACTCAACCAGCTTTTTACAACGAGGTGCGCTATTTGCACTTAGCCTAAATAGACACTCCAAAATTAGCTTTTTTTTTTTCTCCCCTCGCAGGGGCCCCAAGTGCACACGGGCCCCTGGGCCTGTGCCCATTTTGCCCATTGGTTAATCCGGCCCTGGCCTGCTGGTTTGTCCATTCACACACATTTTTATCATCACATGATCTCTTATAACTAAAATCTTGTAACAATCTTATAATAAAATCGCATACGTTTTTTATGCAATTTTTCAAAATGTATGGGCATCTTGGCATTTATATCAACCATTTTTTTGCGCATATCCAAAATGCGTGTAAAATTAGGTGGATGAAACATAGCCAGTGACTTGCCTAATTACCCTAACTTGCCTAATTAACCTAGTTAAGCCTTAAAATGTCACTTTAAGCTGAACACGAGTATCTTAAAAAATATCTAGTAAAATATGAGTTACTGTCATCATGGCAAAGATAAAAGAACTCAATTAGAAGTTAGTTATTAACTGTTATTATTAGAAATGTGTTGAAAAAAATCTTCTCTCCGTTAGACAGAAATCGGGGGGAAAATATACAGGAGGGCTAATAATTCTGACTTCAACTGTACACATCAACACGTTTCAATAGCTAGTAACAGAGATCAGGCCGGTTGTGAGTGGGTGTTTGCATTGTGTTTGTTATGGTTGTGTGGGTGCTCACCAGTGCTCCGCTGCTGAGTAAAATCATGAAGATGATGAAGGACTCAAACCAGTTGTGCTCGACAATGATGAAGCAGGTTTTCCTGAGAATCCACCAACTCTTCCATTTTCCCTTCTCCACATCGACCTGACAGCACTGAAACCTCATCACACAGCCTGAGCAAAAGAAACACAGAAACAAGTTCCTTAATGTGAACGGACAGTAGAATAATTGAGCTCGGTGAAAAGTCTACTCCTCCAAGCAGTCCCAGAAATGTAATACTAGAAGTCTTGTTGTGGCACTACATATGACATAAAGGGGCCAGCCTGTACATTTTGTAGCATTTGCTTGGCAATTATGTTAGTCAAACTGTGTACAACATTATATTATTGCAATATTTTCATCTCTGATATTCATACAATACATCCACAGAATCCTAATTATATAATTTTACATTCATTTGGTGTAGTAAAAGTTCAATAATTTTTAAATAGTTACAATTTTTTGAGGTCTTGCATTTTTTTTTTTAAACTACGGCTAAATCTGATAAAGAGCCTGATCAAACGAGAAGATGAAACTGCACGAAAGGATCAGGATAGCGGGAGACAGAAGCAAAGTAAATCAAATCAGCAAGAAAACATGACAGAGGAGGTAACTGGGCTCTTCTTGAATATTAGACTGAGTGATTCTTTTAATTATTTTTTTTTCACTTGGCACATAATAGTGAAGTAAACTGAATAGTGATTGTTCATTCGATTTATGTTTGTAGCTACATGTTTTTATTATCCATGATGGATCTATAATGTTATATGGCACAAAATTATTAAATACCGTTTAGAAATGTGATGCTCTTTTTTTGCGCTATCACCGTTTAATGACGGCATGTTCCGGGAAAACTGAAATTGTTTGGCGGACGTCGGTCACGGTAACTTTTATTTCTTGGTTATGTTCCAGGAATTATTCATTTACAAATTAAGCTCTGTTGTTAATGCTTATTATGTGTATTTATTTATTAGCTGAAATGGCACTGGAATTAAATATTGCCATTTTTTCCATAACCTTATATGAACATTATAATTCTTGGAATAGGTCAAAATTCTCAAACTCTCAGAGAGAAGCAGGGTATTCAAAGGCAAAAAAGCTATCCAGGACTAATTAGAAATTGATCCTGAAAAATGGCCACAATGGAGTCGAGTGACAACAATGGAAATTATCAGTTGATTGTTAAAACATTACTATCCTTTTACCCTGAAAATCAATCCACTAATCAATCTCAGCATAAACCAATGTAATGCTTAAATACACTGCAATAATTGCTGTTTCTTTCTAATTAACAGACTCCCATTAAATGTTAGCTATGGGTTATAAACTACAAGGACTGTATTATCTACAAAAACAGCCCAAATAGCCAACAACAATGGCTTAGTAGCATGTAAACCATTGATTAGCATTAATCAATACTACCTACTCTAAATGACCTACTGTAAATGAATAGCCAGAACAGCTCATTGTTAGATGACGGAAAATCATTGCAAAGGCGGAGTTTGGAATAACATGCATTGGTGAACTTTTTATAGACTACAGGACTGATTCTGATTGGCTGATAAACATTCTAAGGTATCCAATTACTATTTTCATACCAATGCAAAAAGCATAAGTAATTCAGACCATATATTTCCATATCCTATGACCTTTATCTTTCCTCTAACAGCCTTTGATGTTAAAAAAAGTTTGAAAAAGCGACTTTTATTATGAATATGAATATAAATATTATGCATATGAATAGCTTGATGAGATATATTTTCTTGGTTTGTGCTGGACATAACGATACTTAAACCTGTTAATAAGTCATGTTTTTCTGTTATTTTACAAACTTAATTCTATATTATTGCTTATACAATATAGTTTCGAATTAATATCAATGTAAAAAAACACTGTTAAACTGCAGAGTTGAATTTACAGAATCAGTAGTGGACAGAAAAATGATCAAAGTCGCAGAAAGCAATTCATTTCTGAATTTCATTTAAATACAGAAACTGTTAATTAACATATACAGGAGTTGGACAATGAAACTGAAATGTCTGGTTTTAATAATTGATTAGTATGGTGAAGGGCCTCCTATTGCAGCCAATACAGCATTAATTCATCTTGGGAAAAAGACATACAAGTCCTGCACAGTGGCCAGGGGTATTTTGAGCAATGCTTCTTGCAGAATAGTGGCCAAGTCAATAATATTTGGATCTGGTGACTGTGCAGGCCATGGGAGATGTTCAACTTCACTTTCATGTTCATCAAACCACTCTGTTACCAGTCTTGCTTACATTTGTGCACTATCATCCTGACACACGACACCGCCTTCAAGATACAATGTTTGAACCATTGGGTGCACATGGTCCTCCAGAATGGTTTGGTAGTCCTTGCGAGTGACGAGCCCATCTACGGTGCATTCGGAAAGTATTCATAGCACTTCACTTTTTAAACATTTTTTTATGTTGCAGCCTTATTTCAAAATAGATTGAACTCATTTATTTCCTCAAAATTCTACACACAATACTCCATAATGACAATGTGAAAAAAAGACTTTTTGAAATTGTTGCAAATTTATGAAAAATAAAAAACCTGAAAAATCACATGTACATGAGTATTCACAGCCTTTGCTCAATACTTTGTTGATGCACCTTTGGCAGCAATTACAGCCTCAAGTCTTTTTGAATATGATGCCACAAGCTTGGCACACCTGTCTTTGGGAATTTTTGCCCATTCCTCTTTGCAGTATCTATCATAGAAAGCGACGGTGTACAGCCATTTTCAGATCTCTCCAGAGATGATCAATATGATTTAGGTCTGGGCTCAGGCTGGGCCACTCAAGGACATTCACCGAGTTGTTGTGAAGCCACTCCATTGATATTTTTGCAGTGGGCTTTGGGTCATTGTCCTGGAAGATGAACCGTCGCCTCAGTCTGAGGTCAGAGCACTCTGAAGCAGGTTTTCATTCAGGATGTCTCTGTACACTGCTGCATTCATCTTCCCCTCTATCCTGACTAGTCTTCCAGTTCCTGCTGCTGAAAAACATCCCCACAGCATAATGCTGCCACCACCATGCTTCACTGTAGGGATGGTATTAGCCTGGTGATGAGCAGTGCCTGATTTTCTCCAAATGTAACGCCTGGCATTCACTCCAAAATTTTAGTCTCATCAGACCAGAGAATTTTGTTTCTTATGGTCTGAGAGTCCTTCAGATGCCTTTTGACAAATTCTAGGCAGGGAGTGGCTTCCATCTGGCCACTCTACCATACAGGCCTGATTGGTGGATTGCTGCACAGATGGTTGTCCTTCTGTAAGGTTCTCCTCTCTCCGCAGAAGAACGCTGGAGCTCAGACAGAGTGACCATTGAGTTATTGATCACCTCCCTGACTAAGGCCCTTCTCCCCCCGATCACTCAGCTTAGATGGCCAGCCAGCTCTAGGAAGTGTCCTGGTGGAGTTAAACATCTTCCAATTACGGATGATGGAGGCCACTGTGCTCATTGGAACTTTCAGAGCAGCAGAATTTTTTCTGTAACCTTCCCCAGCCTTGTGCCTCGAGACAAACCTGTCTCGGAGGTCTACAGACAATTCCTTTGTCTTCATGCTTGTTTTTTGTGCTTTGACATGCACTGTCAACCCTTGGACCTTATATAGACAGGTGTATGCCTTTTCAAATCATGTCCAATCAACTGAATTTACCACAGGTGAACTCCAATTAAGCTGCTGAAACCTCTCAAGAATGATCAGTGGAAACAGAAAGTACCTGAACTCAATTTAGAGCTTCACGCCAAAGGCTGTGAATACTTATGTACATGTGATTTTTCAGGTTTTTTATTTTTAATAAATTTGCAACAATTTCAAAAAATCTTTTTTTTACATTGTCATTATGGGGTATTGTGTGGAGAATTTTGAGGTAATAAATAAATTTAATCCATTTTGGAATATGGCTGTAAAATGTGGAAAAAGTGAAGCGCTATGAATACTTTCCATGAAATTGCACCCCATCAATCCTTCACTCTGGGCATGGATAATCTGGGTGGTACGCTTCTTTGACAGTTCTCCACACCGTAACTCTTCCAGATGTAGGAAAGTCAGTAAAGGTGGATCAAGTCATTTTGTGCATTGCAGTATTTTAAGCAAAACTGTGCTATTACTCTGCTAATTAAACCTTCACGCTCTGCTCTTACTGGTGGAATATGCAACAAATTAAAACTGGCCACCAGGCTGGTTAAATTTAGCCATGTAACCTCAAACACTAAATTTGCCAGTGTTTTAGAGTCATTGTTTAACCCCTGTATATTTTCAGTGTACTGCATAACTACTCCATAAGACAAAAACAGCATGACAGCGAAACAAACTGGCCCTATCTATGTTATTGCATTCAAACAAGTACCTTCTGTGAAGCAGGCCTCCGGGTCCAGGGACTCCTCTGGCTCCAATTCGACAGACTCTGCCCCCTCTCCAGGTGGGCGAATATCCACTGTGCTCCCCTCCGAGGAACTGAGAACCGTATCAACAGGTAGCTTCTACACAGGCATCCATGCAGCCACACGATCAAACACAAAAAAGCAAACAAACAAAACACACACACACATACGCGCACAAGATTAGGCTGGACTGCAGCACACCATCTCGTCCAGATTGCTTTTGCAGTAATTCTCAAGTCTCATGCAGTTTCAGATCATTCAAAAGTACCTACAAGCCCGTGGATTTAGAGGTTGATTTGATTCATTGAATTGATTCTCTAATTAGCAGCCAGGCATGAAGACAAGCATCTCTGGCTTTACCGTATAATCTCACAGTCAGCTGTGGGTACATTTGACGTGCCTTCATTCCTTCCTCATGCATGTTTTTTTGTTTCTCAAGGTGCATTAATTCTCATCCAAGCTTGTGATCTTGTCATCAAATGTTGAGTGCTTTGAGTATTTTCATGTCCAGTGGAAATGACAACCCCTTACCTTGCCCCACCCCTTCCAAAAAAACAAACAAATGGTTTCTATTGGATAATCCCAATACATTTGGATTGGCATGATTCAGATTATCACATGAGCCCACCCCTTTGAGTGCAATCCCTTGATTGACATGAAAACACAGGCTGGAAGTCCATTTCGTTAAGCAGTGTTCAAGCTTCGGTCCGCCAGTCAGTTTGAAGAGGAGGGGAGCCGCATTAGCGTTAACTAACACCAGAGCCACATGCTAAGTCTGAGACAGCATTTTAAGAAAAATTACTTTAACTGGATACTAACAAGGGGAAAACAAGTAATATGTTCTTGGGAAAATTAACCCATCAGTTCCCACTGCATGACATAAGTTTTATAGTAATAGTTAATATTAAGATGTTAATAAAGTGGTTAAAGACAATAGCTTGGTTTCCATTACAGAATTGCGCAAAAGATTTGCGGTATTTGCTAAATTTCGATTAGTGTTTCTGATGTAAGACTTAAAAACAAAAATCATAGTGACAGATGTTGGTAGATTTATGTCTATTTTATCTGAATGTTTAATCAATAGAAACGGTACATGGGAGGTTGTTTTTTTTTCAATTTGCAATTTTCATTTTGCGCATTCTGAGGGGTAACAGAAATGCAGCTACTGCTATTTTGCAAGACAAGAGCATAAAAGCTTCTGCCGTGAATATATTTGTTGGTTCTACTGTCTGATGTATTGCAGACCTGAGCAATTGGGTATGAACTCAATATTATTTAACACAATAATGAAGTATTCCTGACCACAGTGTACTTCTTAGGCTAACTGATGTGTGGGTCAGTTACTGACCTTCTACTGCATTCATAAAAGGGTCAGTTAGAAAAACAAAAAGGTTAAATCATATCAAAAATACATAGAGGAGAATGCTGTCTAAAACTGAGCTGGAGCACTGGTTGCTGTGGCACCCAGCTAATGCGGCGCGGGGGAATGATGTAAGCATGCTGTGTGCAATTTCAGAATCTTCCAGAAAGTCTCTAACATTTTAATCACAGTAGTGATATAAGAGGCTGAGCAAACCTGAACAACCTGCCCTAACCCAGATTTAATTGAGCTTCTCAATAATCTCAAAGATTTGTTTTTATGTTGGATCTAAAGCAAATTTAATTGATGGATTTAAGTCTAAAGGTTCTGATTTGGTTTCCTAATCCCCTGTTACTCCCTAACTTCCAGTTCATGCCTTCAGATCTGCTTAGGAACAGATGTAACACGTATAAGGAGGCACAGAAGTTGCGAAGTCAAATTATCATCAAGTATCTTTCTAAATTAAACATTGGCTCGGAGAGCAGAACCTCGTGATTGTACTGTATATGCACAATCAAACGGCACAAATGTAATTACACACATTCTAGAGGCTGACTGCTACTGTATGAAGACAGATTCCCACTTACAGTAGGCATGGGCCGATATAAGATTCTGACAGTATAATAACCTTGGATAAAAATATCACGGTTTCACGGTATTGGGATTACTGCTCTAAAATATATTCTTTTTAAATGTCTGGGTAAAAAACTAAAACTTTTTTTCCCCTTTGAACACAATATATTTAATTTTTAGAAAGATTTAAGATATTTTGGAGCAGTAAACATGTCAGGCTAAATAATTCAAATGAATCATTGACTTGTGATGTCTTCATTAGTTTGTAAAACACAGATTTCATTACGATTTAAAATGGCATCTTCGGATATCGTTTCTGCTGAAGACACTGTTGTCCTAAAAAAATAAATAAATAAAAAATCTTACACATACCTTAGGAACAGTATAGCAGAAAATTTTGACGGTTTTAAAACCTTGAGTTTTCCAAACTGCGGTATACCTTGAAAACGGTTATCGTCCCATGCCTATTCCCACTTCTGCAGCAGTTTACAGTGCATTATACTATACTGTAGGAATATCTGCATATTTATAAATAACATTATAATAATCAGCCATCTAATATGCATATAAGTTATTTGAAACCACCACCCTAATGTTTACACCATGCTCATAGCTGGATCAACTAGCTTTCTTCCTTCTAATATGCAGTATCAACCAATGTAGTAATTGTTGTACTGCAATAATTAAAGTTTCCTGATTTTCAAAGCTCACCTCTCCTCTCACACTCACACATACACATGCACACTCACTTCCCATTTGGAGTAATTTAGCTCTGAATGCTCACTGATAGCTTGTATGAAAAAAACAAACAAAACAAAACATACAAGCTAATGTAACAGAAAGATGTTCGATGGGCTATTGATGTAAAATGATGATCTTGCTCATTCCATATGACTGAAGGTACTGCAAAGAAGCCCAGTGCTACAACAGAAACACAAAGTCATGTGGAAAACGACCAACCAAAACAAAAAAGGCTGACAGCTGTCTCTCTTCGGTGCAAAATAGGGTTGTTTAAGAGGGAGGGAAGGGCACAGGCATTGAGAAACGAAAAACAAAAGGGCAATCCGATCCAAAAAGAGAGATAAAATGAGAGAGAGATAGACGAGAGTTTGGTCTGATTTAGATGACAAAGGCAGTCTCCATGGTTAGTGTGGGTGAGGAGGAAGGTGAGTCTCTTACAGGGCTCTTTCAGAGAAAACCTGGGGTTCGTCTGTCATAACGCTGCAATAACAGGTCACACACAGAGAGGAGATACACACTTCACATAACATGGATAATAAAGTCTGCAACACTCAACCACTTCAATTAAGATATAGAAATAGATCAAGTTAGAAGAGGGGAGAGAGAAAAGATTAAGCACAGTGACAGTACTGCTGGAAGAGTATGGAAATGGGCTGGAATACAAACACACACACACACACACACATATACTGTACAGACATGTTACTACTCTCCATAGGCGTAATGTAGTTTATACTGTAAAAACCAATTATTATATGGCCTTGCACTACCCCTACCCCAACCCTAAAATCTGAATGTCAAAATTCCTCCTTAAGTATGATTTTTAAGCGTTTTGTATTATGAGGACACATGGCTTGTCTTCATAAACCACCTTAAAAGAGTACAATTAGGTCAAATCCATGTCTTTATACAATTTTGTATCCTGATAAAAGTATAGAAGTTAAGTATTATTTTTAAAAGTTTTGAATTACCAGGACACAAGGCATGTCTTCATAAACCACCTTCAAAGAGTACAACTAGGTCATACCCATGTCTTTATACAATTACATAGTATGGCTGCACGATTAATCGAAAAATGATCTCGATTCGACGCCCCACACGATCTCAATCCAGCATTTCTACAATTTAGCCGATTATATTTTCAAGCTTGGGAGAAGCATATAGGCGGTCACACAAGTCTTCACATTGTTTTACATATGTTGCTCAGCAACTTGGGGACACCTCCAAATGGCGTTGAAAGAGTCACATATACAGTATTTATAAGGTATATTCCACCCAAAAATGTAATTTTTGTCTTCATGTAATGATGTGTTCGTGGCCGCGAAATGACACGAGAGCTGACACTGTTTGTTTACTACCGAGAGTACGCACGCGTGCCTGTGAATGAAGCCTATTTAGGTGAACAGAACCTGCATAGGCTGTGAATAACATGTAATAAAGTAAATAACGTTCAATTTGTTGCACAGAGCGATCGTTTGAGAGTTGAGCTGGAAGTATGATTTCCATGTATGTTTTTTCCTCAGTGACGGCAGCCATGACATGAGCCGCACTGGGCAGTGAAAGTGAAACCAAAAGTGCTCACATCATTTACATGATCATATCGCATTTTAGAGTTATGATTACAACAAGCATTTGATATGTTTTTCTTTCATAGCTAACACAAAGTGTTGTGCATGAAAATAATTGTGTCAACAGGATCAGTATAACTACGCTAGCCTATATAATGTTGAATATAATGCAAAAGGGAATCTGATAATGACAAATGTCTGATTTTACCAGTGAAAAAACTGGTCTAATAATGTTGTCAGTGACTACGTTTACATGGACACCAATAATTCGATTTTAATGCGATTAAGACAATACTCTGATTAAGAGTCTACCATGTAAACAGCGATTTTTGATTGATTTAATCAGATTAAGGTCATAATCGAACTAAAGAGAAATCGAATTAAGACATGTGGAGTATGCCGATTTTAGTCGCATTATTAAAGTGCAGTACAGACATGTAAACACCTTAATCTAATTATTACCATCATGTAGGACTTTAAGCCGCTTTTTGCAACAGGGTAGTCCACACACACACACACACACACACACACCCAGTCACACACACACACACACGCACGGCTGATTGACACTTTGCACCTATCGAGTCAGTGCAGACCACAGACACCTGCATCGTGAAATGCGGAGTTTTTTTTTTTCTTCCATTCAGCATGCGGTATGACCTTACATTAAAACAACACTTCCAGCAGTTCATAGTTGCATCCAATATCTCGTTTGTCATGTTGGGCTTGCATGACATATTCGTGAATGAAAGTTAAAGTGCGAAACTGCAGTTAAAGTCGACAAATCAAAAATGAAACACCCGAAATTACATGAAACGCCAGAGGAAATGCGGATAGCGCGGTGACGCAATGACGTTAATCGAATTATGTGCTATAACATGTAAAACGCGATCATGAAAGTAACACTCAAAAAGCAACTCATGTAAACACCTTAATCATATTATTCTCTTAATTAGATTAAAGCAAATAATTCGATTACTGATGTCCATGTAAACGTAGTCACTGACAGATTGCAAGCATATGTCTCAAACACAATAATTCTTATAGAATTATGAGCAGTTGTTTTCTGATGTAATTGCTTTACTGTGCATTAACAACCAGGACATATTTAAAATCTATTTAAATCCACCATTCAGTCTATACAAAATGTAGTATTTTAACCAACCGTAGACCTACACTTATGGCCCATTTTCACTGAGTGGTACGGTACGGTACGATTCGGTACGCTTTTATGGCCGTTTACCGTTTTATGAACCGTACCACTTTTTCTGCACCCTTTCGAAAGGATACCAAACACGAGAAAGGGTACCAAAAGGCGGAGCTAGACGCGCAGCTGAACGCTATTGGTTTACAGAGATACGTCATTCGCTCACGCAACAAGCAAGAATGAAAACAAAGGCGTAATTACTAATTATATATATCAAACGAACCTTGTCGTCGTCTTGATGAAGAGCCACAAAGCCAAAAAGAAGAGCAGATTTTACCCTGCGCCCCGTAGTTTTTTACATGCCAGTCTGAAGCGTGAGCGGTTTCGCTTTCTTGCTTGTGCTCGCCGCGTGTCTATATTTGAAATAACAAACTTCTTGAGATGATGCTAATAACGTGCGCTTGATTATTGACGTGCTTTTGAAACCCGATCCTGTCAGAAATCTGACAAACGCGAGAGTGACGCGCGAAAAAACAAAGGAAAAGCTGGAAAAAAAGGAGCACATCATTTTTTTAGCAAACATGAACAAACTGCCATGTTTAACTATTATTATCACCTTTTAGACTATTATGAACTCGGAATGATGGAATTACTTTCTAACAAGACGCTACACATGCTGAAGATTAAAGACACGTTTAATCATGAGAGGTTTGCACTGACTGGGCTATAGTTCCTGTTGTTTTGAATCTAAATGTATGCTGTGTGTAGTTTATCTGTAATTGGTAACATGTCGGAGACTGTAAGGGTCTGTATGTGTTCATATATGTTTATTTATTTATTTATTTTATATTATTACAGACGTTGCAGTAGGCTTTCGCACTGTCATTGATGTGCAGTTATAATCAACTCATGTTCATAGAAAAGTTAGTAATAAACATTTAGTATTTATGTGTATAAAGCATCTGTTTTGTGAGAAGTGCTTCTCATATGATATGTGAGCGACCCATACAGCTTTACTGTAGACATTTTCTTGAGTGAAAATGACTGAAACTTTCTGTCTTACGCCACGCCCGCCAAAAGAGTACCTTTGGTACCCTTTTAGCAGTGGAAACGCAAGCCTGATAAAGGTGACCCGTACCGTACTGTACTGTACCAGCCAGTGAAAACGAGCCATTAGGCCTAATATTATTATTGTTATTTTACCATATGTTTAAGAATAACAATAATAATAGCCTACTCATATTAACCATCTACAGAATCGTGAGAAAATCGTGATCTTGATTCTAAGCAAAAAAAAAAAAAAAAAAATCGGGATTCTCATTTTAGCCAGAATCGTGCAGCCCTATTACATATCCTCATAAAAGTATTATTTTTAAGAGTTTTGAATTATGAGGACACAAGGCATGTCTTCATAAACCATCTAAATAGAGTACAACTAGGTCATACCCATGTTGTTATACAATTACACATCCTCATAATAGTATTATTATTAGGTTTTGAATTATGAGGACACAAGGAATGTCTTCGTAAACCACCTTAATAGAGTACAACAAGGTCATATCTATGTCGTTATACAAATTTGTACCCTTGTAAACCACATAAACCGGCACACACACACAAACACAGAGTTAAGCATACTCAATTTCACCCTGGGCAAGGATGCTGAATTTAGCAATTTCCTCAACAGCCTCATTCATAGTCTGGATGCATGATGCCATGCCTGCTCAGTTGGTCGTAAATAATACACATTAGAGTGTGCGAGAGGTTGTGTGTGTGCCAGACAGTGCATGTTTATGAGAATGCGTACTGATATAATGAGTATACTCAGTAAGTCTACCTGCTAAAGTGCCCAGAGGTTTGTCTTAACTAGCTGCAGATGAACAGGGTCAAACTGGCCTGAAGCCCATGGAACAGTAAAAACCACACATTTACACACACATACAATGGGCTGCAGCTCTGTGCAGAGAATGATGTAATGGCAATGTGACTCAACACAACTGTTTGTCTCCTACAGCCAAAAGAGACACTGACTCCTGATGAATTACAAACAAACCTAAATCAACAAGATACACCATTATATATATATTTTTTTTACATTACGATAAATATAGCAACTCTCTCCGACTCTGAAACAAGAATTTTCATGCATATTAAAAGTAAAAATGTCTGTTTAGTCATTGAAATCAGGCTTACCTCTTTACTTCCCTCCACGTCAGATGATTCGCTACTGAAATCTTCCGTGTTCAGATTTTCAAAGTCCGACTCTCCCACCGCTATCGGTACTGTAACCGTGAGGCTGGGATTGTGTATGAACGACATGTAGTCGCCTTCCTCAATTCCATACTTTACGTGACCATCCACCCCATTACCAGGAGAGACACAGCCCTCCTTCAGATAGTCCTTAGTGAGATCGACGGCCACCGGAGCGTGATTGGATAGGCAGTTCTCTTTGCCGTCACTGTGGAGGTCGTCAAGCGGCTTCTCCTCATCTAGCGAGCGTGGTTTAGAGCCGGCCAGGAAGAGGCTTTGCAGGAACTGACGGAGTGTGGACTTGACCAGAGCGATACCTTTCTGTATTCTGCCCACGGCGATCTGCAGGTTGTTCATTTCGCTGTCGTCATCGGTGGCGGCCAGATTATCGGCACTGAAAGAGCTCAGCAGCAAGGCCAGGAACAAGTTCAACACCTGCCGCACAACAGCAAAACACACTTTCAGAGTCGGCAAGGTCAGATGGTAAGATGAGCTCATTCTACAAATGGTCGTGTGTGTTTGAGTGTGTGGGTGTATGGGTCAAACCTGTTAAGAATACACCTCAAGTCAAGGATTTTTTTTTTCTTTTATTCAGCAAGTATATTTTTAAATATATTTAAAGACTTTCGCATTCTGAAAGTCACTTTATTGAGATTTGAGTTAGGCTAGATCAGTGGTTCTCAACTCCAGTCCTCGGGCCCCCCCGCCCTGCACATTTTGTGTCTCTCTTATTTGACACACAAGGATCAGTTCATGAATCTTGCTGTTAATGAGCTGATGATCTGAATCAGGTGTGTTAAGTAAGGAAGACATACAAAATGTGCAGGGCAGGGGGGCCCGAGGACTGGAATTGAGAACCACTGGGCTAGATGATGGCACTGTTGTTCTCTGTACAGCTGCTTTATGCCGAGTTTATGCATGATTTTCAAAGTAGTCATGTCACAGATGTTTTTACACTGCATGACTATGGGGTAGCGTTTTGTCGCTGCTTTGTTTACACTGAAAGATGGATCGACGACAGGGGGTTTCACACCTTATGACTTAAAAAAAAAAAGGAAAAATCTCCGACAACTTTGTTCAAACTGCGTCTCACAACCAAACACACGTGAGAAGTGACATGGAAACAACGCAAGGTAACGTAGTATATCTTTTGTTATTAACTACATAATGAGAAAGAATCCTTTAGTGGGGTAGAAAATGTACTTATTTTGCTTACCTGGCCTTTAAAGAGAATTAGCAATTTCTCCACAACTCTTTTCTGTTTTGACCCGGTTGTGGTATTGCTCAGATGACACATCAAACAGACACGGGTGCTTCTGCCAAATTTACTCTAATTTTTCCTCAATTTCTTGGGTCCAAATAGACTGAATATAAACGTTTTTAACTTCTTCTCCAGCCTCTCGCTGGGCAGCAGATATCTATACTACTGGATGCTGCTCTCTCATTGGCTGTAGGCGGTTATTTTCAATCAGACACATTTTTCACATGTCAAATTTTAGCATGCCAAATATCTCACAGGCATTGGCGACTCATTAGATCACGTCTTTAGTAGTTCACTGTGTGATTGTCACTCACGTAAACAAGCACCGATTTGCCTGTGATTTCAGCCATTTGTCGACAATTTTTCAAAACCTGTCGGCGAGTCAAAATCGGGGCTAAAATCATGCAACCTGAACTCTGCATTAAAGCTCAACTACAGCCTTCAATATTGGCAATGGGTTTAAATCAGGGTGCAAATTATACATTGATGGTCAAGTTTATCGGTTATGTTCGGTAATAAGCGTCAGTGAACCAAATGTATATATTTAATTCAATTACATCCAATTTATTAATCAAACTTGTTCTAATGTTCTCATTGTTTTAAGGGATATTAGGTGGTTCTCAAAATTGTGATATTACATTTGCATTGCATTGACCATGAATGACCACATATTATTTATTTTACTATAACTTCCATGTGCGAGCAAGTGTATAATAAAATACAACTATGCATCTAGTTTTACAGACACCTAAAAATGCCTATTTAACTAGAAACATGTTTCATGAACACTTACGCTGTCTGTCGGTGCTCTAGGTTTGCCGGTTTCAAACCGATGAATTAATATTTTTTCAGCAAACATGCATTCACAATGGTATGAACCATTATAGGGGTGGTCAAATGTATATTGAAGTTTTCTATTATTTTAATTATTTATATTTTTAAGATACAGATCAGAGCAAACTATTTATTAAGGGTTTCTGCAGGGTCTTAAATCTCAAAATCCAAATTTTAGGCCTTAAAAAGTCTTAAATTCACTGAAATATTGTGTTTTTGGTCCTAAATCTTATTTTAAACAGGTCTTAATTTTCCTTTGTTCATGTATTGCTACCAAATCTGGCCAAAACCCATACAATCACCAACAATCATCTCAATAAAACTTTTAAATGAAAAAGGTAATTTTTATTGAAAAAGGCTCATTTTTAACTCAATTTATCATAATAGTTTAATTATTTTCCTTACAGTAACATTTGTTCAAAGTTATCCATGTATTTACTGCTGAAGACACAGACATGGACAGGGGTGCATTTCCCAAACAACGACGTAACTCGCGGCTGAACTATCATAGTGCGATGCATCGTTTGGCAAAAGAACAATGTAGTGATGAGTGTTTCCCAAAACCCGTCGTTTCTCAGTCACAGATCCATCGCTTGGACCACATTAGTTATAACGTAAAACGCCCATAATGATGCTCTAAACGGGGTGGAGTAACTTCTTTAGAGAAGAACCCATCATTTCTTTGTGCAAATTATATTGTTTAACACAAACACGCATTTAAAATAAAATCCAATATTAGTTTTGGTAAAGACATGCACTCGCTTTCCATATTAATTAAAATATATGTAAATGGCACATGTTTCCCAGAGATGGGTTGCGGCTGGAATGCCATCCGCTGCGTAAAAAAATGTGCTGGATAAGTTGGCGATTCATTCCGCTGTGGCGACCCCAGAATAATAATGGGACTAAGCCGACAACAAAATTAATGAATGAATGAATAAATGGCACATATAGGGCCGTTTGCTTTACTAATATTATTGAGAAGTTGAACATTATACATATTCTATTCTAAAACATTAAATCACTTACAAAAGCTAACACTATTCTAATATCATATATAAATCATATAAATAAATAAATAATGAGGCGATTTATTATAAATATAATTACTTTAATAATAATATTAATAATATTAATGATGATGATTATTATTATTATTATCATTATTATTATTTAGGATATTGTTTATTTATTTAAAAAAAATTACAATTTGACACACGCAAACCACAGCAGAAACTTCTAACCAACAGACCCATGTCATATACAGCAGAGAAACTTAAGAAATAACCCACTATAAAATAAAAGAATTAACGTATGCTATGTTTTTTATTTTCACAAGCTTTGGAGACGTACTGTAACATAATTTCCGCTTTTAAAAATACCTATAGCTTTCGCTATAAGGCTGTGATCAAAATGATATCAATGTTTTCAAAGTGCACTGCGAAGGGAGCACAATTGTAAACATGAAGTTTGCTAAAACTGAACTGTAAAAATACTTTAAAAGCAAATTACACCTAAGAGAGATTAACTTAATGCTTTTTTATTATTAATAATTCCAACTTTGAATGTTAAAATGTTCTAAATGAATAGGGCATAGGGGAGATAAGTGGGAATAGAACACAGCCAGGAACTATGCTTCTAACTACAGCTCCAGAGGTGTCGCTTCAAGTGCTCAAGTTTGCGACGCAGTTTGCGAATGTTCGTTGGAGCGATGGATTTGGGAAACAGCAAATCAACGAACTAGGTTTGTAACGACAGAACTTGCGACCTTAATTGGCTAACGATGGTTTTGGGAAACGCACCCCAGATTGTTGTGCATAAATTTAGTTTATTATAGTTTTTAAAACTTATTTATTTTAAAGAAAGTTTATGTAGGAAAAATAGTGTATAGATACAACTAGAGCTTGCTTGTTTTTACACAATATTAAAAATATTTAGCTAAGAAATATAATCTAAAATATTTTTATAAAAATTAAATGCATTGTTGTATTAATAAATGTATTAAATTATAATATTTTTTTTGGAAAGGGCAATTAAAAATCTTTTCCATCTGGGCCCTTTGAAAAATTCCTTAGCCTTTAGCTCTTTATGGGTCTAAATTCTCATACATAATGGTCTTAAAAAGTCTTAAATTTAACTTGGTGAAACCTGCAGAAACCCTGTAACTAATAACGGGCAGACCCCCCCATACATCTTGTTTCAATGTCCTTCATGGGGGATCAAACATTAATTAGATCCCCCTGTAAATCGCATCCTGGTTTAAATGGAAATAACACTGCCTCAAGACGAAAAACAACATGGAAGAATGACATTTCTAGAACTGCTTAAATGATTTCAAACTGTGTTTTAATATACATACAAATTGTTATATTATTATATTACACTTATTTTTTTTACAATATTATTGTTGTAGTAATAATGCTTAATGAAAATGTTTAAATGTTTTAAATAACTGAAGCTTTATTGCTTTCTTGTTCCATAACAGCTTTTTTTCAACACCTTTTACAGACCCCAAACTTTTGAAACTGTAGTGTAGCTTGAAATAAAAAATGAAAAAATAAATAAATAAAAAATGAAAGAAATCTAAACCATTTTATTAATGAGAATGTGGGAAAAAAGTGCTTACAAGTCAGAAAAATGCTAAATTAGAAATAATAATAATAATAATAATAAATCTTAAAATAAGCATTTTCTTTATGCAAAATTAGCAATTGTATGACAACGTGAATAAGATTACATGAATTCTGTAACAGAGATAATGTGAGATCATTTGCATTTCATCAATTTATCACATATTGTATTTTATATTCTGTCAATTTATTACAAGACAATCAATATAGAAATAAAGGGGTGAAGATAAATCTGACTTCAGCTGAATTGTGTTTTAACTTTGAGTTTAAACTGATTAACTGATATTAAAATTCAGTTCAAAAATGATCTTAAAATCAGCAATTAGAAAAATAAATAAATAAAACCAGACATACTAGGCTTTGCTGAGCTTTATAAGCTTTATGCTGGGTTCACACCAAATGAGAAGTGACGTTCTGACTATAATTTGTGCTGAAGATGCGATTGTGCCAAATATTGCATGTTAGCGGCAAACACATCATCACCCAATTAGCATCTATTTGTGCATTTGCATTGAATTTTTATGCAATCTCCTCACGCGAATACTTAAATTCATCTTTGGTTGAAGTCAGCTCTTCTTCTAAACTAAAAATTTAATTAGTTTAAATCAATGCTATTAAAGGAACAGCTAAAATGTTAATTCAGCTGCACGTTTGTCACAATTATAACCACTAAAATAGGCTGTAAAAATACTGAAGTACATGTAAATGAGATAAATAAAAAAAGCAGTTAGAAGAAAGCCAATTTTCAAAGTGTCTACTTATAGAATAAATGAGCTTACCACCAGATTCCCAATGACCATGACCATCATGAAGACGATGAGACACATCGACTGTCCCGCCACCTCCATGCAGTCCCACATGGTTTCGATCCACTCACCACAAAGTACCCGGAACACAATCAGGAAGGAGTGGAAGAAATCATCCATGTGCCACCGCGGCAGCTCACAACTTTCTGAGATCTTGCAAACGCACTCGCGGTAACTCTTCCCGAACAACTGCATTCCCACCACAGCGAAGATGAAGACAATGATGGCCAGGACGAGGGTCAGATTTCCCAGAGCACCGACTGAGTTACCAATGATCTTTATCAGCATGTTCAGGGTGGGCCAGGACTTTGCCAGCTTAAAAACTCTTAACTAAGGAAAGAGAGAGAAAGGAAATTTAAAAAAAGAGATCTTTTATGATTGAGTCTCTACCCTGAATTCAAGTCTTAGGGCTGGTACACACCAAGCAGGCAAAAAAAAAGCACTAAAGAAAGCCATCTGTGTTGTTGCCTCGTGTTGGCTTACATCTGGACCAAAAAGCTACATGTGAACACACCAAATGGATGGCAGCCAACTGATTCAATAGCACAGGTTCTGCGCCTGCGCAGGAGGATGTGTCTTTCCGCACCACAAGGGGCAGTATCTGTTTTCTCATTTAGAACAGCAAACCCAGAACTTCCGCCGTTAGCGTTCAAATCGCAAACTAAGCCGCATTACAGTAATTGTCACTCACCACGGAGGGATTCTCTCTTGTAAACGTGTCTTATAATCTAATAATTCATATCATTTGCAAATATTTAAACATTGGAATATATTTGAATATTTAGCCGGCCTTGACTTAAATTGTTTACTTGCTACGTCATTTTACTACATCACACTTGCACTCTGACCCAAGATCGCCAACAAACTCAGACATTAATCCGACGAGAGGCGACGTGTGGAACACACCAAATCAACCTGCCGGTCCGACACTGACTGATCTGGAAAATCTGGAAACTTTTTATCTTTTGCCTGTTTGTTAGAGTTTTGTGATTCAAAATGCATGCATTTGACGGCAAAATTAAAAGTTGAAGTTTTGGAAAATGTAGCTATTCCCACATAACAAAATTTCTCTGGCCCACACAATCAGCTTTTGCTTGGCCCACATGCCGAAGTGAATTACGGTACATGAGTGGACCAACTCTGGATTCCAGACAAGGGCCAAACATGGACCATATCTTGGCCAAGTCTCAGCCAAGTTAATAACCCATAACTGGGCCTGAACTGGGCCAGATATGTTGGTGCGTCACGACTGCTATTAATTGATATAATCATAAAGCATTGTGTTTTAGGCACACTATGGGCTTGCTTTTTCTCAAAGTGACCTGATTGGTAGAATTTTTTTTCTTTATTCAAAAATAATTTAAATGTATTTTAAATGTGGGTCAAGATAGGCCAAACCTACATGGCCCACATATCAATTATTAACATCTGAGCCAAATACTACATTTTACATTTGGCGGAAGTATTGTGTGCTGCCTTAAAGACGGAGCCACCTCTGCCAAACCCGGGCCACATTTGGCCCACATGCTGTATGCCAGTGCTAGATGAATGCCTGCTGTAACAGCTTTATGCCAAATCTGGGCCAGAATTCTTTGCTACCTGGGTTGTCTTTTCCGTGTAAACACCTGAAAACTAAAGTCGTTGACATGACAACATTTTCAAAAATTAAGACTGAAAACTTTTTTGGGACTCGAACCGCATGCAATAAAAAATTGATTCTACAAAAGGATGTTTTTTAAATGTAGCAGTTGTAAATGAAAATGTAGCTGTCTTGTCTGTGTAAACACCTGAAAACGAAAGTCTTTGAAAAAGATTACATCATGGTACATGTTTAGAGAGATGTAGATTAAAAGCAAAAACAAGCAAACACACAACAATGGCGGAGTACGTGGTGATGATGTTGCTTAATTGTTTCATAACGATTCATCAGCAAAGTGTGGCTTTACTTCACATTGCAACCAAAAGTGGAGACGCATCTTTTACACACTGCAAATTATATACATTATAGACATGAGCGCATAGCCCCTGACAACATTTTGTCTCTTTCCTACAGGTAGTGTTTACTGGTCTGGCATACATAATACAGGCTTTTTGGTAGTTTTTACAGATGTTGATAAGGGGATCATTTTGAAAATGTTGTGTAAACACAAACCTTTAACAAAATAAAAATATTTCTTAGCTACATCATTATCATGTAAGCATAGCCTTAAAAGCAGGTGTACAACTATGGTTCCTTATACGGTATATTGACCCAGACATGTTTCAAACATTAGGGAACCGTAGGGTTTGAATCTTGCACAAGTACTCTTATTGGTCAGATGGCCCAGGCTTTTGTTACTGGTCCACACTTGCAAACCATGTCAGAGTTTTATCTTTGTATGGTTCCTCAGCACTTTTGTCATACAGTTATACGAACAGTATTTTACTGTATCAATTGGAGCCATATTCAATATTAATATTCAATATCAATTGAGTTCTCATATTTTAAAGGTGCATTCAAAGTACATGTAAAAAACATCTTCACAATAAGTTAATATTACAGCCAAATACTTCCAACTGTTTGAGGGTCAAAGCAGAAGTGATCCATAAACAGATAATGTAGACTATTTTCATAGTAGCCATGCGCTTTTGAAAAATGAGAGGACTTTAGCTTACCAATCTAAAGGAGCGCAGCACTGAAAGCCCCTCCACATTGGCCAGGCCCAACTCCATAAGACTCAGACTCACTATGATCCCATCAAAGATATTCCAGCCTTCTTGGAAGTAATAATATGGATCCAGAGCAATGACCTTCAGACACATCTCTGCTGTGAAGATTCCTGTGAATACCTGCATAGAAAACAACAAGGACAAATCAGCAGAACTCAGCAGAAGATATCTGTACAATCCACTGAAACTAAAATCTCAACACAAAACCAACAATAAAGAGATTTAAGCTGGGAAACTAAGCTATCCACACTCTCAATATTTTGAACAAAATGAAAAACACTCAATATTTTGAACTGGAATCAACAATAAATGGAATCAACACTGAACTGGCTCAAAATAAATAATGATATTGGTCTGTTTTGCAAAACAGCTTATAACAGAATTGTTTTAAACTGATGAAACTCAGCTTTGCCATAAAATTTATTTTATTCATTCATTCATTCATTCTCTTTTCGGCTTAGTCCCTTTATTATTCTGGGGTCGCCACAGCGGAATGAACCGCCAACTTATCCAGCATATGTTTTACACAGCGGATGCCCTTCCAGCTGCAACCCATCACTGTGAAATATTCATACACACTCATTCACACTCATACACTACGGACAACTTTAGCTTACCCAATTCATCTGTACCACATGTCTTTGGACTTGTGGGGGAAACCGGAGCACCCAGAGGAAACACACGCGAACGCGGGGAGAACATGCAAACTCCACACAGAAATGCCAACTGACCCAGCCGAGGCTCGAACCAGCGACCTTCTTGCTGCGATGCAACAGCACTACCTACTGCGCCACCGCATCGCCCATAAAATTTATTTATTACATTTTATATTAATGACCTATTTCACTGTTATTCCATAACAAACATCTTTTAAAAACATGAAAAAAATGAAGAAACAATTAGAATTTTAGGGTGCTTTTACACCTAGACTTTTGTTTCGGAACCTGGCGCGTTTTCCCAGTTAGCGCTGTTCGTTTGGCATATGTGAATCCAGCAATCGCGCTCGGATCCGCACTAAAACAATCGGTCTGGGATCGCCTGAATGAGGTGGTCTTGGCTCGATTGAAACGAACTCTAGAGCGCATCAATTGAGAAAGCAATACGATCTGAACCAGGCTATATCACAGAGTTTTAGTCATGGAGCTTATGGCTTGCCACATTTTGAGAAAAATGATGCTTAAAAATATTTATTGGAAAACTATAAGTCTGATAAACCTTTTGGCCAAATTTGGGGCCTGTATCATTTTTAATATGCCCGGATTAATAAAATGTAATATTTTACATTTTTTAAATTCAAAATAGATAAGTCATGAGGCATGAGTAGATATAGCAACAATCTTGAATGAAGAGGCACATTTTGACGTTTGAGCATGAACGGCCTAAAAGGAGATAAGTTTGTTTTCGAGGACAGAGTAGTAAACCAGTATGTTGGCTTTCTCAAGCAAACATAAAAAATAAATGTCTTAAAATAAGATTTATTTCTATATGGAAAAACATGATTCTGTGATAATTTCTCAACAAATCAGCCAAACTGAAAAACGAACAATCCTAATAATAAAAAAACTTTAAGGCACAGGTGTCAAACTCAAATCCTGTAGGGCCGCAGGCCTGCAGCTCTGCCAGCCTGATCTCACGAGGAAACGTAAGTATTTTACGTTTTGTCAGTTTAATGGCTAATTCGTACGAATTCATACAAGTTCAGTCGTGTGAAAATGTACGATTTTAAAAAGGAGGCATGGCATCCAACACCACCCCTAACCCCAACCGTCATTGGGTGATGAGCAAATCGTACTAATTTGTACTAATTAGATCGTACAAATTCATACGAATTAGCCACTAAATCAAAAAGGTACGAATTGCCATGAGATTGCGTTGGCTCTGCACAGTTTAGCCTTAACCCTAATTAAACACACCTGATCAAACTAATTGAGTCCTTTTTAGGCTTGTTGTAAATCTCTAGGTAAGCATATTGAAGCAGGATTGAAACTAAACTCCAAGAACTGAGTTTGACACCACTGCTTTAAGGCATTTTCACTTGAGGCTCTCTCAATGTTAAATGAAATAAATATTGTCGTATGGAAACCAATTCTTACTTTAAACTATTTGCTTGGCTGTTAAACTGGCTGTTTATTAGTACTCAAAATGCTCATTCATTTTCCTTTGGAATATTCCCTTATATATCAGGGGTCGCCACAGCGAAATGAACCGCCAACTATTTTGGCATATGTTTTACGCAGCGGATGCCCTTCCAGCCGCAGCCCAATACTGGGAAACACCCATATACACTCATTCACACATGCACTCATACACTACGTCCAATTTAGTTCATCCAATTCCCCTATAGCACATGTCTTTGGACTGTGGGGGAAACCGGAGCACCCGGAGGAAACCCACACGAACACGGGGAAAACATGCAAACTTGATACAGAAATGCCAACTGGCCCAGCCAGGGCTCGAACCAGCGACCTTCTTGCTGTGAGGCGACAATGCTAACCAATGAGCCACTATGCTGCTAAAATGCATATATTAATGCTTTTGATTTGCAAGTCAACATTCAACATCTTCTAATCCTATCCCCAAACTGAACAACTACCTTACTAACTATTATTAAGCAGTAAATTGGGAGGATATTGAGGCAAATGTTGTAGTTAATATTGAATATGTGTTCCCCATGCTAACGTTTTGCCACTTTAACTAACCATGTTGTGCTGCTTTCATACTGATTGAATCATTTCAGTAATGCGAATCTGGCATTCAGCTCTTACCAGGTTCCCAACTGACAGCAGATGGCTGAACTGGGTAGTCATCGGGTAGTGTTCCATAGCCATGAAGAGGGTGTTGAGAACAATGCAGATGGTTATGGCCAGGTCTACAAACGGATCCATCACGATCATGTTCATGATCTCCTTCACCTTCAGCCAAGCCGGACTGCAGTCCCAGATCAGGAAGCTGTTGGCAAACTTGTACCAACAAGGAGGGCACTTCTGCCGCGATTCCTCCAGTTCTGTGAACAAAAAGTATTTACAGTTTAGACCTGCTAACTGATTAGGTCATGCGAGGTAAAATTTTTGATATTAATAAAATATTAACTAGGACTTTTGCGTCAATAAACTCCTAATTTGCTGTTTATGAATAGTTATTAAAGTCCGCATAAACCGGGAGTTGCTGAGACTTTTATTTCAGTATGTTGCTGTACTTCCAACTGAAACGGAATATTGAGTAGGGGGCGGGGCTTTCTTTGGCGCATCATTCCCTCATAGCAAACTAATGGTAAGAGGGGTGTGGTTAGGAATATTGTGGCTGAAGCTGTCAAGTTGACGTCAACAGAAAGACCACCACCATTTTAAAACTTTTTTTTGTAACAGAAGATTACAAAAATGATCTTTTTTTTCAACATCCATGGATTAATTGTTTACCTTAGGAATATAAATGAAGAGTTCAGATGAGAAAATGAGATAATGACATTGAGTAAATGCTTTAGGCCTGTAGTACATGTTCAACAAATAGATTTGCTTCAAATCATCTAAATCCCTGGGTCAGCTCATTCAGAAATAACAGTTTGTTGGCAAAAGCTGCTAAACGGCACTTGCCTTTGACAGCAAATGGCGCTATATCCTGAGATCCAATCAGAAGGCGCGAATCAAATCATATTTTTTCAATGTAGCAGCGCGGTGATACGCTGGCTTTTATGAGGAGAAAAGCCAATATGATATGTTTTATTCCGCTTTCGATTTCGATTTTAAAAGAGTTTGATGAACTGGATGAGCCTGTCCGACTGTCAGTGAATGGCAAATAAAAACATCCCTTACCTTAAAACTCTGCATTATAAGAAAAAGAAAACACACTGTACAGTCGGAAGTGTAGCATGCATTCATATAGTTTTTTTGCGCAGCAATGCTACTTTGAATGAGTCCGATTTACTATACAATAAACAGTAACTGCGTTTCACGAAAGACAGAGTTAAGATGCCGTTCTTTTATCCCACATGGATGCTATGAGGATAAACAAGAGACCGAGACCTTAAGTATGGTGAGAATGAATGAATGACAGCTTCTAATGAATGACAGCTTCTAAAAGTGTCTGAATCTACCAAACTTAGTTTACAATGTTTGCAATGTTTACATTGCTCTACTTACATTAAATCTAATTTCCGAATATCACGAATGACCAAAGTATGTTAAGATTTAATTAATGTTAGTTTTAATGTTATTGATTAATGCACTTGCTTGACAGATTTCATTAATTCATTTTCCTTCTGCTTTTTCCCTGGTTTATCACAGTGGAATGAACCGCCACTTACTTGACAGATTTATGTATTTTTAATTTTAAATGTGTTTTATGTTTGGTAAAATAATTTGGAATTGCATCTTTAGTGATTTTTCAGCCAATTACACTGTCTTGTTCCAATAGGTGGATTTAGAGGTTTTTGCAAAAAAAAGCAGAAGTGGATTTAGCTGGTTTTGACGCAAAAGAAAATCTACCTTGTTAAAAACCAAGAATTGTTTAAAAAAGTGACATTTTAAAAAAAAAAGGTATTTTATTTACTAGCTAATAACTAGGGGTGTCAAAATTAATCGTTTCTTCAGTGCACCGTAATGCAGACGCGGACAATTCGGTATCGGTTCAGTAATAATCATAACCGGTTATTATGTACTGACGTCATTTATCTTACATGCGCTATGACGCCGTAGCTTACTATGGTGAGGGAGGCGAGCCGCGATCGCGAGTATTTACAACGCTCTAACTACGAAAAACTCAGAAACTGTGCACAATTTAACTGCGTGTGTGTTTGCTGGACTGTGTTTCACTGACACTTACAGCAAAAGCCCCTATTTCACGGCGATTAAGAGAATGAAAGTAAACTCCATTTCTCTCTCTCACTGTGGCCCATGAGTGCATCTGTGTAGAGCGCCAACGTGTAAGAGCCAATCGCAGCCCTTTCTGTTGAGTGCCTGACCAATCAAAGGGGTGTAAGAAATAACTTGGTAGACAAGGCTCAGAAAGCGAGCGGGATATTTATATTTGTTTATTTGCTATAGACCATTTCAATGTGGTCATGTCATTGTCCCATGAACATTTCCTGCTTGACGTTAAACTATTTCTTAACTGTAACAAGAGGCAATTCAATCATAACTTGATTTTAAATCAGCCGTCATAACGCTATTTATCAATATGTGGACCTTTTTGGATTCTCAGAAGCAATGGAAATTAAAAATGTAAAACAGGAAATACGTTAGGACCATTGTTTTTGTTTACATCCCTCAAAATTGTCTATAAATGCTCGTGTTGTTTAAAGGTACAGTTTATATATACGACTGTTTGTATTAAAGGACAAAATTGTTTTACAAGTAGTATATAAATATATATATATATATATATATATATATATATATATATATATATATATATATATATATATATATATATATATATATATATATATATATATATATATATATATATATATATATACATTTTAATACAAGAATTGTTGTGCTGTGAAGAAAATATAAAACTGTGTATGGAAAGCTTTGTCAATGCACCATGATGCACCGAGATATCGAATTGAACCGAATCGATGGCATGATAATCGTAACCGAACCGAACCGTGAAACCAGTGTAGGTTCACACCCCTACTAATAACCATATCATTACATATAAAATGAAACTTCTGAACCTAATCAGAGGAGCCTGATAGAAAATGATAATTTACAAGAAAAGAGGTCCAATGGATTTAAAGGGTTTTGCATCTGAACTCTTCAAATTTACACTAGTAAGATAAACATTGCACATTTTGACTTTAATGTAGTAGGGTATTGGGTAGGATTAGAGATGTAGAGTAAGATGTGTGAGTTATATGTACAAATAATCAGCCAATAGCTTAATAGTAGGCAGGGTAATAAGCCAATAATTAATAGTAAGAACTGTTAATTAAACCAAGAAGCATTCTACCAGAAACATACGTTATCTGTCCTTGAAATAAAATTCTAAAATGGACTGATGGTTGATTTCGGTGAGCTGTTCTGTAAAGGATTATGTCATTCATTTGGTTCTCAGATTATTTTTCTTTAGTATAAACACTTTACAAATGTACAAACCCTGTCATTGTCCTTGTCCTCAGCCCAATTGAACCTACAGCTTAAATAGTTTTATGCTAAAAAGAAAAAACTTCAGAAATAGCCATTTTAAGTTATCATTCACATCAATTGATTAAAAACATGAAGTTATAAATAAATTCCACAAATAATTTTATTAATTACTTGTAAAATAATTTTACAATTGTTCCCATGTGTCTGTAATATTTGCATTACATTTTACATAATGCGTGCAAAACACCTTTAAGGCTGTGACTCAAAGGAAGTGACATCATTTGATGGAAGAGAAGCTCACAGACGCATTCTATAATTGAATTGTATGATTTTATGCTTGTTTTTGTATAATCTTTTTGAGGAGGACAAGCTTCAGGCCCTGTCACATTTGCATAAGTGAAAATATATGTTTCTGGTAGAATGTCCCCTAAAGTGTTACAAATGCCTAAAATTAACGGTGTGATTAAAATTATGGCATTCAAATATAATGTAATTGAAAATATGCCTAATGGAAACATAAGTTTCTTAAAACAATTTTGAGCAATCACGAGGTACTTTTTTAAGGAAATAATATCCTATCATTCTTAAAAAATTTTGTTATGCATTTATTTGTGCAGCAGACATTGAAAGTAGAGGCTATTGTACATACAAAGCTATTGTAAAGTACTTCATTTTTGAGTAAATAGAGAAGGCAGTTTGAAAATTGAGTATAACAGATTGTTAGTTTTAAAATGGTTTGGTTAATTGTGTAAAAGTATTGGCTGAATATTTGATAAAGAGAATGAAAGTGTGTGTGCTCGGAGGTCTTTAGAAATAATTGCACTGGTATGTCAGCAGCTACGTGACAAAGTCAGTGTTTAAAGGTCAGAATATGAATGTGTGTGTGCGTTTGTGCATAAGTGTGTGAGGGTGATCTTATCAGTTTTCATACGTAGCAACATAGAAACATACAACAAAAATCTGGAAAAAGATTTGATTTAAGAAAACATTTAAAGTTAGTATCATTTGCATGGACCTGCCATCAATACATTACTGTAGAATGTTCATATCTTTGATTGGCCAAACATATATTGTATGAGTCAAAATCGATATTTATTTTATGTCAAAAATCCACCCTGATCTCACGAGAAAACGTAAGTATTTTACGTTTTGTCAGTTTAGTGGCTAATTCGTACGAATTCGTACGAGTTCAGTCGTACGAAAATGTACGATTTTAAAAAGGAGACGTGGCACCCAACCTCGCCCCTAAACCCAACCGTCATTGGGTGATGAGCAAATCGTATTAATATGTACGAATTAGATCGTACGAATTCATACGAATTAGCCACTAATCAAAATGTTACGAATTGCCGTTAGATTGCGTTGCAAAAATCATTAGTATATTAAGTACAGATCATGTCCCATGAAAACATTTAGTAAATTTCCTACAATAAATATATCAAAACTTATCTTTTGATTAGTAATATGCATTGCTATTAACTTAATTTGGACAACCTAAAGCTGATTTTCTCAGTACTAAAATATTTTTGAAACTTCAACCTCTAGATATTCAAATAGTTGTATCTCAGCTGAATATTTGTCTATACTAACAAACCATACATCAATACAAAGCTTATTTATTCTGCTTTAAGCTGACGTATGAATCCTAGTTTCCACAAATTGACTCTGGTGGGGTCAAGTTTTGTGGTCCAAGGTCACAAATGTTTATATAAAATATTGCATATTTTCAGATTTCAGTATTTGGGAAAAAACTACTTAATTTTTTGGGCATTTGCTAAATAACCTTAAGTCAACCTAAACATTTTCAATATTCTGTTAAAGATTTGTAAAGGGTTTAACTGTTTCCAAAATTTTTTTTACAATGTAGTCAATCTGCTGCTTTTATATGGGATCAAATTCCCCCCTAAAGTTTTGCAGTCGCGAATAGAAAAATATTGCGCGTAAATCAAAATATTGACATCGCGTGTAAAATTATAACGCACAAAAGTGAGAACTAAAAGCAGAATAAGAAACAACGAGGTCGTGTACCAAAAGATAAACGTGTTTTCAAGAGTTCACACTTAGCTGATGATTGATAATCAAGCGTATTTGGCATGCTGTCCCGGGAGAGAGTCCTGAGCTTAGAATATCCTCGAGCCTGGGGCTCCCTCCCGTTTGAAGAGCGAGAAGGGAGTTTGAGCTCAGGTAGATCTCGAGAACTCCCCTGCTTGTAAACATGCTGAGATATATCTGGCTAAGAGTTGTCTTAAGATGCTATTTTGGAGAACACGGGGAGAGCATGCAAACTCCAAACAGAAATGCCAACCAACCTGGTGAGGGGCCGAACCAGCGGCGTTCTTGCTGAGAGGCAACAGTGCTAACCACTGGGCCGCCTTGCCACCCTATCAGAGAAGTGAAGGAGTAGGGGTGGAAGGGGAGATTCTTCAAGACAAAGATGACTGGAGTGAAAAACTCTGGTTATTTTTAGTGTGTCAGTATTCATCTGATTGGTGCAATATACGGAGCTGATGCGGTACCAGGGGTGTTCAATCATAAGCATGTGATCCTCTCGAAATTAGTTTATAAATAAACCACACTTCAATTTTGATTTACGCTCATCATCTTTTGGTACACAACCTCATTGTTTCTTATTCTGCGTTTAGTTCTCGCTAATTTTACACGCGATGTCAATATTTTTATTTACATGCATTATTTTTCTATCCATGACCACGATACTTTAGGCGGGAATTTGATCCCATAGTTTGTCTATTAATGCCGTCCCATCACACCCATATATCTCTTATAACAAAACCCATATTTTGGATGCGGTTGCTGGAATTTATTCAGTAAATGTGTTTTCTGTGGTAGTTTATGCGCATTTCTTCTTATCGGATTAAAAAATACCGTACTGAAATCTATGAGCATTTTGGTTTCCATCAAGCAAGCGATATTCCAATATACGCATGAAAATAGGAGATGGAAACATAGCTAGCTAGTGTCTATCCAAACAAGCAAAAGATATGCATGCTTGTACCACCTTTCTTTACATTTAGGGTACTATTATTTTGCTTTAAGTGCATTTTAAAGGCTCAACTAGGTTAATTAGGCAAGTTAGGGTAATTAGGCAAGTCATTGGCTGTTTCTCAATATGCGTTCTTCAGCGATCTTGCGTCCTCATGTTCCCGTTAAACGTCAAAGCCAAAGTTCAGTTCCAATGCTCAAGACCGCAAGAACAGAGGACGCGTGAAAGTTCCCGGATGCGTTCTTGATATCGAGGATGCACCGATACAGACTTGAGCACCGAACTCGCTCTATTTGTCCCAGAAATCATTGCAACTCGAGGTGGGAAGCGCAGCATTATATAGATTTATTATTAAAGTTCAGAGATAGAACTTATTTATATCAGGAGTTTCCCTAAATGAAACGCTGAATATAAACATTACCATGAAAATCTTAATAAAGGAATAAACACATTAAGGGTTAAAATCGAAAATTAAAATCTGTTTATTTATATTGCACAACATATATTTGTAAGGTCTTTATGCATAGTATATATTTTGAAAAGGGGAAAAACAATAAATCGCTGTATGAATGCTGTAATGTTTAAATAATTTTCCATTAAAAACGCGTTAAGGTCATGTGACCATCAGGAAGAACCAGGGAAAATCTCAGCATCTCATTTCTCAAAGGACGCGTTCTCTGTTCTTGCGGTCTCCTGAGTTCTTTCTTCCGAGGACACCTGGCAAGTCCGTTCTCTGTGTTCTTGGAATTGAGAAACAGCCAATGTATAACAATGGTTTGTTCTGTAGACAATTTAAAAAAATAATAATATTGACCTTAAAAATATATTTTTTTATTATAAAAAACTGCTTTCATTCTAGCCTAAATAAAGCAAATAAGACTTTCTCAAGAAGAAAAAATATTATAGGAATTACTGTGAAAAATTTCTTGCTCTGTTAAACATAATTTGGAAAATATTTGAAAAAGAAAAACAAATCATAAGAGGGTGAATAATTCTGACTTGAACTGTATTCTGTGTGCGTACTGTATGTATGAGATCAGTGTGTTTCACACCTTCCATAGTATTGGTGAGAATGCTGGCCACACTCATAGCTCTTTTCCTGGCTACTGTCTCCTCCAGGTAATCAGAAGGCTGGTGTGATCCTGAACGTTTCTTACGTACTTCAGACTCAGTTGTTGTGCCCTACAAAAACAAAAGGACTGCATGAGAACCAAACAATACTGTTAACATATAAAGCGTAGTTTCCTTATACAGTAGATCACATGTTTGTTTACTTCCAATACAAATAACTCAGGTAGTAAACGTCCTATTGGTGATGTTGGCACAGATGTCCCGCCCACTAGGGAAACCACTCCATTGCAGTCGACCGTGCAGTGCATTTTCCCATTGGCTGGCAGCATAATCCTGGGTGCTGTGAGGCTGCAGTGGCTGACAGTGGAACTTCGTCTCTCAACACAACGAGGCACGAAGAGGGATCCTCGTCGACTGTCACTATCCTCAAACGTGCTGTGCTCATCATCCGCGAAATCATTCTCTGAGCCAAAGTCTCGAGCTCTGCCACGAAAGCTGAAAAGGCTTGCACGACTGTTCCTCCGTGGAGAGAAAAGGGATCCGCGAATGCTGAGAAGAGACTGATAAATGAAATAAAAGCAAAAAGTAAGCTCTAGTATGCTAGTATTCCAGGAGTAATAATTACATTCAACTCAGGCTCATATTGATACGTACCCCTGTATACATTTCTTGTAAGCGCGAAATACGTCCCAGGAGGTAGGTTTTTTGCAGTTTTTATTTTCGCAAATCCACCAGAGGCCGCTGTGTATGCTTTTTCAGATCTCAAATTTCTCTCGCGAGTGCCATTCACGCCTACTCTTCTCGAGTAAATCCATCAGAGGCTGCTGTCGTCTGACTGACCGACCGACCGATCCTCACACCCTCCCCTAAATCCAATCGATAGTGTTTTTACAAGCACCGGTTGACCCAATCACCCCCTTCCCTAAACCCAACCGATAGTGTTTTCAAAAGCACCGATTGACCCAATCACCCCCTTCCCTAAACACAACCAACGGTGTTTTTTAAAGCACTGATTTACCTAATCACCCCCTTCCCTAAATGCAACTGACAGTGTTTTCAAAGGCAATCTAGAAAAAGAAAAACCCTCATGGCCGCCTGATTTTTACCGCATTTTCAGATCTTACCACGTTCTCACCATGTTATTTACTTGTTTATTTTATTTTTTGCCTTTTATTATACCTGCTTTCTAGAACCATTCTTCACCAGACTTGAACCTCGTCGTCGCGGTCAACTCCTCTCTGTGTCTCAAGTCCGCCGACATATGCAGCAAGCTACTGGGCAAACTGGTAACAGCGGAAAAGCTGTCCACACGGAGGTAAGTGGTCAGCCGGTAGCGCAAAAAGAAACATAAGCCGTTGGCAGCGCCATACCGCCCCATAGCGTTCGTTTGAAAGACGAAATGCAGCCATACGTACCTCTGGCTACATAATTCGTGCTCTCCAGAAATGTATACAGGGGTACGTTTTCACAATGAGCCTATGTTGATTACATTGCTAAACTCTGAAGATCACTTTTTTTTTAAATATATATTTTATTAAGTATTTGTCACAATAGTTCAATCCAAGTTATTTGTATTTTCACAATAATTATTGTTTTAAAGATGCTTCGCACATTATTGCATTACAATCACAATCAGAAGTTAAAGTTATTAGTTACCTTAACTGTATTAGTTACGAAAAACTTTAACTAACTAAATACTAATAAATGTATCCGTTAAAGTTATTATATATAAACTTAGTTAACCTGCAGTTTATAGTAACATAATTTTACCCATATTTTGAAATTCCAGATATTTGAAATATTAAAATACAAATGTAATGTGTTCTCTGCGCATAAAAAAACACCTTTGTAAATTAAATTTGATGTCCATTTATGCATTCTTATATATATCTAGAAACTTTGATCCATAAAAAGTAATATCATAATTCTCTTTGATCAATAATTAACAATGAAATATTACAATAATTAAAAAAAAGTATTGCTGTTTTGCAATCTGTATGACAGCATTTCATAACCTGGTTTACAAAATGAATTCATTTTGATTCTCAAATGTATTTATGTTTTAATTAGTTGTGCTTGCTATCACCAACCCATGCTCATTATTGATACGTACCCCTGCATACATTTCTGGACTGCGTGAAATACATCCCAGGAATGGCGCGAAATACGTTTTTTTGCAGTTTTTGTTTTCGCGAATCCATCAGAGGCCGCTGTGAATGTATTTTTAAGATCTTAAATTTCTCTAACGAGTGCCATTCACGCCTGCTCTTCTCGCGTAAATCCACCAGAGGCAGCTGTTGACTGATTGACCATTCACATAGAGGTCAGCTGGTAGTGCGAAAAAAACAGAAGTCGTTGGCTGCATCATACCATCCTGTAGCATTCGTTTTAAAGACGAAATGCAGCAATACGTACCTCTGGCTACCTAATTTGTGCTCTCCAGAAATGTATACCAGGGTACATT
>LR812524.1:15360585-15428085 GCA_903798195.1 Danio kyathit
ACACTAAAGAGAGATCAAACAGGCTTCTAATTTCACAATTTGTTTATTAAAAGTCCATATCAGCTTTGATATGAGATCAGTTTTGGTGATAGTTGATATACACTTACCGGCCACTTTATTAGGTACACCTGTCCAACTGCTCATTAACGCAAATTTCTAATCAGCCAATCACATGGCAGCAACTCAATGCACTTAGGCATGTAGACATGGTCAAGACGATCTGCTGCAGTTCAAACTGAGCATCAGAATGGGGAAAAAAGGTGATTTAAGTGACTTTGAACGTGGCATAGTTGTTGGTGCCAGACAGGCTGGTCTGAGTATTTCAGAAACTGCTGATCTACTGGGATTTTCACACACTACCATCTGTAGGGTTTACAGAGAATGGTCCGAAAAAGAGAAAATATCCAGTGAGCGGCAGTTCTGTGGGCGTAAATGCCTTGTTGATGCCAGAGATCAGAGGAGAATGGCCAGACTGGTTCGAGCTGATAGAAAGGCAACAGTAACTCACAACCACTTGTTACAACCGAGGTATGCAGAAGAGCATCTCTGAACACACAACATGTCCAACCTTGAGGCAGATGGGCTACACCAGCAGAAGACCACACCGGGTGTCACTCCTCTCAGCTAAGAACAGGAAACTGAGGCTGCAATTCGCACAGGCTCACCAAAATTAGCCATGCCATAAAGAGCGAATCCTCTCAGACTGGTTTCTTGAACATAACAATGACTTCACTGTACTCTAATGGCCTCCACAGTCACCAGATCCCAGTCCAATAGAGCACCTTTGATGTGGTGGAACGGGAGATTCGCATCATGAATGTGCAGCCGACAAATCTGCAGCAACTGCGTGATGTGATCATGTCAACATGGAGCAAAATCTCTGAGAAATATTTCCAGTCCCTTGTTGAATCTAAGGCAGTTTTGAAGGCAAAAGGAGTCCAACCCGGTACTAGTAAGATGTACCTAATAAAGTGGCCGGTGAGTGTAGTTAACTTATGTTAAAGTTGCCATAGAATGAAAATCTGCTTATACCTAGGCACAGCTGAATAATAAGGGCTCAGTACATAGAAATAACATACGGTATGTGAGCTACAGACACCCTTGTTTTCTCGTTCTTATGTAAATCCTGTGATTGTAAAATCATGGTAAAAAGCAGACCAATTGAAAAAAAACAATCCACATGGGATCATTATGCATGCATAGGGTGATGAAGTGTGTTGTGGCCAATTAAAATTTGATTGGCCACAAGGTTTTCTAATGAGATTACAACAATTATAATTTTCCCCTTATTTTTAAGTTTATCTAAGCTTGTATTATACTTGCTATGTATGTGGGACTCTTATTTTGATGAGAGCAGCATTAAGCCTGGTTTATACTTCTGCGTCAAGTGATCGCCGTAACCCACGGCGCAAGCCTCACGCTTAGCCATGCATTTATACTTCTGCGCGCTGTTTCTGTTTCTCTGCAATACACTTCCGAAACGCTAGCTGGCAGTAGGTGTTTATGTTTCTCTGTGTCGAGTTTCTTCGCTGGTTTTTTTGTTTTTCCTGAACACTTCCTTAATGTACAAGTGACTCAAACTTGCTCATTTTGAGGCGGGAACCGTCGGACGTGCAACAACTTTAATCATGAGGTAAACACAAAACAACAGTCTCCATCCGGAGCTCCTTCACGGGACACCACACTTGTAAACACTCGCTGCATCAGGCGCGCGGCTCTCACCTCTGCCCACACTCGTCAGCGCTACCAAGCCGACCAATCACAGAGCTTGCGCTACGCGTACGCATCACATTTTTTGAGAGGTGCACGTCATCAACGGCGACGGCCACGGCGAGGGGCTATGCGTCCACGCGTAGGCTGCGCCGTAGCATACGCGTGCGCTTGATGCAGAAGTATAAATCCGCCTTTATAGAGCTCTTATGAAATGCAACCAGCCATGGAGCATCTATTCTCATCACAGCTCGTCGTCAGAATGCAAAAGTCAGGAAAAACAAATAATATTTTTTTTCAGCGACACTCAAAGAGACATAGGATCTGTTTAACTATGTCTTTTGTTAGTTTAACCTGTATATTGTGAAACTGTGTATGTTTGTAGTGAGGCAACAAACACATGTACAGTTGACTGCTGAATATCAGTGTTTAAGGAATGTTTATGCATTGTGTCATATCACTCATATCGCTCTTACTGTGATTTCTCTGGAGTGAACAGATGCCAATAAACTTCACAAATGTATCTGTTTATGCATAGGCTTATATTAATTCCTGCTTCAGTTTTCATGTAACCACAAAATACTCTAAATACATCTCTGTTGGCCTATGTTTTACAGTATAAATATAATTTAGCCTATATTTTGTCCACAACTCTGGAGCAAGCTTCTTTTCATTCATTCATTCAATTCATTTCATTCACTCACTCCTTCTAGCTAAAATAAACCTCTATACCACTTCAGTTATTTAATAAGACATCTATTTAATTTGTCAAAATATGTTTAGACAGCTGAAGTAATATTATTTTGCATGTATGTATTTCAGAGTACACAATGCTGTGTTTGTGTCTGTAGTGCACTGACATGAGCTCCAGAACGTCACAGCAGCACTCATTAATATTCTGACTGTTCCAAATATGGTCAAAACCGAGCTTTTCATTGTAAGGGTAATTCTAAAACTGTTTCTGAAGATTTTTTTTTTGCACTTACCTAACTCACATACCTACTATGTAGATACCAGAGAACAATTTAACATATTGAATCAATGCACACCATGGCACCTTTAACAAAATTGTTAAGTGTTACCCAAACGTCATTTTAATAACTAATCTATATTCCCATCCACATTCTAATAACTGTAAGGACAAATGTAATCATTAAACCTGAACTAGCATGTGAAATCTGAAAGAACATGTTTACCCTGCATCACTTGAGTTCCCACAAAGCAAAGCATCCCTGCGGCCTGGGATGAAATAATAATTGTCTGAAAGAGAGAAGAAACATGATAAATGTCAAGAGACATAATAAAGAATAGCAGAATATATACACAATCAAAAAGGGATGCTATGTGATTCTACAGTGGAGAGCAAAATTAACAAACCTACAATTTTATATTTTTCCAGATCATGTCCTATTTGAAGGCACCATAATAGGAGTAAAAAAGCGGGTTTGGGGTGTATTTTACAACTTTTGAGGTCAGAGGAGTGAGGTTTACCTGCACAGCATTTCGCTAGCTGGCCTTCATTACACTTTACCCCCTTAAACCTCACTCCCATCCCGGACGAGCACCCATATGTAACCTACCATTCCTACTGCACCCAACCCGGTCAGAGCTGGAATTGTACCGACGATTCTTTGCATGGGAGTTGGCTGCTCTAACAAGGAGGCTAAAGACTATAGCCCCTACCGTCTGTTGCTAGAGCACCTTTTGAGGTCAAAGGAGTAAGGTTACCTACATAGCATATCGCTAGCTGCCTACGTTACATTCACCCCCCTAAACCTCACTCCCATCCCGGACGAGCCACAACGTGTAATCCACCGGTACTACTGCACCAAACACTGTCTGAGCTGGGATCAAACCGATGATTTTTTGCATAGGAGTCAGTTGCTCTAGTAAGGAGGCTAAAGACCATGGCTTCTAGCTTCTGTCGGTAGAGCATCTTTTGAGGTCAGAGAAGTAAGGTTTACCTGCATAGCACTTCGCTAGCTGGCCTTCATTACACTCACCCCCCTAAACCTCACTCCCATCCCGGACGAGCCCCCACGTGTAACCTACTGGTCCTAATGCACCCAACCCGGTCTGAGCTGGGATTGAACCGGCGATTCTTTGCATGGGAGTCAATTGCTTTATCAAGAAGGCTAAAGACCATGGCCTCTAACGGCTGTCGGTAGAGCATCTTTTATGGTCAGGAGAGTGACGTTTACCTGCATAGCACTTCGCTAGCTGGTCTTCGTTACACTCACCCTCATCCCGGACGAGCCCCCATATGTAACCTACCGTTCCTACTGCACCCAACCCAGTCTGAGCTGGGATCGAACTGACGATTCTTTGCATGGGAGTCAATTGCTCTAACAAGAAGGCTAAAGACCATGGCCTCTAGCGTCTGTCGGTGGAGCACCTTTTGAGGTCAGAGGAGTGAGGTTTACCTACATAGCACTTCGCTAGCTGCCTACGTTACATTCACCCCCCTAAACCTCACTCCCATCCCGGACGAGCCACAACGTGTAATCCACCGGTCCTACTGCACCAAACACTGTCTGAGCTGGGATCAAACCGATGATTTTTTGCATGGGATTCAGTTGCTCTAGTAAGGAAGCTAAAGAACATGGCTTCTAGCATCTGTTGGTAGAGCATCTTTTGAGGTCAGAGAAGTGAGGTTTACCTGCATAGCACTTCGCTAGCTGGCCTTCATTACACTCACCCCCCTAAACCTCACTCCCATCCCGGACGAGCCCCCACGTGTAACCTACTGGTCCTAATGCACCCAACCCGGTCTGAGCTGGGATTGAACCGGCGATTCTTTGCATGGGAGTCAATTGCTTTATCAAAAAGGCTAAAGACCATGGCCTCTAACGGCTGTCGGTAGAGCATCTTTTAAGGTCAGAGGTGTGACGTTTACCTGCATAGCACTTCGCTAGCTGGTCTTCGTTACACTCACCCTCATCCCGGACGAGCCCCCATATGTAACCTACCGTTCCTACTGCACCCAACCCAGTCTGAGCTGGGATCGAACTGACGATTCTTTGCATGGGAGTTATTGCTCTAACAAGAAGGCTAAAGACCATGGCCTCTAGCGTCTGTCGGTGGAGCACCTTTTGAGGTCAGAGGAGTGAGGTTTACCTGCATAGCACTTCACTAGCTGAAATGTGAGTATGTTTTAGGCCCAGCGTTCAGACATTTTATCCCACACTTCATATTAGGCTACCAACATTAGATTTGAATGGATCTGAGATTGGGGTTAGGGAAGGGGGCTTAGGGCAATATCGCACCACTCCACATCATAATTTACACTAGTAGCACAACCCAATAGGTAGCATATTTTGTCATCACAATGTGCTAGTGTAGCAGGTGCAAAACAGAAAGGTAAAAATATTCGTTATTTTGTGATTCCACTTGTCATGACCATATTTGGGGTTTCCTGTCTCCATGTTGATTTGGGGAGTGTGTGCGATTTGCTTCTCCCCAGTCTGCATGAGATTCAATGAGTGTCATATTTCGTTTAACTAATGATTCCTGATGATGTAACTGTATGATTGTGATCTAAGCCTGTTTGTGATGTATACACAGAGGCTTGTCGATTATTTCTCATTATTTTTTGTTGTTTGTTATTTTTCTCTAATAGTGCGAGTGAATACATCACTACACGCTTTTAGGCTGCACAAGTCCTCTTATATGTTCCTTTGTGTTATCCAGGTACATGTTTTGTTGTTACATAAAATATTTCTGTATTGTATATGACTTTTGCTAAAGTCTGCCCAGTCTGCATGAGATTCAGCTGTGTGCGAGTGAAAACATCACTACACACTGTTAGGCTGCACAAGTCCTCTTATATGTTCCTTTGTGTTATCCAGAATAAACAAGGACGTGATATACAGGCAAAGATTCATATGATGTGTCATTTATTTCAACACAACGCAGAAAACATTACGCTACACTACCTAGGTCAGCAAAAGTGGAGGTAAAGTATCATGGTTTGGTGGATATTTTCTGCAGCAGGAATTAGACCTCATACAGATACATGGCAGAAAATTGTCCTTTAATTTAGGCCCCCATTATAGTAATCCTCAAGTTCGAAAGAAGAGTATCTATTTAAATCAAGGCTAGCCTTTAAATCACACTCACACACACACAGCCGTAAGAGCGCTTTAAGCTCTAGATGACTAATTTTTTCTGGGTCACTGGAGCTTTCCATACACTTCTGTCACACAGAGTGTCTCAGTAACTCACACACAGACACACATATAGATGTAGTTTATGAGGGCTCTCCTTGGGCATAATGTATATTATACTGTAAAAACTGATCATTATATAGCCTTACCCTACCGTTACCCAAACCCAAACTTACAGAAAACCTATATGTCAAAAGACCTTGTTAAGCATGATTTTTAAGCATCTTGATTTACGATGACACGAAGCATGTCCTCATAAACCACCAACTAAGTCATACCCATGTCATTATACAATGTTTGGTCCTCATAAACCACATAAACAAGTACACACGCATGTTCTTCACTTACTAGAATCACTAATGTACTCTGTCCAGTTGAAGGTGGAGTTGTGCAGCTCTAAACCGTTGCTGTAGTCGGTTAGGTTTTCAGTGACATTGACCTCCGGCATCTTCACACACTTCTGCCGCAGGTTTCCCATAAAGAGCTGCAGTCCGATCAGAGCAAACACACTTAGACAGAACACGGTCAGGATCATCACGTCTGACAGCTTCTTCACTGACTGGATCAGAGCGCCGACGATGGTCTTCAGTCCTGAGGAACACGCAACGGCGGTCACAAAACTCCCGATGCGCACAACAACTCAAACACACTGTGAGAATTTGTGTTTTAGCTACTTTTAAAGCAGATCTTATAGTAACACTGTAATGAGGTCTAATTAGTTAACAATACTTTTATTAATCAATGTTACTAATAATACATTTATTAATTGTGTAAATTATTGATCAAAACATTAATTACAAAGAACACTAATGTATAAGATTTCATGAGCCCAAATACTGTTCATTCATGTAAATTCATAATGTCTAAAGAATGAACCGATCCTATCAAATCACACCTTATTGTAAAAGTGTTACTGTTTTTGTATGGTTTTTTTTTTATTCTTTTGTAATACCAGGAATGGTTCACTCAGAAACTCATTATTTATTCAACTTCATGCAATTCCAAACCTGTATGCTGCTATTTGTACTTTAAAAGGATCTTTTCACTGCTCTATTCATTACAGTGAAAGCCACCACAGCTGTCGATCTCAAAAAAAAAAAAGAAGAAAAAAAACACAACAAAAGCACCAATAAAAGTGTCCTACACTATCTTACAAAAGTCTGTCAAAACAGCAAATAATAACTTGACTTCTAGTTGATCATTTGGTATCAGAAGTGGCTTATATGAAAGGCAAAGGCCTCTAGATTACGCTTATTTTACCAAAATAAAATATGTTCATGCCTTGTTTTTTAATGATTTAATTAGGACAGTAAGGCCTGACTTTGCTTAGACAAAAGTCTTGTCACTTAACAGAAATAATGTGCAGTATAGAATATAAAGGCATGATGCAGTGGAAAAAGAATTAATATTGTGTATGACTCCCATGAGCTTGGAGGAATGCATCCATACATCTCTGCAATGACTCAAATAACCAAATAATGGCAAGGAAAGTGTTCTTGGAGGACTCCCAGAGTTCATCAAGATTATTTGGATTCATCTTTAATGCCTGCTCCTTTATCTTACCCCAGACATGCTCAATAATGTTCATCTCTGGTGACTGGGCTGGCCAATCCTGGAGCACCTTGACCTTCTTTGCTTTTAAGAACTTTGATGTGAAGGCTGAAGTATGAGAAGGAGCGCTATCCTGATGAAGAATTTGCCTTCTCCTATGGTTTGTATAATGTAATGGGCAGCACAAATGTCTTTATACCTCAGGCTGTTGATGTTGCCATCCACTCTGCAGATCTCTCGCACGCCCCCATACTGAATGTAACCCCAAACCATGTTTTTTTTCTTTACCAAACTTGACTGATTTCAGTGAGAATCTTGGGTTCATGCTGGTTCCAGTAGGTCTTCTGCAGTATTTGTGATGATTGGGATGCAGTTCAACAGATGATTCATCAGAAACCTCTATCTTCTGCCACTTTTCCAAATGATCAACTTGAAGTCAAGTTATTATTTGTTGCTCTTACAACTGGGATCGACGACAAGTCTTTTGTCAGATAGTGTATATAATTGGCTCACTGCATTTACAGTCTTGTGGAGCTACATTACTAGCTAGTGTGACAAAAGAAAAAAAAGTTGTTGTTACTCTTTAAATCAAGACTCAAATTCTATTGTTCTTCCCACAAAGCGGTCTTAAAAAACAGCATACGGTTTTTGCTTGGAATAATGAAGATAAATAAGGGATAAATCATTTCTGGCTGATGTATTCCTTCAACAAAACAATTTTTGTGCCATTACAGTTATTTTAAAGGGATAGTTCCCTACAAAATGAAACAATTCATCATTTACTCATCCTGGGATATCCCTTTTGTCTTTTTCATACCACAAAAGGAGAAATATTTAAAAATGTGCTTGGTAGAGGATTGAGAATGGACCCATGTGACTCGTATGCCAAATATTTCACATCTGCTGAGGATTATACGGCACGGTTAGATAAAAAAAATAATAACTTAAAGACACTTGAACCTTTGTGTCTGTCTCTGTGCATAACTTCATGTTTATGAAACTATATTAGCACTGGATCCCACTTTATATTATGTGGCCTTAAATATATGTACTTGCATCAAAAAATAAATACAATGTACTTATTGTGTTCCTAATAATAATAATAATAATAATAATAATAATAATAATAATTCCTTACATTTATATAGTGCTTTTCTGGACACTCTAAGCGTTTTTAATGATTTAATTAGGACAGTAAGGCCTGACATTGCTTAGACAAAAGTCTTGTCACTTAACAGAAATAATGTACAGTATAGAATATAAAGTCATGGTGCAGTGGAAAAATAATTAATATTGTGTATGACTCCCATGAACTTGGACGACTGCATCCATACATCTCTGCAAGGACTCAAATAACCAAATAATGGCAAAGAAAGTGTTCTTGCAGGACTCCCAGAGTTCATCAAGATTCTTTGGATTCATCTTTAATGCCTCTTCTTTTATCTTATGCCAGACATGCTCAATAATGTTCGTATCTGGTGACTGGGCTGGCCAATCCTGAAGCATAATAATAATAATAATAATAATAATAATTCCTTACATTTATATAGTGCTTTTCTGGACACTCAAAGCACTTTACACATATTTGAGGGGAATCTCCTCATCCACCACCAGTGTGTAGTGTGCAGCATCCACCTGGATGACGCGATGGCAGCCATATTGCGCCAGACCGCACACCACACACCAGCTGATTGGTGTAGAGGAGACAGAGTGATGAAGCCAATTATAATATGGGGATAGTTAGGAGGCCATGATGGACAGAGGCCAGTGGGCAAATTCGGCCAGGATGCTGCGGTAAAATCCCTACTCTTTTTTGAAGGACATCCTGGGATTTTTAACGTCTTATCCAAAAGATGGCACTCGCAGTATAAAGTCCCCATCAATATATGGGGCGTTAGGTATACTGGTTGAACGCTCCCTGTTGGTCTCACTAACAGCACTTCCTGCAGCAACCTAGCCTCCCATCCAAGTACTGACCCGGTGCAGCCCTGCTTAGCTTCAGTGGGCGACCATGTGAGAGTTGCAAAGAGCTAGCTGTCGGATAATAATGTATTGCAGAACGCTTGTGGTGCTCTTGAGAGGAAATGAATAGGGTTAGACACAGGATTAGTGGTATAGATAGGTTTAGGGGTGGGTTATGGTGTAATGGATGGTCAATAATGTAATTACAAATGTAAAGGATTAATTTCAGTGTATGTGCATATTAGTTATGACTACCTAATATAAAGTGAGTCCCAGCGCTGCAGTTTACCTTAAGTGTGCCATTTTGGCCATTTTGATTAAACCATATTACTAAACCTTGAAATACAGACCCTAGTACCTGTTTACTAAGACTCTAGGTTTACCTCATAGAAGAAAGTACACGGATTGTGTTTTGCATCACATTTCATTTTATATTCATTTATCAGTACTTGTGTGCTTTTTCAAGGCAAGTATGCACAACCTCAAAACAACTGGAATATATGATGGATATCGCATGAGATTAATCTTTGATACGTTTGTGTTATTTAACTAAAAGCTTAATGTCTGTCACTATTCACTCTCATTATACTGACAAGAGCAAGCAAGACATTTTTTATCTTCTCCTTATATGGTACAAAAAAAGAAAGAGGGGTAAACAGCATAAAAACAACAGCGAGGTGAGTAAACAATCAATGAATTTTCCTCATTTTGTGTCTGTGAACTATACCTAGAATAACAAGTCAAACATTCTGCTGAAGATATTATGAATTAGTAAAAAATAAAAGAAGCAATCAGAAGCTGTTGGTGATTAAAACATGGCTTTAAAAATTAGTGTGCGTGTTAGTTGAGTAAATGTTTGTGATATTGCGTATCAACAACATAGAAGCATGCAGTGTAGGGCAGTGAGTGCAAGTGCTGCATGTACAGTTGAAACCAGAAGTTTACATACACTCTAAAAAAAGGAACATAACCATTTTTAAAAAAATGTCTGATGGTAAATCATACTAAAGGTTTACTATTTTAGGTCTGTTAGGATTACCTAAATCATTTACATTTGCTAAATGCCAGAATAATAAGAGAATTTTTCTTTTGAGAATTTTTTATTAATTTCTAGACAGTCAAATGTTTACATACATTTCCTTGGTATTTTTTTAGCTTTGCTTTTAAACTGTAAAACTTTTGTCAAATGTTTTGGGTATCCTTCCACAAGCTTCTCACAATAGTTTAAAGGAATTTTGGCCCATTCCTCCTGACAGAACTGGTGTAACTGAGTCAGATTTGTGGGCTGTCTTGCTCTCACAAGCTTTTTCAACTCTGCCCACAAATTTTCAAAATTCTAAATTTTCTGCCCACAAATTTAAGGTCAGGGCTTTGTGATGGCCACTCCAAAACATTCACTCTGTTGTCCTTAAAGCACATTTTAACTATTTTTTCAGTATGCTTAGGGTCATGGTCTGTTTGGAAGATCCATTTGTGGCCAAGTTTTAAATTCCTGGTTTGTGTCACGAGATGTTGCTTCAGTATTTCTACATAATGTTCTTTCTTCATGATGCCATCTATGCTATGAAGTGGACCAGTCCCTCCTGCAGCAAAACAGCCCCACAACATGATGCTGCCGCCCCCATACTTCACAGTTGGGATGGTGTTCCTAGGCTTGTAAGCTTTCCCCTTTGTCCTCCAAATGTAACACTGGTTATTATGGCCAAACAGTTCAATCTTAGTTCCATCAGACCACAGGACATGTCTCCAAAAATTATTCTTTTTTTTCCAGTGTAATTTAGCAAATTGTAATCTGGCTTTTTTGTTAATTTCTGGCTTGTTGATTATCCCATGTTGTCACACAAGGAAGCAGTGTGTTTGAGGTTTTCCTTAAATACTATTCTACATTTGTGCCTCCAATTAACTCAATTGTTGTCAATTAGCCAATCAGAAACTTCCAAAACCTTGACACCATCATCTGAGCTTTTTCAGAGGCATAATAATCTTATTGTATGTAAACTTGACTTTTAATAAAAGTTATAACAATTTCTCAAAAAATATCTCTCTCATTATTCTGCTATTCAGCATAACAGAAACAAATTTGATAATCCTAACTTACCTAAAAGAGAAAGTTTAGTCACATTAACATCTGACTTTTTAAAAATGGTTATGTGCCTTTTTATACAGTGTATGTAAACTTCTGCTTTCAACTGTATGTGCATACATTTGTGTGTGTGTGTGTGTGCTTCATGCACACACACACATACACACACACACAGAACAAAACACAACAGACATGGGCGACGTTGCGCATGCACATAAAACAGCAGACAAAGGAGAAGAGAAGAGTAGAGGGTCTCAAGTTCTCTATCTCAGGCTATATAGGCTTCAGCAATGTCTCATGCAAAAAAAAAAACAACACAACTTAAAAGAATAACGCCCAGTTGTCTATTTCCCAAGGCATGATGGGAGACCTTTCCCAAGGCGTGATGGTCTTTGGGAAATAACAGAGCAGAGCCCGGCAGAAGGGATATAAGGAGAACTACAGAATGTGTTTTTAAAAGCCTGGAATCCCGTTTTGTTTGCACCCGAACGGATTCCTGCTTTCTCTGACCGCTGGCAGCGACAGAATGAGAGAGAGGATGGAGTGAGCGAGAGCTCGGATGGAGAGAGAGGCAGCCTGTGAGCTCGCTCTCACCTGGAATCACTGATATAGTTTTGAGTGCTCGTAAAACCCTGAAGGTTCTCAGTGCTGAGACATTGCCCAGATCCACAAATTCTGTTACATATCTGTAGGGAGGGGGAGGGGGGAGGGGTCACACACACATACACACACACACGCACGCATGTTAAGACAGGACAGGGCAGCAGAGGGAAACGTCACACAGAGACACACACCTGACTGACACTTGTGTTTATGCGCACACGCATGCGCACGTCTACACACACACACACACACGCACACACACATACATCCCTTACCTGGGATGACTGAGATAGTTTTCAAAGCTCTGAGCACTCTGAAAGTGCGGAGAGCTGACACATTGCCTAGGTTTACAAACTCAGTTACATACCTGTAGAATCAAATAGAGAGTTACCACAAACACACTCGCTCCAACTCACACAAGCGCAACCCACATGGATTCACCAGCTTTTCCTTCATCAATGTGTCCAAAACTATCCGAGAACACTCTGGTTTCATTTCTCGTATGCGTTTTAAATTGAAAAAAGAAAAATAATGGTATGCATTACGGATACTCACGCCATGAGAATGACACTGAAATCCAGCCAGTTCCAGGGGTCTCTCAGGAAAGTGAACTTCCCCACGCAGAAGCCCCGAGCCAGGATCTTAATTAGGGACTCGAAGGTGTAGATCCCTGTGAACGTGTACCTGAACGCACACAAGCAAACAGTCAAAACAAATAGTCCATAAAATGTCAATTTCACTTGGCGGCCATCCTTGAAACGCCTCTCGGGCAGTATGCTCGGGTATTCTATCTGAATGGGGAAACATCAAATTCTTCAAAACTGTTTGGCAATCTTACGATTACATTTCATATTTGAAATCATTAATATAATTAATTAACAACTGTCTCATAAGTTTCAAGTTCATTCAGGTTGCCCGAGCTAATGTGCATGCGCAAACGAATAAAGAATTATGGATTTGATCAACTGGTCTCTGAACGCGATTGACACCATCTTCTCGATGAGAAGTTTGGGGTCAGGAGAGCCCACTTGTCCTGGCGGGACGTTTGCAGCTGGATACGTGTGTGCCTGGCTGCCCTGTCCCTGGAGGATATTGAGGATATCTATCTATTCGGAACTTTGATAACAGGGTTTCTGCTGATAGGCTTATGCAGCGCCCTGGAATATCGACGATTGATGAAAGCGGTCAGTCCATCTCAAAACCCCACCAAGCTGGCCGGCTTGATTAAAACTATAGTGGGCAGAAATGCTAATACTCAGACTGCTGCATTAGAGCACAAATTGGAAAACATCGGGGTGAAATTAGCAGCTTTGCAACAAGATTTGGCCAGACCTGGAGACCAGTGATGGACATTAAATATCTGTGAAATTGCCAGATATTGTCCTAAATTTGAAATACTTGCTTCTCTTCCGGCTCCCAGTGTTTTTCCAGCCAGACGGCCTCGGCTGGAGAAATACAACTTCTCCCGGATAGCAAGATAAGGGGACGCTCTGATATTCCTGCTCCCTGTCAAGGACACCTGTTGGACTATACAGGCTTACACACACATACACAGTTACAGATAGACTTACTACCGAGTCCCTCATCCCACGCCTTCGTGTGCTTTCACCCACTGGAGGGGGTAGGCGGGTCTGTGACCAGCGCTTTTCAGCTGCAGGCCGGATGGCTGCCCGCCCTTGCCGGACTATATCCACATCCCCTGTTCCCATTCCCTGTTGCGATGTTTTGTCTTGTCTATGTGTTTATGTGCTTGACTGCCAGGGCTGGTTTTATCCTTGAACTCACTCTGCCCTAATTTTAGAGCAGGGTGAGAGGGAGTTTTTTAGCTTATGTATCTTACTTTCTTTTCTAAATAACACCTCCTGTTGACGTGTCTTACCCTAAAATGTTTGTGTATATGTCAGTGTATGTGAATACATGGAAGTATATGTGACAATAAATAGCACATCATCATTATCATCATCATCATCATCATCATGCGCACTCGAAAGGAACGAGATCCCATCGTTTATGGGCGTTCTACACATTATCATTCTCTGAATAACGCTTTGTCAGATCGCGCTGCTTTTCTGAAGTAATCCACAACTTGGTCTTGATGATGAATCTCCTCCAGAAATGACAGCGACTCGTTTACTAGTTTGTGGTCATTTGAGTAGTTGCTGTCATGTGATTTGCCTTTGACAGGACGAACTGCGCCTTGCATTAGTTTCATACAGATTACAAAACCAAAAAACGTTTGTATTCAAGTGCACTTGGTTCATTTAAAAGTAGAGATTTCAGTGCTTTTGTTGACCACCAAACTGCCGTAAAACCACACGCCTGGTCTGAGCTTTTCCCCTGGAGAATCCTCAGTCTATAGCGATTGATGATAGGCCATAGTGGATGACTATAGACGGATGATTCTCTAGGCGAGGAGCTCGGACCAGACTTCAGTTTCTGCAGAGTTTGTGTTATTCGAATGTTTAGAAATAAAAGTAACGAGAAGGTTGTTGTTTAATTTTATTGGTGATTTTATCGGAATTTCCTATTCAAAGAGAATGCCTGAGCATACTGCCTGAGAGGTGTTTCAAAGATAGAAGTGAAATGACTTGCCTTAAAGGGACTTTGGTTCGTATGCGCATCAGGATGCAAAATGTGGGATATATAGATTATAAATTTATTCAGCTCCACAACGAAGAGGCATAAGGTGTATTTACGTGTTTCTTTTGTCAATTTTTCATGCATGTCAAAGCAGAGCTCATTAATATGACCTAGAATGCTAATATTCTTTACTCAACATTTAGTAGCTCATAGAGATGGCCCTAACATCATGTCCTAACATGCAATGCGACAAGATTTGTCTGTCTCCACCAGACACTACAATACAGAAACATTTAAATACTCATTAAGAAGCCCAGAATAAAGTAGTCAACTTTTGAAGAGGATCAAAACCTTTCATCAAATTTGTCTTAAAGGGGTGGTCCACAGTGTAGTTTTAAGGCTTGGTTGTGTTTATAAGATGCAAAGCAACATGTACTCATGCTTCATTTGTAAAAAATCACGTTATTTGTTCATATATCTTACTTTGATTATATACAGCTACTCAGCTAACATGAAAGTGACTATCATATTTCCTAGTTCCTCTGAAAGGTCCTTTGAGAGGCTCTGATGGGTCCTAACATAATGTCCTGTGATTCGCGGATCGACTCCACGTCACTCCCCTACAAGCGTACGCTTTTGCGCTGTGTAAACAGTCCAGTCAGAGGCTCAGAGCAGCTATTAGCAGCATTAGCTGCCTAAATCAGACAGAAATGAAGAGCACACACCTCATGCCTGCTCTCTAAAATAAAATCTGACAAGTGTCTTTTACATATATTTGGAATAAACATGTATAAGTAATATGAAACGTTCACATAGCTTTTGCGAATTTGTTATTTGAGATGTAGAATGCACAGAAAGCGGCCACATAGAGAGACACGCATAGAGAGACACCGCACGTGTTGCTGAAAATTGTGGCTGTTTACAGCAGTTTGACTGATAAATATGAATTTGTAGCTAAATTGTTAGCGGTCCAAACAGCATTTCCCGTTGTTTACATCCTTGTTTACGTCCTTGCTAAAGCATACCGTTAACGCTAGAAACTGTGCATGTAGTTGATCAATTTTGACAAATAAAAACACTCACAGGTTGTGGCTCACAATCCACAGCTTCGTCAGTTGGAGGAGTTTTAACTGAATCCAGCACTGAACTGGGAGAGATTCTGGAAGCTGTCCTTTGTAAGTGGCTAGCTAAATATTTATTATAATTCTCTGGAACATAATTAAAATTAAACTGTAAGCCTTTCTTTCTTTGTATAGTGTCCTTTGGAAGCCCAAATACAGAAACAGAACAAGCTCTGTGGAAATAGCAGCGTTTGGATGCCATTTTAGCTTTCTCTGCTTCAACATTAAAGCGTCTCTAGCCACGCCCCTTGGCTGTGCAGGGTGTATGCGCTAGGTGAATGCTCGCAACCTGAAACCCTTGTGATCTCACTAGCCCGGATGTATTTTTTGTAGTTCCCAAATTTTATTCACTGTAGGCTTTGCTAAGCTAACTCTGTAAAAGCCAATGTCTCACTTTGCATTAAACTGAGCGTCTTACATTCAGAGATGTTGTTTATGTTCACACAGCTACATTAGACATCAACTAAAGTTTAAAATATGATATTGTAGTGGACCACTCCTTTAAAACTATTAAAACCATTCTTGTCTTAGGACAACTTAAAAAAAATTGATCCACTTCAAATGTTAAAAACCGTTGTCCACTGCACTCCCAATGAAATGCACATGTTTATGATCTAATTATTAAATAATAAACCTCTTTAACAATATTAAAAGTACATTCTATGTGACTGATGTTGTTGGTTTACCCTGAGTCACAGTTCTAACGCTCATGTTTAAACTATGTTTTATTTTCAAGATCTGAGGTAAAGTATCTGCCGCTTCTTATACATAGTATGGCAACAAACGTCTTGTAGAATGCTATTCAAAGACATACTGGTAACATTGAACACTGCATAAAGCACATAGTCAGCATCTGAGGTGAGCACTGTCATAGATTTTCAGCTGTGAAGTTGCGGCTGAAATAGAAACTCGCTATTGTGGGAGGTTAAGCCGAAAATCCTTTCAACATGGAAAAGATAGCTTTTATCGCATGTCACCACATCACGTCGCATGTAGTTAGGACACACTGTAATGCAATCACACGTGAACACTCATTGTCCATGGTTTCCGCTACATTCATTCTTCCATGGCGGGGCGCCACACCAAAATTCATCCCGCCACGGCTATATTACAGCTTCCCATTCAACACATTCAGTCATTGTTGTTGTTGTTTTTAATAGCAGGTTATAATCGCACCAAAACGTATTAAAAGGTAAGTGAATTATAACAGCGAAGACTTTTTTTAACCGCAGTAGTGTTGTGCGTTATTTGTTTAACCCTTTACGGTGACATGCTGACTGACTGACAGGTGCGTACGTGAGACGTGAGACCAGCAAACACGGCGTAGCTTTAAGTTAAGATGAACACAGTTTCCATAATTATACTGTATAGATAAAGGTCTATGGTTCTGCATACAATGACTTTATCTGGCTGGAATTTATAGCGGTTTCACTTTACTTCAGGACTGTTCAGCTACTTCAGCTGTTTCACTTTACTTCAGGACGCATTAATGCCGCTCTGTTGGTCTACCGGAGACATTCATAAATATTCCTAGCAAATCTAATAAATGTTGGAGATGTACTCGTCACATAAACGCACTAAATCGCACTTGAGCAGCGTATATTTCAGGGTGTAAAGTTGTGCACGAACAGAGGAAATCAGCGCACAAGCAGAGATTTGCATGCTCGTATTACATAAATGCGCTCACAACATGTGTCATTGAAATAACACCCATAGGTAGTTGGTACATCCGTGTAAAAGTTCTGCCGCCACAGCTGGAAAAAATCCTAGAGGAAACACTGTTGTCTCTTTAACATAGAGTAATCTTCCTATAATTCCTAAGGTAAAAAAAGTGACTTACTCCACGTTCTTGGCCCATTCTGGGGGATTGCTGAGCGTCATGAAGGCGCAGTTGGTCAAGATTGTGCACATGATCACAAAACTGAACAGCGTGAGCAGCAGTCAAGGAATATATACAAAAGAAATCCAAAGAAATATACAAAGAAAACACACAAATAAATGTACACTGGTAAAAAGCTGGATTCTGCACAACTCCTTCATGTTGTCCCAACACAAATCAATTAAGTTAACTTCATTGTTCCTACCAAAGTAAGTGGATTGAACATAAAACGATTAAGTTATCCACCAAAAAACTTAAGAATTGTGTTGATTCAGCTCATTTTGAATAAGTAGTTTGAATAAGCAGTAAAAATCATTTTTGAGTGTATACACACACACACACCTACAATATCATATTACAATATATATTTTCATTACTGTTAAAATGCCACATTTTTAGCTGTCAATCACCAATATACTGTATTGTTCATAAAAGCAAATTCAGTCAAGACAAAAACATTTTAAAAAAATCTTTTGAATGGTATATATAAATACTATAAACAAACTGTGTTTATTCCATTTCCATTTGGAAGATGTTGGTTGTGATTGTTGATGGTCAAAATGAGATGAATGTGGAACAGGGTATATCTCACAAGTAAAAGCTCTGGCTATACAAGAAAAAATTGCTTACATACATCCATTCAGCTCATAAAGGATATGAATGCACCAGGACTCTGATGGAGATTCTCCTTAATGGATTGAAGGGACTCAAAATATACAAGGCCGGCGTAGCATTAAAGCGGAATATAGCCTTCCCACGAAGAACTATAAAGGTCTGCAGCAGAGAAAAGCAAATTGTGGATACAGCGCACACAATTTGTTTCACAAGGTGTTACATAACTGCAGAGAATGACACACGTCTTGACAACAGACTGGATAGTTCAACCAAATATGAATATTTACCCTCAAAATGAGTTGCTTTTTTGATGTTGAACACAAAAAAAGATACATGGAAGAATATTTCACACTGTTAGCCATTGCCATTGTAAAAAAATACTATGGAATTCAGTAGCTGTTTCCATCTGCCTATTTTTATGCACATTTTAGAATATCACGTAAACAAAAGTGCTAAATGGGAACGCCAAGATGTACATAAACATCACAACACGGTGGCTTAGTGGTTAGCACTGTCGCCTCACGGCAAGAAGTTCGCTGGTTCGAGTCCCGGCTGGGTCAGTTGGCATTTCTGTGTGGAGTTTGCATGTTCGCGTTGGTTTCCTCTAGGTGCTCTGGTTTCCCCCACAGTCCAAAGACATGCGCTATAGGGGAATTGAATTAACTAAATTGGCCGTAATGTACTGTATGTGTGTAAATGTGTGTATGGGTGTTTCCCAGTACTGGTAAAACATGTATGTGTAAAACATATGCTGGAATAGTTGGCAGTTCATTCCACTGTGGCGACCCCTGATGACACTGACACTACGGACAATTTAGCCTACCCAATTCACCTGTACTGCATGTCTTTGGACTGTGGGGGAAACCGGAGCACCCGGAGGAAACCCACGCGAATGCAGGGAGAACATGCAAACTCCACACAGAAACGCCAACTGACCCAGCCCAGCCGAGGTTCGAACCTGCGACCCAGCGACGTTCTTGCTGTGAGGCGACAGCACTACCTACTGCGCCACTGCATAGCCCTTATCAAACACACCTGCCTGTAATTATCAAGTGCTCCTCACGTTCTAAATAATTGGTTAAGGTGTGTTTGATCAGGGTTGGAGCTGAAATCAGCTGGAAGGTCGATCGCCAGGAACCGGGTTGAGCACCCCTGGTCTAAAGCGCATGGCACAAAAGCATTAAGAGCTTGTCTGAATCCACTTTTGCTATTTTAAGAATGGAAAAATACACTTTGTTCCCCGACGCATGGTCTAACAGGGTTGTGCTTATTCTCCTAATGAGTTATGGGTGTGTTTTGAGCATAATGTGCTTTAAACCAATCAGAGACTGATCTCCCATTCCCTTTAAGAGTCAGTTGCGTCGCACCATAGTGCATTTGCTTTTTACATGGCGAACTAGCAAGAAAACAGTTAAACAGACCATCAGCAGCGCGAGGATAAAGAATGAGCCTCCTCCATTCGGCCTCTTTACTTTTACTCTTTACTTTACTCATTTACTTTCGTGGAAAAGAAAACGGTGTTATACGTACTCCACTGAAAACATCCATTAGCCTACATATTAAATTTCGTTTGTTAAGCTTAAAGATTTGTTTCAAAACTATTTCTAAATTCAGTTCTAATTTCTAGCAAACAAATAAATGAACAATAATAATGAAGTGTGGTCAAAAAAGTTATATCCAAACACACGTCCTATTCTAATGCCCCATATGGTGATGCATACGTCTCCAAAACGCAACAGGTGGACTAATCTAAAACTGTTTTTATTAAAACAAATACAAATATGCATATAATAAATAATAATAATAACATTATACACATGGAAATTGTCATGAATAAACTGAAAAAAGCCCCCTGAGATTAAAAAGGCATAGAGGCAGTGGTTTTTATATTTATGTAGAAAATAATAATTTTTTCTAACATTTTAATCCATTTATTGTAAAGATATTTGCGTATTGCTGTACATCCTGTGTGTATTAAGCAATGTGTAGGTGTTTAAGGCGCACAGCTAACGCACTCTGCACTGGACTTTAGACCTGCTTTCAGCTGGTCAATTGCGCAGTCTATTTTAAATCCTCAAAATAGCAACGCGTCAACAATGCCCCTTAACACACCTCCTTTCTAGACCCCCTTTCTAGAAATTTACTATTTAAACAACGTGGCGCAAAACGTGAAATGTGCTGGTCTGAAAATAGCAACAAATCGCACCAAACACGTCTTGTGCCTTATTGCACAAGTATACTTCCATACTATATAGTACGCTAAAAACAGAATGAGAGCCGAGTAGTATGCGAGAAGTACCCGAATGACCTATTACTTCCGGCGATATTCTGAAGTGCGCATCCAATGGTCACTACGCTATCCCATGATGCACCGCGAGAGGGATCTGTTATTGTGTTGTTTTTCTGTATTTTCTTTATGAATATGTAAGTTGTGTTCAATTTATTCATCCATTTTCCTTTGGCTTAGACCCTTTATTTATCAGGGGTCGCCATAGCGGAATGAACCGCCAATTATTCTGTCATATGCTTTACGCAGCGGAGGCCCTTCCAGCTGCAACCCAGTACTGGGAAACACCCATACACTCTTATTCACACACATACACTAGGGCCAATTTAGCTTATTCAATTCACCCTTCGACTGTGGAGGAAACCGGAGCACCCAGAGGATACCCACACCAACATGGGGAGAACATGCAAACTCCACAAAGATACGCCAACTGACCCAGCCAGGACTCAAACCAGCAACCTTCTTGCTGTGAGCCGACAGTGCTAACCACTGAACCACTGTGCCACCCTGTGTTCAATTTATTAATGTTTATTTTTCCTTCGTCGTGAGATCATGTGTGAGATCATGTGATTCAGAGGACTATAAATAGTAACAAGCTGTGATCAATACTGTCTGATGAAGAGCCGGTGTGCTCACATGCTTTGTAAAAGCCTTTTTTAAAGTTAATAAATGTGTATTTTTGAAGCTTTGGTGTTGCCACCATTATGTATAATTTTTGTTTTTCTTGGTGTCTGGCTGAGCACCCATTTTAGATCTTTGAGATATAAACATAGCTAATGGCTACTAGTCTCTAAAATTTTCAAAAAATATCTTCTTTCCTGTTCAACATAAAAGTGATGACAGAATTAACATTTTCAGAAGTACATTCCCTTCAGGAATATTTTACCCTTCTAAAAATCATCAGTCACATACTTTTTGGTTGCTGTAATAGGTGTCCAGGTCCTCCAGCGGGACGGACAGCATGTGTGGCGGAACATCTCCGTAGATGAACGGCAGGGATTTTCCCGCCTCCAAATCGCTGTTGGGTTTGGGCCCGTTTTCGTCGTCGTCATCAGGCCGTCTCTCGCCTTTGGGCCGCTGGGCCGCCTCCTCTGCGATGCGTTGCTCGATAGCGGCGAGAGACTCGGGCAGGAAGGGCCGGAAGCTGTCAGGTCCGGGTGGAACGAGCAGCTGAGCAGCCATATTGACATCCTGCTCTGGTAGCTGCACCAGCTAATCTCCGGTCACTCTGGGAGCTGATGGAAGAAAAATCACACCTTCAATACACAGTGTCTGCAAGACGAGATCAATCATTATGGTGGAAGCTTTTCATTTGTATGAATTGGGTCAGTCTCTAGCAGTTTAGAATGTGAAATAACCAACGTTAATTAATTTACATCACAATCAGGATAAAATTGGAGACACTGGGGAAGATTTTAAACTCTGATGCATTAGTTACTCATCACTTTTTGAAAAGTGATGCAGGCGCAGTAAGCAATAAGACGCAAGACCTGTTTCCACAACTTGTTGCTTTTTTTTAGACCAACGCAACATTAATTTTCCTGTTTTCCACCACGCTGTTTATATAGCAAATCCCTTCGCACCACTTTGTGGACTCATGGGTGTTTCGGGCAAGAAAAGAGGTGTGTTAAGGCGCATTGTTGGTGTGTTGCTATTTTGAGGAACTAAAATAGACTGAAAGCAGGTCTAAAGTCCAGCGCAGAGCAGTAATTAGAGCGGTTCAGTAATAATCATAACCGGTTATTATGTACTGACGTCATTTATCTCGTATGTGCTATGTTGCGGTAGCTTACTATGGCAAGGGAGGCGAGCACGAGTATTTAAAACGCTCCAACTACTTAAAAACTCTGCACAATTTCACTGCGTGTGTGTTTGCTGGACAGTCTTTCACTGACACTAAGAGCAAAGCCCCTATTTCACTGCCATTGAGAGAATGAAAGTAAACTCCATTTCTCTCTCTCTCTCACTGTGGCTCATTTGACCTGCTGGGCGTGACTTTTCCTCTCCTCTCGGCTGTTACAGCGATATTTCTGGATACAGACACGGGCGCGTGTCTGCAGAGTCTTCTCCACCGTGTCTATTATGGATCACTTTGCGCCAGTGCCAATTGCAGCCCTTTCTGTTGAGCGCGTGACCAAGACAAGACTCACGCCCCATTCACACAAGGCTTCAGCTTCAATGCTTGACAGAGGGCGTGTCTGAAGTTGGGGCTGACGCGATCGTCATAGCAGCGTCAGCCAATGAAATCAGTCAGCAATAGGCCACTGTTGGAGCTGGTGTATTTGCATACAGCGATCTGATTGGCTAACGCTTCCGTCGGCGCTTGAAAAGTTGAGCATGTCCCAACTTCTGCAGTGAGCAACGCCTCTGAAGCGGCGCCGACGGATCCACAATGCAGTTCGGCAACGCCTGACGTCACCCATTCAAAGTAAATGGGAAGCGTTGAAGCTGACGCCCCGTGTGAATGGGGCGTCAGAGAGCGAGCGGGATATTTATATTTGTTTATTTGCTATAAATGCTCGTGTTTTTTAAAGGTAGAGTTTATATATATCTTACTGTTTGTATTAAATGACAAAATTGTATTACAAATAGTATATAAATATATTTATACATTTTAATACAAGAATTGTTGTGCTGTGAAGAAATTATAAAACTGTGTATGGAAAGCATCGTCAATGCACCGTGATGCACCGAGATATCAAATTGAACCAAATCGATGGGATGATAATCGTAACCGAACCGAACCGTGAGACCAGTGTAGGTTCACACCTCTAGTTATTATTATTAGCAGTATTATTTATTATATGAATATTTATATTTGTTTTAATAAAAACAAGCTTAGATTTGTCCGTCAGGTTTTAGACCATATGGGGCATAGCATGTGTGTTTGGATATAACTCAGTTGTTTGACCACTTCGTCATTATTGTTCATTTATTTGTTTGCTGGAAATTAGAACTGAACTTAGAACGAGTTTTGAAACAAATCTTTGCGCTTAACAAACAAAATTAATTATGTAGGCTAATGGATGTCCGTGCGTACAACACCTTTCCTTATCCACAAAAGAGAGAAAGTGAAAGTGAAAGTAAAGTCCAATTGGAGGAGGCTCATTCTCTCATTCTCGCGCTGCAGATCCTCTGTTTAACTGTTTTCTCGCTAGTTCAGTTTTTACACTTAGTCCGCCATGTAAATAGCAAATGTGACATGGCGCGACGCAACTGACTCTTAAAGGGAATGGGTGTTAAGACTCTGATTGGTTTATGCTCAAAACACACACCTATAACTAGGGCCAGACGGAATCTGCGGACGTTTTTTGCTATTTCTGCGGAGAATTTTGGTAAAAATTTGCAGATTTCTGCTGAATTATTTTGGGGGTATCATAACTAAAACCTTAATATGTAAAATAAAAAATAATATCTTTTTAATTTTTATTTAATGTTTAAAATGCAAATCCAATTAGATTCACTTTATTTGGTAAACAAAGCAAGTCTCTCATATAATATATCTACTAAGACAGAAAATATTTCTTTACAAACTGCATTGTACATAAATCAAATGAACATTTTCATATTAGTCAATAATATTACTGTAATTATTTTAAAAACTGAATAAATATAGATTTACACACATTTACTCAAGTAAATAAACAGAATTAATGATGGGATGAAAATCTGCGGAAACCTGTGGAAAATCTGCAGAAAATCTGCTGAATTCTGCGCGTGCAGATTCCGTGTGGGCCTACCTATAACTCATTAAGAGAATAAGCTCAACCCTGTTAGACCATGCGCTGCGGCACAGAGCATATTTTCCCGTCCTTAAAATAGCAAAAGCGGATTCGGATACGCCTTAATGCTTTTGCGCCATGCACTTTAAACTTTGCGCCTAGATCGTGAAAATAGAGGCCTTAATGTTTTGATGATTTAATCCAGGTGTGTTTGTATAGGAAGTTGGTGTGCCTTCAGGAACAGGGTTGGGAACCACTGGCCTACTGGTCAGTGTGCTGACATACTGTACATAGTGAAACTGCTGGGGTCAAGTTCAAATCCCGACTTGCAGGGATCTTTTCTGATCCCATTCCACCCCCATTTCTCTCCAACTTAAAAACACAAGTATTTCTAAAAGTTGTTCCAAAATCTGCACACACATGTATATGTACAGCTAAAGACAAATTTAGTAGCCCTCCTGCGCAATTTTTATTCTTTTTTTAAATATCTCCTAAACGATGTTTAACTAAGAAAGGACATGTTCAAGTATTTCCTATTATAGTTTTCTTCTGGAGAAAGTATTTTTTCATTTAGTTTGGCTGGAATAAAAACTAATTTAAAATGTTTTTTTAAAACTGCAAATATCAATATTATTAATTACAGAACAAATCAATGTTGTTCAATGACTTGCCTAATTAACCAAACTTACCTAGTTAACCTATAGGTGGAGCGTGTGTAAGGCCAGAGACCACAGAGACAGCAGCAAAGAAAAAACTGCATTGAAAACATGTAACGGGTGTAAGGCGGAATATGAATGCAATTTAATGTTGATGACTAACAGAACAATTTAGTTATTGTAAGTTTGTCAATTAAATTTAAAGTCCCCAACACAAAAAGTTCCCCTCCGCACAAAAATGGAACTGTCCAACTCCGCACTTTGCACTGATGAGCGCTGTTTTTGACAGGAGTTCTGAAAACAAAACCAAAAATGCAGGCCAACAAACTTTTCTGATTTGCTGGTCAAGGACATAAGTAATAAAATGACAAATGAGTATTACAGGAGAGGTATAATAATATATTGTTCTGATAGTAGCTAAATGTGTTACTTAGCTCCTTTTTAAGGAAAGTATTGTGAAAGTATGTGTTATTTATTTATATGCATTTTTTAAGAGTAGCTTTAGGCTTATTTAGAACACTGCTTATTTGCAGTTCTTAAGCATAAACGTAATTTTTCATACCATTAACCTATAGACCTTTTTCTTAGAACGCAAAATTACCCATTATGCTTTGCGTGTATGCGGAAGGAGAATGCTAAGAACTTCCGGTCGGCAGCTGATGCGTGTAAACGGTCACATTTGGAGAGCTTTGAAACGATAGTTTTAATCTATTTTACCTGCTTTTAACATCTTTGAACTAATACTGTTGTCGATCAGCGCCACCTCCTGGACTGATCATTTAAAAAATGTGATCTAATAGGATGGAAAACAACCCAATAATATCCAGCTGCAGGCCCGCAGAACCACACACGTTTCAGGCACACACAATCCAGCACACACGTTCTAGGCAAACCATATATGGTAGGCTAACGACTAACTCCTTAGGAGCGTTATTGCCACCTAGTGTATTTCACAAGTATGGTGATCGAGAACGCCCGTGCTTCGATTGCCATTCATTAGACTGTGAACAGTTTATGGTTTCCCATTTCAGTCATTATTTCATTATTATATCGTAACGATCATTTTAACATCTCTACAGAGTTTTGAACTCAAATTATGTAAATAAAAATAATTGGTTAAACACTTAAGACTTTATTCACGTATCCACATACACAAAGAAAACATAACAGACCGTCTAATTGTATTAAGTGTAATAAACTAATTCAGGATCTTAATGTTGTCATACTTGGTTAAAATCGTTTTGTTGTAATATATATATATATAAAAAAACAATAATGTGTCACATTATAAATGAATTACTATAGATAATAATTTAAAATTAATATAGTTATAAACTGATTTAAACTACTATCTTTTACTAAACTGTAGCAACTGTTAGCAATATATATATAATTTATTTTAATTAATTATTAACAGTTAATTTGTTTGTATTGCTAAATTTGTTGCAACAATAATTACCACAAATTACCAGTACTTTATGATTTAAAAACAATATATTACTTACTATAAATTACAATAGTATTCAATGTTGGAAATCATTAATAAAAAAGTTATTAGAAAATTAAGCAAATAAATACTATTAAATCGCTTGAGTAAATAGTGTTCACATTTATTAAATGTAAAAAAAAAAATTTATTACATATAAAGATCTTATTGCCTATGCATATTAACTTGCTATTATTTCCTTCATCCATTATATAAATTAAAACTGTCCAATTTAGATCGTTCAGCAAGGCCAGCAAACGAGTATCTGCTATATTGACTCTGTTAGATAATAATGACTGATCATCTATGATGACTGATAGAAAACTGATCAGTCTATTATATTGAATGGCGATCGGAAACAATGTTCATCATTTGCCCGCCTCTATCGCAATATTTGTGAAACAGTAAACACTATTGTTTATTGTGTACAATATTTATCAACAATATATATAAAAATAAATTGATGACGATGTCCGAGACGACGTTAATATCATTAACTTCCGTCGTAACCATATATGGTTTGCCTAGAACGTGCGTGCTGGATTGTGTGTGCCTGAAACGTGTGTGGTTCTGCGGGCCTGCAGCTGGATATATCTCAAAACAACTGCTGTGAGGCATTTTCCCCTCGTTGTCAGACGTCATCTTGTGCCGTTTAAATGAAGCCTCGTCATCGCTAAAGTCAACAGTTTCTCTCTTTTTTTCAAATATATAACCAACCCAAACAAATATAGTTCACCAAAATGTTTGATACGCACACATAGCCTGTACTGTCCCACTAACACACTGATTTAATAACTGTGACAAAGTGAAAATAAAGTGACGTTTTGAAATGACAGAAAAACACAAACCCTGTACAACACACTAAATGAAACATAAACGGCTCACGACTAGAATGAACATGCAAATCAGCCAGCAGAGCATCAGTAACAGACTTTTATTTGTCAGTTTTGTAAATTGCATGACTGTTAAGTTTCATGCCAGTAATCTGTTGCTCTATGATGCAGTGAAGTATTGTTTGTGTGTGTGTGTGTGTGTGTGTGTGTGTGTGTGTGTGTGTGTGTGTGTGTGTGTGTGTGTGTGTGTGTGTGTGTTTGTATTCCAGCGTATTTCTGACTGCGGACACGTGAATTAGGAGAACGTTTTTCTCTCACGCTTAAACCACATCTGACAGGTTATAACGGTTTTAACACACACCTTTCAAAGTTGTGTGTAACAAAAACACTCCGTAATCCACTCAAAACGCTATTGAAACCCATTTTCGGATCGCAAATTACCTGTTGTAAACACTGTAAATGGAAGTTCTAAACATTCTACCGGAAGACGCTGGTCGCTATGGCGCCCTCCATGCAGCAGCCAAGAAAAAGGTCTATAATATAATATAATATAATATAATATAATATAATATAATATAATATAATATAATATAATATAATATAATATAATATAATATAATATAATATAATATAATATAATATAATATAAGGGCAACCCAGTGGCGCAGTGGGTAGTGCTGTTGCCTCACAGCAAGAACGTCGCTGGGTCGTAGGTTCGAACCTCGGCTGGGCTGGGTCAGTTGGCGTTTCTGTGTGGAGTTTGCATGTTCTCCCTGGGTACGCGTGGGTTTCCTCCGGGTGCTCCGGTTTCCCCCACAGTCCAAAGACATGCGGTACAGGTGAATTGGGTAAGCTAAATTGTCCATAGTGTATGAGTGTGAATGTGTGTGTGGAAGTTCCCAGAGATGGGTTGCGGCTGGAAGGGCATCCGCTGCGTAAAATCGTGCTGGATAAGTTGGCGGTTCATTCCGCTGTGGCGACCCCGCAAGGGACAAAGCCGACAAGAAAATGAATGAATGAATAATATAATATAATATAATATAATATAATATAATATAATATAATATAATATAATATAATATAATATTTATTCATTTTCTTTTCTATTAGTCCCTTTATTAATTCCGGGTCGCCACAGCGGAATGAACCGCCAACAAGGCTGGAAGGGCATCCGCTGCGTAAAACATATGCTGGATAAGTTGGCAGTTCATTCCGCTGTGGCGGCCCCTGATTAATAAAGGGACTAAGCTGAAAAGAAAATGAATGAATGAATGAATGAATGAATGAATGAATGAATGAATGAATAAATGAATGAACAAATATAATATATACAATGCATTATATTAAATAAATTATTATATAGTGGGTTAGTTTAATAAAATAATTTAATGTGCCTGTTGAACATAATAGACGTTTGTTGATAGGCGGTGCTTTTGTTGAAACCTCTTCTTGGTCGGTTGCAAATCTTTTTAAATGCATTAAAGGGCAACGCATATCTTAGCCTTACCCTGGAGTTTGTTCACCATCCACCAATGAGTTAATCTAATTAATTAGATAAGCCTTTAAGTTACACTTTAAGCTGAAGATACTCCATTAGCATCTTGTAAAATAATTAGTAAATTATTAGGTTTATTAAATTAGTTATTAGAAATGACTTGTTAAAACTATTACGCTTAAAAATGTGTCAAAAAAGAAATCAAATCGCTATACATTACTTGGGAAATATTAGAAAAACAATTAGTGAATAACATAATTTGTGGATATCGATTTCATTTTGTATGTACTGCTTGCTGTGATTCTCTGCATGTGAACGTTTCTGTACAACATCATGGGTTATGTTGTTTTTTTTTCTTCATGAATTCTCCTGTAAAATAAATAAAATTAATGCAGCCAAATGAGTTCAACAAAAGTGTTTACAATCGATATACCACAACAGGTTCTGAATGAGTGGTTATTAACTTCCAGAACCTAATGGTTGTTAATACTAACTATTCTGTTCTATTAATACAAACGAAGAGGCTGTTAGTATTCATGCAGTGCCACTATATGCAGCTTGTGTGTGTGTGTTTTAGAAGTGTATGTTTGTACCAGCTCTGTATGTTACAGTAGAGTAGGAATGCCTGCAGGTCACCGGGCATAAATAGCCAGTCTGGCGTGATGCCCTGAGTTCTGTGTCCAGACCTTTGAGCACCAGGGCGTATTCTAGAAGCAAATCATCTACAGACGCAGGAGTTCCATGACTCCTATAAACCCCCGTTCCCTTTGAGATTCACTGTCTCAAAAAATAGAGAGGTATAAGTGAGATTTATTTAGATTTATATAGCTCTTATATTCAGTGCTGTGTTCATATTTATGATTGTGTTTATTTATGTAGCACTGTGGTCCTTCGAGACACAACATTTCATTCCACTGTATGTCCACACATGACAATAAAGCTTACATAACTTCACTTATAGTAATGAAAAAAGCACGGAGTAAAAGAAATCATAAGAAGAAAAGGGAAAAAAGATGACATGAATGCTAAAATTCTCATACTTAATATTATAGATACAGGCTTATGTAACCAATATCCAACCTGACTACAAGTTGGCTATTTTTAGATATTCTAATGGACACCTTTCCGTTAACCCAACAGCAAGCTCTGATGGTTGGCATGATTACAGCTAAAAGATGATCTTACTTAATTGGAAATCTCCAAAGGCTCCCTGTTATCAGAGATGGTTGAACGAGTTGCTTTTTGTCAGTCAAATGCAACAACAACGTCTTGAAACTTCACAGAAAAAAAGCTGAAACCACATGGGGACCTATCTTAAGACTCCTGGGAATTTAAGCATTGTAAGTTTGTAAATCCTCACCTTTATTTATAACCCTATATATTGATGTCACTGGCTTTGTACAAATGTGAGTATTGACATATCTTGTTTATATGTTTACTACATATGCTACATATGTTGTGTGTGTATATACAGTTGAAGTCAGAATTGTTAGCCCCCTTTTAATTTTTTTTCTTTTTTAAATATTTCCCAAATGATGTTTAACAGAGCAAGAACATTTTCACAATATGTCTGATAATGTTTTTTCTTCTGGAGAAAGTCTTATTTGTTTTATTTCGGCTAGAATAGAAGCAGTTTTTAATTTTTAAAATCAATTTTAAGGTTAAAATTATTAGCCCCTTTATGCTTTATTTTTTTTTCAATAGTCTACAGAACAAACCATTGTTATACAATAACTTGCCTAATTACCCTAACCTGCCTAGTTAACCTAATTAACCTAGTTAAGCCTTTAAATGTCACTTTAAGCTGTACAGAAGTGTCTTAAAAAATATCTAGTCAAATATTATTTACTGTCATCATGGCAAAGATAAAATAAAACAGTTATTTGAAATGAGTTAATAAAACTATTATGTTAATAAACGTGTAATAAATGTTTAAGGGAGAGAAAAAATCTTCTCTCCCTTAAACAGAAATTGGGGAAAAAAATAAACAGGGGGGCTAATAATTCTGACTTCAACTGTATATATTTGGTAATAGAGACAATCGCTCGTTTTTTATTTTTTTCATTCTATTTATTAATTAATTAATTAATTAATTAATTTATTTATTTTTATGTGTATACTGTTTTGTTATTATTAATAGGGATGCTCCGATAAGGATTTTTGCAGCCGATACCGAGTACCAATTCCTTGTCATGGTGATCGGCCAATACCGAGTACCGATTCTGATGCTTACATTGCTTCGTAGGAGGCAGATCCGGGCATGCCGTACACGCCCCAGTTCCCTTGACTCCGCCCCCTTGTTAAATTAGGGCCAGCAAGACAAACGCACCGAAATGTGAAGTGCAAAGCATCGCAAACTCACGGTTGACTGAAAAGCAAATCAAAATGAGCGTTGCAATTGACTTGAGAAGTGTTGTAAAGGCAATACTGGAAAAAATTCCAAATATATGCATATTTTTAAAAAATTGCAAATATATATTTTTTTGCACTACTTATTTTTTTATTTGCAGTTCTTTATTTTTGTTTGCAAAATTCTTTTTTATTTCTTAAAACTTTATTTTTATTTTTTGAGATTTGCGTTATTTTTTATTAAATTTTTTTGCTCAATACTTCTGCAAAACCTTTTTTATGTTGCAAGTATATATAGCCCTAGATTGACTCCATACATTTTCCCTCCAAATATGAAACTTAAGTGGAGATATTACCTAAGATAATATATTAAGGATGTTGCATATACGTAACTCCTTAAACACTTCTCTTATAACCATTTAGTGTGGACATGTAATGGTCAGAAGCAGCTTTACAGAAAATAATAGATAAAACAGGTGCAAAAAATTGGTAAGTTTACTATTTACTAACGATCAAAGATTTTCATTCAGAAATTTGTCTTGACTACAAAACCAAAACATTTAAATGAATTCTGAAGGATTATGTGGCACTGAACAGTAAAATTGTAATTCAATACCACAATACTACTGTTTTGTGTTATATTCGATCAGGTAAATGCAGGTTTGATAAGTAAAACTTTCTTTTAAAAATATTTTTAAAAAGTCATCATTTCCAATCTTTTGAATAGTAGTGTGCATACAGTAGAAGTCAGAATGATTCACCCTCTTGTTTTTTTTTTTTCTTTTTCAAATATTTCCCAAATTATGTTTAACAGAGCAAGGAATTTTTCACAGTATTTCCTATAACAATTTTTCTTCTGGAGAAAGTCTTATTTGTTTTATTTCGGCTAGAATAAAAGCTGTATTTTTTTCGATTGTCTACAGAACAAATTATCATTATACAATGATTTGGCTAATTACCTTAACTTGCTTAATTAACCTAGTTGAGCCTTTAAATGTAAGCGAATACTAGTATCTTCTAGTAAAGTAGTAAACTAGTAAAATATCTAGTAAAATATTATGTACTGTCATCATGGTAAAGATAAAATAAATCAGTAATTAGAAATGAATTACTAAAACTATTATGTTTAGAAATGTGCTGAAAAAATCTCTACGTTAAACAGAAATTGGGGACAAAAATATACAAGGGGGCTAATAAGTTTTACTTTAACTGTATATAATAGTAGAAACAGTCCTAAATTTTACTATATGGTTACTACAACCACATCACAAAATTTCATGCTCAAACATTGTTTTATAAAGACCGCTAAATTGAGCAACTGGCTAATTTCCTACATTTCCCACATACCTATCTATATTTTATATCAAGCTCTAACACACAGCATCTGTCAAACTGTAACTCACACTAAAATCCCAAACTCATAATTGGATTCTTGTGAGTGACACCTGAGCATGCATCCCGCAGTCTAAAATGGCTTGTCAAACTCAATCCCTCCATCCTCTACAAAAATCAAGATTTATACATCTTTAACATGGCAGCTCTGCAATTCAAATTGGTGGATTCGAGACAATCTGACAATATAATTTCAAAAAATAAATAAATCTGCTATGAATCAAACAGAAACGCCACCGCTGTAAAAAAAATAGATATATTATTTTTAAAAGATAAATAAATAATAATGACAATGACAAACATTCATTCATTCATTTTTCTTCAGCTTAGTCTCTGATTTATCAGAGGTCACCACAGCGGTATGAACCGCCAACTATTCCAGCATATGTCTTATGCAGCGGATGACCTTCCAGCTACAACCCAGCACTGGGAAATAACATAGACAGTCTAACTGTATTATTTATTATGAAACAATAGTTTCTACCATGTTCTAGAAGTAGGATTTCTTTCACGCAAACAAGAGTTGACACTGCTCCAAACCACCTACGATGCAAAACTCTTAGGCCTCATCCAACTGGAAAGGCATGGAACAAGTCAAATTGAACACATTTTACCAAGTAAAAACAGAAAATTGGTAGTACTAAAAATTTTACAACCTGCAAAGATCATATCATTAATGTATAAAGATGAAAACACAATTACTTCACAAATAATTACCACACTAAAATGGCAACTAACATTAAAATCTCCCAAAAAATTACAAAAGAAAAATACACAGACAGTTTACTGTATGATAAATAAACACTTATTGAGATTACTGACATTAGTGATATGTAAATCTGACCTTAATGGTATTGGATGATAACTGCTTCTTTTTAGTGTTTTTATTATCGGACCCTTTAAAAATATAATTATCAGGCAATATACTATGGATTACTTTCACCGGTTGAAATATTTCAGAAGTGTTGCTCATGGCTAAAAGGGTTTTGATAGGTTAATGGTTTATTTAAAGTTAAAATTCTCCCTATTGATCTTATTCGTCACATGTGAGCAGGCGCAGCCATTGGAATCTTTTTGGCTCAAGACTTCTGCTTTCATTCACTTCCATTGATTTCTAGACGTTAAAAACTGCTCGCTGTGCTGCTTGATGTTGCATACTTATACTTTCTTATTGTGTTATTCTACTTTTTATGTACACTGTTAACAATTTCCTGCAGAATCTACAGTAAATCGCCAGTAACTTACTGTAAATCAATTACAGCAAAAATACTGTATTTACATTTACAGCACCATTTATCTTGCTGTATTACAGTATTGTATATCTTTACTGTAAAACATACAGTCATTTTCACAATGCAACTTTAAAATACAATAACATACTGCATAACTCTTCTACAGTGAAATTCAGTTCTGATTACAGTTCAGTTTGCCAGTAACTTCCTGTAAATCAATTGCAGTAAAAATACTGTATTTATATTTATAGTAAATTAACCTTCCTTTGTATGTATTTACAGTATTGAATATCTCTACTTTAAAATATACAGTAATTTTCACAATGCAGCTTTAAAATACAGTAACATACTGCATAACTGTTCTACAGTAAAAACAGTTCACATTACAGTTCAGTTTGCCAGTAACTTACTGTAAATCAATTGCAGTAAAAATACTGTATTTAAATTTATAGTAAATTAACCTTCCTTTGTATGTATTTACAGTATTGAATATCTCTACTTTAAAATACAGTAATTTTCACAATGCAACTTTAAAATAGAGTAACATACTGCATAACTGTTCTACAGTAAAAACAGTTCATATTACAGTTCAGTTTGCCAGTAACTTACTGTAAATCAATTGCAGTAAAAATACTGTATATACATTTACAGCAGCATTAATCTTGCTCTATATGCAATTACAGTATTGTATATACTGTAAAATATACAGTAATGGTCACAGTGCAACTTAATACAATAGCATACTGCATAACTGTTCTACAGTAAAATACAGTTCATATTACAGTTCAGTTTGCCAGTAACTTACTGTAAATCAATTGCAGCAAAAATACTTTTTACATTTACAACACCATTTACCTTCCTTTGAATGCATTTACAGTATTGTATATCTTTATTTAAAAAATACAGTATTTTTCACAATGCAACATTAAAATACAGTAACATACTGCATAACTGTTCTACGGTAAAATATGGTTCATATTACAGTTAAATACTGTGTCATAATGTGTGCATAATTGTCCTACAGTAAAAACAGTTCATATTACAGTTCAGTTTGCCAGTAACTTACTGTAAATCAATTGCAGTAAAAATACTGTATTTACATTTACAGCAGCATTTATCTTGCTCTATATGAATTTTCAGTATTGTATATACTGTAAAATATACAGTAATTTTCACAATGCAACTTTAAAATACAGTAGCATACTGCATAACTCTCCTACAGTGAAATTCAGTTCATATTACAGTTCAGTTTGCCAGTAACTTGCTGTAAATCAATTGCAGCAAAAATACTGTTTTTACATTTACAACACCATTTACCTTCCTTTGTATGTATGTATAGTATTGTATATCTTTATTTTAAAAAATACAGTAATTTTCACAATGCAACATTAAAATACAGTAACATACTGCATAACTTCTACAGTAAAAACAGTTCATATTACAGTTAAATACTGTGTCATTTACAATGAACACTTGTTTGTAGAGCAAGTAGTTTGACCATTTTCTGATGTTTATTATTCTTTGTCATTTCTCCCAAAGGCAACTGAATCAGAAGTTTTGAAACCTCAAAAATGAGTTTACTTACTTCCGCATCACAGAATAAGGTCAATAACTAAAGTTAAAATATAGTTTAAGACTTCATGTCATGGTACAGTGAGTTGTTGTTGTTGTTGTTTTTTTAACCAAGTTTGACTTGTCAAGTAGACTTCTTCTCTGCACAACTCCCACTAACAATGTTTTCCAGACAAAATATTCCTGTGTGCTCTGGGCTAGATTTCAGTTCGCGACTGTGACTAATATTCAGCAGCAATTGTTTGTGTACATGTGGGTCTGTTAGTGAGCGCAGTGAGCTGTTTCTTTCTCTCTCACCCTCTCCATCACCCAACCAGTTCAGCCTGTTCCCTCTGAGGACAGAGGTAAAAAAAAAAACAACAACTCCCTCATCCATGCATCCACCCATCAAAGCATTTATCCAATGATCCACTTATTCAACCCCCTCCAAAAATGAGCCAACCCTCTGGAGTGCCATTACTCCCAGCCCTGCCCTACCGCGCACCTGTCTCCAGAGTCAAAACAGAAGAGGTGGGGGATTTAAGCACAATTTAAGTACATATTGGCCACTCATATGTAAAAATCAAAGATACCATACTCATTTTAATGATCCACCAAAAAACACACTCTCTTTTAGTATCATGATAAAGTTTGTAAACTTCAGCAACATGTGGTCATCATCATGATAAATAATACACTGTCAAACAATTATATGAACAAAGTCAAGACAACAAATGTTTTTATGCTACTTAAGTTTATCGTGTTTATGCAATATTTTTTGTCAGTTTAATTGAAGTACTGTAAGTTGAAATGAGTAGAAAAGTTCATTTGATTCAACTGAAAAAAAAAGTAGGGATCAATAATTGTTTATACAGTGTACGATTGTCAAGGTCTGCTCAGATATTCATGACTAGCAAAGACTATCAGCGTAAAACCGGTCACCTCAGCTGATACCGCGTGCTACTTTGTGTTATATTCGGTGGATACTGAAAGGTCTTGACAGTATGTCACTGAGAAGGTAGATTAAAATATTGCAGGCCAACACAAGGCAGCCAAAGTGTGTCAGAATTTGCCTTCAACACTTCTCCTCAAACCATGACAGTCATGTTTATGTATTTAGACACTGCATGTGTTATAAAGACTGCATGTATATGAATTCTGACAGATGTGAGGGAAGGAAGAAAGCCTTAACACTGCATCACCCAGTATAGGCATACACTGTCAAAGTTTTGGAAACAGTACAGCGGTGAGCATAAGAAAATACATGATTTCATCATACATTTACTAAAACAATCATTTTGTTATGTATTTATTTAGTAAAATATATTTAAATGTAATTTATTCCTGTTATGCAAAGCTAAATTTGATTTTTATTATTACTTTATTATTATTATTATTATTATTATTATTATTATTAGCAACGCAGTGGCGCAGTAGGTAGTGCTGTTGCCTCACAGCAAGAACGTCGCTGGGTTGCAGGTTCGAACCTCGGGTGGGCTGGGTCAGTTGGCGTTTCTGTGTGGAGTTTGCATGTTCTCCCTGCGTTTGCGTGGGTTTCCTCCGGGTGCTCCGGTTTCCCCCACAGTCCAAAGACATGCAGTACAGGTGAATTGGGTAAGCTAAAATTGTCCATAGTGTGTGAATGTGTGTGTGGAAGTTCCCAGAGATGGGTTGCGGCTGGAAGGGCATCCGCTGCGTAAAAATCGTGCTGGATAAGTTGGCGGTTCATTCCGCTGTGGCGACCCCGCAAGGGACAAAGCCGACAAGAAAATGAATGAATGAATGAATTATTATTATTATTGCTGCACAATATATTGTTTGAGCATCAATATCGCAGTGTGTGAATCTGCAAAAGTCACAATGCAGGATTAGATTTATTAAAATGATCAGGACATTAGTAAATATTCTTATTTTTAAATAATTTATACAATGATGATCATTTTATTTTGTGTTTGATTGTTCAATTTCTATATCTGAATACTGTTGGACTCTTCAGAAAACCATAAAGCGTTCTTTATTTCACTTTTATCTTTGCTCTGTTGTATTTATATATGCTGGTCATTTGTTATTATAATTTATGCAAAATACTTCAGCATCCTGATCTATCTAAAAGAATGAAATCTTTCCAAATAGAGCTATTAAATTCATCTAATGAAATAAAATCTATATCGCAATATAAATCGAAGCAAAACAAAATATCGCAATGTCAGATTATTCCAATATCGTGCAGCCTTAATTATTATTATTATTGAGAATGAGTTAATTATAGTGGTGGGCAAAAATGTATAGCGATTAATCGCATCCAAAATGAAAGTTTGTTTTGATGAAAATATGTGTGCTTATAGTATAAGACACAAATTATATATATATATATATATATATATATATATATATATATATATATATATATATATATATATTTTTTTTTTTTTTTTTTAAATATCTATGTAACAAAATTGTTTTGTATGGTTTTGTTTCTCTGTATGAGTGTATACATAATAAATGTAGACAGTACACACAGATATAAACATTAATCGTGAGCACTATTTATTAACTAACAATGATTATTTAAAATACAAACTAAAATTAAAACTATAACCCCCGGTTTCACAAACAAGGTTTAAGGCTAGTCTTGGATTAAATTGCATGTTTGAGCTGTCTCAACTAAAAATAACTTGCAGTGAGATGTCTTAAAATATGTCAGTGTCATTTTTTGTCTACATGTGCACACCAGTAATGTATTTTTCTAAGGCTGTTTTTATAAATGTGGCTTAAATAGCGTAATTTAACTTAGGTCTAGTCCTGGCTTAAGCTAAGCCCTGTTTGTGAAACTGGGCCTAAATGTTTAAATAATTGTAAAAACATTATTCAAGATTATCTGAAAAGCATAAAGTAACAGCATTACAGAAAAGAGCAGCAATAAACTGAAGGACAATCTGTTGTAACATTTTAAATGTTTTACTGTCACTTTTGAATGTAATACATTCATTTCTATTAAAAGCAGACACGTTTACCTACAGTTGAAGTCCGAATTGTTAAACCTCCTGAATTATTAGCCCCCGTTTTTTTCTCCCAAATTTCTGTTTAACGGAGAGCAGATTTTTGCAGCACATTTCTAAACATAATAGTTTTATTAACTGATTTCTAATAACTGATTTATTTTATTGTTGCCATGATGACAGTAAATATTATTTGACTGGGTATTTTTCAAGACTTCTATTCAGCTTAAAGTGACATTTAAAGGCTTAACTAGGTTAATTAGGTTAACTAGGCAGGTTAGGGTAATTAGACAAGTTGTTGTATAATGATGGTTTGTTCTGTAGACTATTGAAAAATATATAGCTTAAAGGGGCTAATAATTTTGACCTTAAAATGTTTTTTAAAAAATTAAAAACTGCTTTTATTCTAGCCGAAATAAAACAAATAAGACTTTCTCCAGAAGAAAAAATATTATCAGACATACTGTGAAAACTTCCTTGCTCTGTTAAACATAATTTAGGAAATATTTAAAAAATAAAATAAAATCAGGGTTTAAAAAAAAGAGGGTTTAATAATTGATTTCTACTGTATGCCATTTGAATTGTTGTATATCATATTTTCTGAATAAATATTAAGCAGCACAGCTGTTTTCAACATTGATAATGAAGAACAACAAACTATCTTATTGGAATGACTCCTGAAGGGTCATGTGATACTTCATATTAACAACAATTTTAAACATATTAGAAAAGAAAACAGCTATTTTTTAATGGTTATACCATTTCACAATATTGGTTTTCACTAAATGTTTGAGTTTAGATTATTTGAGTTTATATTTTAACATCGATATCTTTCCAAACATCTGACAATCATATTACTCAACCAAAACGCCAACACTTGACATTTCCTAACGAGACCAGTTAGTGCATAGACTCTGGCGTTGCTTTCTAATCAAAACTTTGACACATTTTTCTCAAATGTGCATTAAAATTGTTCCGCTTCGACGTGGATAATGAAGGATTCGCGACAGCTGCTCTCCATGGTGCTGAAACACAGGTGCGCGCGCTTCCGCCTGGGCTCAGCTCAGGTCATCCACCGCCACGCGCTCCCTCCAACGTCGTCATCATATTCGCGCACTTCTCTCAATAATATGACAGTTTCCCAAACACGTTGACGATTACGTATCTAATACAGGCGATTTACGGTATTAAGTCATAACAAATTTCTTCTGGATATTATAAAGGCATTAAAATGCAAACCTAAATGTTTATGTAGTCTATATTAAGATACAAGCTATTCCTTTGATCTAGATATACTTTTTGTAATGACAATAATAATAAAACATCTAAACATTGCTAACTGTAAACAACTGCCCCAAGTCAACGTTCAAAACGAACAAACGTTAATTCTAGCATTTTCTTAAGTAGCTAGTAAATAGTTCAACAAGTCGAACATCTGAGTGCATACATAAAACAAATGAAGATGATCTAATGGAAGGATAGTGTTCATCACAATGTTTATTTCTGTCTTAAGTGCTAACAGAAGCCCAAGGTGAGTTTGAAGGCCCTACCTTTATAGATGAGTGTTCATCTCGAGCGCAGGGGCGAAGCAGCTGTCGCCATGTTGACGTCTCCGTTTATTTCCATTCCGCAAGCTCGAGGTCCACCCAAAACACAACGAACTCCGACCATGACACCATTTACACGGCCATTTCCAGAGTTTTGTGTCAAAAAACATCGCCCGGGGCTACAGCAGCTCTACATTTCCAGCCCTGACGACACCGACTGAGAAACCGAGATTGATGTAATTCCACGTAACGAGAAGCCCACCCAAAGGGTTAAACGGTGTCTAGGCGACAGAGAAAACGTCTCTGGGCGTGCCTTTTTTCACTGACCAAAAATGTCTACGAGGTAAACGCGTTTCAAATGTATAAAGGTTCACATCACCACCGCGAATTGTCACCTATTGGTGTCCTCGGATTGTGTTTTTCACCCCCTTCTCGTGTGCGACGGTGGGTGGGTGTGGAAATGTGAGGGAAGGAGGGGGTCGCGTTTGCTCCTCTTTTCAATGACAATCATTATCAATGTAATTAATGTGCTGGGTGGAAATGCCAACGTCTTGTGAAATTCTCAAAACAAGAGGGATTATCTTATTAAGCCATAAACAGTCGACAACAGCCCTCCGTTCAGGAAACATCTCCCTTATTTTGGCAGATCAGCCAAATTCAGCACCAGCATCATCTCCATAGGCAACCGGCGGACAGAAACCCAAACATCTGTCCGGTACACTGACAAATCCCGTGTAAAACCCTTGATATGCGATAATACCAGCGATCCAAATCCTGTTTAAACGCCTTATATGTGTCTGGATCATCCCAATTACTGCGCAAACATATGCCTCAGTTTCTCTTTATATGAATATGATTAATTGCTTTGTTTTACGTGATTTGATCATAATCCCATTCTGTTTGATGTAGAGCAGCCAGAGGGTGACCTTTAAATGAATGCATCATCATATTCTCCATTTGGACATGAAGTCCTAATCACCAACTGTCTTTTGACCAACCGAACACTTGCTTTTTAAAAGAAAAGGCTTGTTTATAACAGTTTCACAGTAATATGTTTACAATCCTGGCCCATGTTATTGTATCTACACAGTTAGAAAGCAGAAATATAATTGTTCAAATACCAGGCCTTTCTAGACGTTTCTCAATTGATCTTTACTTACCATAGCAATGCCTGTCAGGCTCGAACCTGGATGGCGGTGATTTCCAATAACGTTTCCCCTCCGTTAGTTCCTTCTATTGTGTTTTTCCTCCTAGTAAAAGGCGGCTTGTTGTCAAACAGGCTGAGGAGACGCGACGATGTTTTTATCCATTGAAAGGCGCTCTCAGCTGTCGCTCGTCTTCCCAAATATCACGGATGATAGTTGCTTCCGGTTATCGGTGGCTTGGGTGGTGGGAGTGACGCGTGCGTGAGCCTCACGACATGATTCCAGAGTCAGAAAGAAACAGCCAGAACCCGAACGTGAAGCCCCGGTTGACGCTACGAAGACACCGGGGTGAGACTCGATCGCGCAGAGGACAAATTAATACCCGATTGAAGCGTTTCCCCCCTTTGTATACGTGATAGGTAACAGGTAGCCTATACTTCATTAGCATTTGTTGCATCTGTTACCACAAGTTAATAAGGGGAGACCCGGGTCACATGACAATATTATCTAATAAATATTAATTAACATTTTTATAGCAATTACGCACAAATTGTGTGTTTGTTTTCCCCTATTTATTCCACAGTCACTGATATTATATTGTTAGAAGTTTTTGGCTGATAAACCCAATTTTAAATGCTCAATTTAATACACGTCATATTTTTTTGTAAGTTACATGATATATTTTACACTATTGGTGTGTTCATTAATTGTTTTATTAAAAATACTACTATTATTATTATTATTATTATTATTATTATTATTATTGTGCTATAAGTTTTTAAAATAGCATGGTCACTTTGTTCAGTTAACTGTATCTTTTTTTCCTCTGCCAATAATGGTTGAAAAGCTCAAAATGAATGCATTATAAAAACTGGATTAAAACATATTAACTCCTAGCAATTTCACAAAAGTGTCAGCTTTCATTTATTTTCTTTAAAAAACTCTTTATTTATTAATAAATATTAATTCTAATATTATAATAACATAATATTGTATTATATTACATTATTCTATTATAATAATATAACATAATATTATATTATAATAATTACAAAAATATTAATATAAAACTTTGAGTTTAATGTACGCACTTTTTTCTCCATAAAATATTAAAAAAGATTTTTATAACGTTTACTATGCTATTTCTATATTGTTTGTTATTAAGCCCAAGTTTTTTTTATGTCTTGTGTTTGATTTTGGCAGTATCAATTTACTTCTATTTATTAATCACCAAGTAACATGGTTTAAAAGGGAAAAAAGAGGGGGAAATGTATCTAACGAATATATTAGTACATTTTCATTATACTTAAATAATCCCTTTCAAATGTTACTGTTGATGTAATTATGTTTGTGTTGTTGAGACATGCACTATGAGCGTTTATTTGTGAAAATCTGACAATAATTGTTAAATAGTTTTTTTATATTTTATATTTTAGTTTTACAAAATCTTTAGAATTTACCATCTACTAAAACAGATCTTCATTATCTGAAACGTTATCTTCTGTATGTTAATTTGTACACTTTATTTTATATGTATGTACACATTATTCTGAGACTATAACGGGCTGCCTCCTATTTCTACACTCAGAGCATCTCATTTGGCACATGTACTTATAAAACAACGAATAACATTTATATTCTCCTCATATAAATATCAATGTTCTCTTAAAAATGTTTTTTTTTTTTTTTTTTGAAAATGATTAAAAGGATTTAACACTCCGCCAAACTATCTTTATCTTTATCCAGGACAACTTTAGTAAAGAAGACCATTTTTATATAGTATAGTAGGGTCTGAGGATGTTCATTCTTCAAAGCTCTAAATTCACCAGACACGGTCGAAATGAATAATCCTTATCCATGCTTGAAAGAGGTTGCTGGCGCGCGCTGCACCTGAGGCAGGGGAGAGGCGCGCGGACCCAAACAATGCGCGCGCGCCCCCTACCGACACCAAGAAGCAAAGGCAGCGTTTCTGACGACACTTTCCCTTTCGCATGAAGCTGCCTTCATTAATTGCTAAGAAACTTATCTTCGGATGTTCATTAGGTGTTAAGCATGGGTGAATGCACTGGTAAATTTATATAGTGTCAGTCTCAAAAATAAACACTCAGAAAAGCGCAGTGATTTAGAGCACTACCGCGACCACTTGTGCCTGCGCGCCGCGCCTCCGCAGGGCTCGTGCTGATGCATGACGCATCGCGCCGGTTTTGACATTCGCTGAGCTCCCCTCATTAGGCGCTCTCGCCCGCGGGGTGTCATCTATGAGGAGGCACAGACTGAAGGATCACCAGTCCTCCGAGTGGACAGAGCACGGCTAAACTCTCTCAGTGGAGCAGCTGGCGGTGTGACACAGTGTTTACCCTGCAGAACAAACCGATAAATACGTTCACAGACAGCTAGCTCCTACACTCCACTGAGGTAAATTTGGTTTTATATTCGCACATTCGGACTTTCTCCTTTATTTAATTTCAGACAAGTATTGTTTGCAAATTCTAAACAGGGATATCATGTATTAACAGCCAATGACTATCAAATTACAACATTGTTCCAGGCAGAGGTGGACTTAGTGATTTGGGGGCCCTAAGCAATTCCAGGTATGGGGCCCGCCCTTGAAACTCAAAACATTGTCTTTCTCTATAGATATTTTCTTTCTCTGTAGATTTTTTTGTAAATAAACTGCATGTTAAATGGTATTTAAAATAAACATATATAAAAAGTATTTAAAGATATTTAAAGTATATTTTATATATTTGAATATTTAAATAAACCTTCATCTTCTTAATGTAAAATTACAGTAAATGCAATAAATTCACAAATAAAACAAGTTCACAAACTACAGTTGAGGTCAGAATCATTAGCTCCCCTGAATTATTAGCCCCCCCCTCCCCCCCCTGTTTAATTTTTCCCAAAATGTCTGTTTAATGGAGTGATTTTTGCAGCACATTTCTAAATATAATAGTTTTATTAACTCATTTCTAATAACTGATTTATTTTATCTTTGCCATGATGACAGTAAATGATATTTGACTAGATATTTTTCAAGACACTTCTATACAGCTTAAAGTGACATTGAAAGGCTTAACTATTGTAGGTTAATTAGTTTAACTAGGCAGGTTAGGGTATTAGGCAAGTTATTGTGTAAAGATGGTTTGTTCTGTAGACTATCAAAAAAGAAATCTAGCTTAAAGGGGCTAATAATTTTGACCTTAAAATGTTTTTTAAAAAATTAAAAACTGCTTTTATTCTTGCTGAAATAAAACAAATAAGACTTTCTCCAGAAGAAAAAAATATTATCAGACATACTGTGAAAATTTCCTTGCCCTGTTAAACGTCATTTGGGAAATATATATTAAAAAATCAAAAATCAAGATAGGGGTTAATAATTCTAACTTCAACTGTATGTACAGTAAATTAGCCATTTATGGGATTAGATTTTAATATTTATAAAAAAACAACAACATTTAAACAAATTTAATTCACAATCAATCGAACTGATCTCGTCACCATTTTTCATATGAATTGATTAATTACTGTTTGTGAATCAGCGGCCATTTCACTGGGAAATGTTATTTTATTTAAACAGGCCCTCGATCTAACACAGTCACAGCGCTCATCATCTGACAGGCGTAGGCATGGGGCGGTATAAGATTCTGACGGTATGATAACCTTGGTTAAAAATATCATAGTTTCACGGTTTAATGGTATTGTGATTACTGCTCTAAAATATATTATTTTTAAATGTAAAAACAGGGTTTCTGCAGGTTTCATCATGCCAAATTTAAGACTATTTAAGACCATTATGAATGATATTTTAGACTTTCACAGGGCAAAACACTAATCATTTTCTGTAATAACTAGTGGATTTTTTTACTTGCCCCATTGAAATTAAAATTTTGTTATTTCTTAGTCACATGTTTTAAATAATGTGTCAAAACAAATAAACTCTAGTTATATACATACAAATTTTATTAGCATAACCTTTCTTTTAAAAAAAGACGTTTTAAAAGCTATAATAAACAAAATTATGCACAACATGAATTCATTTTTTTTTAAAATGTAATTTTGTTTCCTAATGTTCAACAAAATATCTTCAGAATTCTGAGGTCTAAATCAAGGTTAATATTTATTTTGAGGGTAACTACACCTTTAACTTCTAAATTATTTTAAAATGCTATATATAAAAAAAAAAACTGTAATTTTTTCATGTCAGGCTGCTGTCTTCATTAGTTTCAAAAACACAGATTTCTTTACAATTTAAACTGGCATCTTTGGATATTTTTTCTGCTGGAGATACCGTTTTCCTTAAAAACAAAATGTAAATAAAAAATCTAACACATACCTTAGGAACGGTATAGCAGAAAATTTTGGCAGTTTTAAAACCTTGACTTTTCCAAACTGCTGCATACCTTGAAAACGGTTCTCGTCCCATGCCTAGACAGGTGTTTTGGCCAGAAAGCAGGATCGCTGGGGTAGCCGCATTTCATTGTTTGTCTTTATTTCCAAATTTTTCCTCCAAATTTTCTTACTTTTGCACACTGATCGCTGACAGACTAGCAGAGTCTGAAGCACTCACACCTCGCACATATGCAGTCCAGAAGAAATGGTGTACTATTCATGGTCGCCCCCTGTTTTAAGAAAAAGTAATGATGTTAAAAACATTTAAGGTTATAGACCAATTTTACAACCTATCTATAAATGAACTATTTAATTCATATAGGCTTATTAGCATTGGTCGGGGCCCTAAGCAGCTGCTTACCTCGTTTATTGGTTAAGTCCGCCCTCTGTTCCAGGTCAAATAAATAGTGCTAATGTTGTTTTAAAGTCATACTTACATGTGTTTGCAGATCGAATTTTCAAAGTAGCATGGTAAAAAATATAGGGACTGGTAAAATGAACGAATGTATGAATATAAAACTAACTTTACCCCAATTAGCCTTAGTTGGTCTGGAATCATATGCAAGAAGGCCTACAACTTCAAAACAACAGTAGCACTATTTAATTGACTGTGAACAATGTTTATTTTGATAGTTGTTGATTTCCCTAAAGAATTTGCAAAGAAAACTCTTTTGAGATCATATTTTTAAGGAGAAAGTCCGAATGCGTGATTATAAAACCAACTTTACCCCAATCTACAGTAACCTACAGGATGGACAATTTTAGCTTACCCAATTCACCTGTACTGCATGTCTTTGGACTTGTGGGGGAAACCGGAGCACCCGGAGGAAACCCACGCCAACACGGGGAGAACATGCAAACTCCACACAGAAATGCCAACTGACCCAGCCGAGGCTTTTCACCATCAGACTCTGACAGCATGTGCCTCCTGAGTCCTGACTATTTCTATTTAGGCTCAATATTGAAAATAATTTTCATACAAATAATATTAACGTTTTTGATTATAATTTTTTATTTAGATTATTAATTTAAACAATTACTGTAGGAACTATATTTTTTATTTTTCATATATTGGTGTATTCAGGGGCGTAGCAACGGGGGAGACAGGGTGGATACTTCCCCCTCACTTTTAGAGCCAAACCATTTAGAAACAGGTGATTAATAATTATATGAACATAATCTTTTGGATCTCATTCAGCTGTCCCCTTCACTTTTAAAATGTCTGACTGCTATACGCCCCTGGATATATTAATATATTTTAGTAAATATTAACTCTTCTCCACAAAAATGTGCTAAAACAAAATGATGTAAACGGCTTACAGTACAACCACTCCTGGCTTGCTTAGAGGAGCTTAAACTTTGGCTCTCAAGCAATTTTTTAAATTTAAACCAAAATAAAACTGAAGTAATCGTGTTTGGGCACAAAGAAAATTCTCTGTTAGATGTCAATGTGGGATCTTTGGCCCCACATATTACCCAGTGTGCAAGAAATCTCGGTGTTATGTTTGATGAAAACTTAAAATTTGACAAACAGATCAGTACTGTCGTAAAATCCTGCTTTTACCATCCCAGAGAAATTTTGAAACTGTGATTCATGCCTTCATAACAACACATCTAGATTACTGTAACTCTCTCTATTTTGGTATTTCTGTCTTCCCTCTCTTGTCTGCAGCTGGTAAAAAATGCGGCTGCTAGACTACTTTCTGGCACCCGCAAGTATGAGTCGGTAACTCTGATTTTAGCTGCACTTCACTGGTTACCCATTAAATACAGAATTGATTTTAAAATTGTATTGTTGGTTTACAAAGCAGTCGATAACCTTGCTCCTCAGTATCCCCCCTCCCGATCATTGAGATCTTATGATCTCAACTTACTCACTGTGCCCAGAACACGCCTTAAAAAACGAGGTGATCGTGCGTTTGCTGTTGCTGGTCCTAAACTCTGGAACAGTCTACCAATTCACATTAGACTTTCCCCCTCCATTTCTGTGTTTAAGTCTGTTTTAAAGACCTATCTATTTTCTCTCGCTTTAATACTCCTTGATTACTGTTTTATTGCTTTTATTTGTTAAATGTTTCTTTTATATTCTGCTTCTCTGTTTTTAGTTCTCCTATGTACAGCACTTTGGTCAACCTTGGTTGTTTTTAAATGTGCTTTATAAATAAATATTATATTGTATTGTAAATGTACAGGGAGTGCAGAATTATTAGGCAAGTTGTATTTTTGAGGATTAATTTTATTATTGAACAACAACCATGTTCTCAATGAACCCAAAAAACTCATTAATATCAAAGCTGAATATTTTTGGAAGTAGTTTTTAGTTTGTTTTTAGTTTTAGCTATTTTAGGAGGATATCTGTGTGTGCAGGTGACTATTACTGTGCATAATTATTAGGCAACTTAACAAAAAACAAATATATACCCATTTCAATTATTTATTTTCACCAGTGAAACCAATATAACATCTCAACATTCACAAATATACATTTCTGACATACAAAAACAAAACAAAAACAAATCAGTGACCAATATAGCCACCTTTCTTTGCAAGGACACTCAAAAGCCTGCCATCCATGGATTCTGTCAGTGTTTTGATCTGTTCACCATCAACATTGCGTGCAGCAGTCATTAGTTTTTTTCTTTTAGACCCTTTCTTGCCAGCCAAGCTGTGGAGTACTTGGACGCGTGTGATGGAGCATTGTCCTGCATGAAAATTATGTTTTTCTTGAAGGATGCAGACTTCTTCCTGTACCACTGCTTGAAGGTGTCTTCCAGAAACTGGCAGTAGGACTGGGAGTTGAGCTTGACTCCATTCTCAACCCGAAAAGGCCCCACAAGCTCATCTTTGATGATACCAGCCCAAACCAGTACTCCACCTCCACCTTGCTGGCATCTGAGTCGGACTGGAGCTCTCTGCCCTTTACCGATCCAGCCACGGGCCCATCAAGACTCACTCTCATTTCATCAGTCTCTAAAACCTTAGAAAAATCAGTCTTGAGATATTTCTTGGCCCAGTCTTGACGTTTCAGCTTGTGTGTCTTGTTCAGTGGTGGTCGTTTTTCAGCCTTTCTTACCTTGGCCATGTCTCTGAGTATTGCACACCTTGTGCTTTTGGGCACTCCAGTGATGTTGCAGCTCTGAAATATGGCAAAACTGGTGGCAAGTGGCATCTTGACATCTTGGTAGCTGCACGCTTGACTTTTCTCAGTTCATGGGCAGTTATTTTGCACCTTGGTTTTTCCACACGCTTCTTGCGACCCTGTTGACTATTTTGAATAAAACGCTTGATTGTTCGATGATCACACTTCAGAAGCTTGGCTATTTTAAGAGTGCTGCATCCCTCTGCAAGATATCTCACTATTTTTGACTTTTCGGAGCCTGTCAAGTCCTTCTTTTGACCCATTTTGCCAAAGGAAAGGAAGTTGCCTAATAATTATGCACACCTGATATAGGGTGTTGATGTCATTAGACCACACCCCTTCTCATTACAGAGATGCACATCACCTAATATGCTTAATTGGTAGTAGGCTTTCGAGCCTATACAGTTTGGAGTAAGACAATATGCATAAAGACGATGATGTGGTCAAAATACTCATTTGCCTAATAATTCTGCACTGCCTGTATACTGTAAAAATGCAGTGAAAACATGTTAATTACTTAACTGAAAGTTACCACATGTAAATGACATCAAACATGTAAAATTTGCTGTAATATACTGTCAAATTTGGTTTGTACGTAAAAAAATATAAATTACTATAACATTTTGTAAAAATAATAATAAAAATCTGAAAATGTATAAGTAATTGTTCTACTAGCTAGGAAGTTATTAATTAATTTTATAAACAAAACACAATGCAACACAGTGCAACATTTTAAATACAAGCAGAAAATCTGTAAAATTCCTTAATAACCGAACATTGTACGCCATTTTTAGAATTTACAATAAAGAGAAGTAAGAATATATATTTTTCTTATTCTTGTTATAATGTTGTTAATTTGCACTAGACTCGGGGTGCTCAACCCTGTTCCTGGCGATCGACCTTCCAGCTGATTTCAGCTCCAACCCTGATCAAACACACCTGAACCAATTATTTAGAACGTGAGGAGCACTTGATAATTACAGGCAGGTGTGTTTGATAAGGGCTGCTACTGAAAACTGCAGGAAGGTCAATCGCCAGGAACAGGGTTGAGCACCCCTGAGTGATCGGTTTTTCGAACTGGGGTCGAGGGAGTGCAAGTAAAAAAATTCAATATTGATTAGTTAATTTCAAGTTTAAAACTATTAACAAATAATTAACCATTTTATTAAATAATATTTGAATAGGGGTGGCACGGTGGCTCAGTGGTTAGCACTTGCCTCACAGCAAGAAGGTCTCTGGTTCGAGTCCCAGCTGGGTCAGTTGGTGTTTCTGTGTGGAGTTTGCATGTTCTCCCCATGTTGGCGTGGGTTTTCTCCAAGTGCTCCGGCTTCCCCCACAGTCCAAAGACATGCAGTAGGTGAATTGAATAAGCTATATTGGCTGTAGTGCATGTGTGTGAATGCGAAAGTATATGGGTGTTTCCCACTGCTGGGCTGTGGCTGGAAGGGCATCCGCTGTGCTGAATAAGTTGGCGGTTCATTCAGTTGTGGTGACCTCTGATAAATAAAGGGACTAAGCCGAAGGAAAATGAGTAAATGAATGAATATTTCAATAATGATTTATAAACACACACACACACACACACACACACACACACACACACACACAAACACACACACACACACACACACACACACACATAAAAGAAACAAATAATTGAAAGTAAAATATTAAAGCAAATAAATAAGTTAAAATGCATGTAAACAAACAAATTAGATTAAAACAAATAATACAAATATTTAAATAAATTTAACAAAAAAATTAAGTAAAATTAAATCACATAAAATAAAAGACATTTTAACGAGCAGGAAAAATGTAATAAAACATCTTTATTTTTCTCTTTCTCTTTTATAGCTATTATTTGCTAATTAATACAATATCCTTAATTAAATGTTCAGGCTATATAGACACAGGACGGTAACATTAACACGGAGATGACACAGAACACACCTTCATTAGAAAGAGTGTGCCAAATATCTCTCTCCACACACACACACACACACGCACGCACGCACGCACGCACGCACGCACGCACGCACACACACACACACACGTTTGGTTTTCATGTTCTATGAGGACCCATAGCCATAATGATTTTTATAATGTACACTATTTTATATATTTTCCCTCTTATACCCCTGAAACCAACCTCAACATAAAACATTCAGCAGTTTTACATTTTTTTTTTTAAATAGCTCATTCTGTACACTGTAAAAATGCTAGGTTCTACACAATTTCTTGATGTTTGACCAACACAAAATGATTTGTTTTTACAAATTTAAATGGATTGAACATAAAACAATTAAGTTGTCCCCCAAAAAACTTAATAATTGTGTTGTTTCAGCTCATTTTAAATACTTAATTTGAACAAGCTGCATAAGTCTTTTCTTTTAGTGTATGATTTATGAGTCGTTTTCCTCATATAGGGAACAAAAATGTCCCCACAAGGTCAAAAATGACTGGTATTGCTAGTATTTGGGTTAAAATGCAATTAAAAGGCTTAACTAGGTTAATTAGGTGAGTTAGGGTAATTAGGCAAGTTGTTCTATAACAATGGTTTGTTCTGTCGAAATTAAAATATTGCTTAAGGGGGCTAATGATATTGACCTTAAAATTATTTTTAAAAAAAAATTAAAAACTGCTTTTATTCTAGTCGAATTAAAATAAATAAGACTTATAAGACTTTCCCTAGAAGAAAAAATATTATAGGAAATACTTTGAAAAAATCCTTCCTCTGTTAAACATCATTTGGGAGATAATTAAAAAAGACTAGGCTAATCATTCTGACTTCAGCTGTGGGGACATTTGGTCTCCACAGTGCTGAATACCAGGACCACACACACACACACACACACACACACACACATTGAGGTGCCAGTACAGGCACATGGTCTGAAATGCAAACAGGCACATGAGAAAAGACTCAAGGTCTGTCTTCTCTCCGCTGGTCAGAGGATGTGTGAAATAAACAGTCCACTGAGAGATGGCATTGTGACCTGCGCTGAGGCGACTGAGGTCATGTTATCAACGTCAAATGTAAACACGTCTCCACACAAGGCTATATTTGCACATTTTGTCTTATGTGTGTGTGTGTGTCACTTCGATACAATGAAACCTCAGTCCTTTCAGTGACTTAAGCCCTTTTTTGTGTAAATGTTACATAATCTTGTCATGAAACCTTGACTGTGTTTGTGGGGAAGAGTAGACACCACTTTAGTGTTTAAGGAGAGACCCTGCAAGCAAAATAAATGCTAAATAATATCAAATAACTCCTGACATGTAGCTAAGTATCCAAGTCATCCACTGATGGAAAAGAAGTGCCAACTTGCTTAACTTTTTTTGAGTGAAGAAGGCAGCAGTCTGATTGGATGATAGTTAATACACATTATGTTGGGCACACTGTGTTGTTGTTTACGTTTCCTTTTAATACATAATTTTTTAAAAAAGAGCAAAAAGCAAGAAGGTTGTTGCAATTCGAGTCCCGGCTGGGTCAGTTGTCATTTCTTTGTGAAGTTTGCATGTTCTCCCCATGTTCGTGTGGGTGCTCCATTTTCCCCCACAGTCCAAAGACATGCGCTATAGGTGAATTGAATTAACCAAGTTTGCCGTAGTGTATGTGTGTGAATGAGAGCGTATGGGTGTTTCCCAGTACTGGGTTGCAGCTGGAAGGACATCCACTGTGTAAAACATATACTGGAGTAGTTGGCGGTTCATTCCGCTGTGGCGACCCCAGATGAATAAAGGGACAAAGCCGAAGGAAAATGAATGAATGTGTTAAAATAGCCATAACGCAAATAATGGATCACATTATTTTTGAGAGCGAACTGTAAGTGTTGTGTCCTCCAAAGTGCTCTTTTAGGTGTTTATTTTGTCTCACTTTATTAGTTTGTCTGTAGATTTTAATTACAGTAAACAATTTTAAAGGCGGTATATACAACATTTATTAAAATAATGTGAAAATGTATTGTTTTTCTTAATTATGGAGTGATAAAAAACAATAACAAAATCCCCTCTGTAAAAATATTTGACTCTAATATGTCAAAAAAAATCGACGCGGTGACACAGTAGGTAGTGCTGTCGCCTCACAGCAAGAAGGTCGCTGGTTCGAGCCTCGGCTGGGTCAGTTGGCATTTCTGTGTGGAGTTTGCATGTTCTCCCTGCGTTCGTGTGGGTTTCCTCCGGGTGCTCCGGTTTCCCCCACAAGTCCAAAGACATGTGGTACAGGTGAATTGGGTAAGCTAAAATTGTCCGTGGTGTATGTGTGTGAATGAGAGTGTATGGGTGTTTCCCAGTGATGGGTTGCAGCTGGAAGGGCATCTGCTGAGTAAAACATGTGCTGGATAAGTTGGCGGTTCATTCCTCTGTGGTGACCCCAGATTAATAAAGGGACTAAGCTGAAAAGAAAATGAATGAATGAATGTCAAAAAAAGAAAAAGTTATATACTTTTATTCATTCATTCATTCATTCATTTCCCTTCGGCTTAGTCCCTTTATTCATCAAGTGTCGCCACAGAGGAATGAACCGGCAACTATTCCAGCATATGTTTTACACAGCGGATGCCCTTCCAGCTGCAACCCATACACACATACACTACAGACATTTTAGCTTATTTAATTCACCTATAGCACATGTCTTTGGACTTGTGGGGGAAACTGGAGCACCCTTCTTGCTGGGAGACGACAGTGCTAACCACTGAGCCACCGTGCCACCAATTTATTTACAACATTCATAAAAAAAAAAAAAAATGAAAATGTATGGTTTTTCTGACTTATAGAGTGACAAAAAAGATTAACAAAATCCTCTCTGTAAAAAAATATTCTACTCTAATATGTAAAAAAAATACAAATACAAAGAACCTGACCTCATCCAATGTTTAGATATTTGTGCTAGTGATGTATACAAATTAGTGCATAATTATAAAATAAACAAAACGTGTAATACAGATAATGTTAGCCATTTTAAAGAGAAAGTTCACCGCAAAATTAAAATTACCTCATGATTTACTCTACCTCATGTGGTTTCAAACCTTTATGAATTTCTGTTGCACACATAAGAAGATATTTTGAAGAATGCTGCTTGCTAGGACTCATCCACTTCCATAGTAGGAAAAAAACTACTATGAAAATCAATGGGTGCCAGCAGCTATTCATTCATTCATTTTCCTTCGGCTTAGTCTCTATTTCAGAGGTCGCCACACCGGAATGAACCGCCAACTCATCCAGCATATGTTTTACACAGCGGATGCCCTTCCAGCTGCAACCCAGTACTGGAAAACACCCATACACACTCATTCACACACATACACTACGGCCAATTTAGCTTATTTAGTTCACCCATAGCGCATGTCTTTGGACTGAGGACACTCACAAAATTTTCATGATTATATAAAACATTGTTGTGACAAAAAGATGAACAAAACCCCCCTGTAAAAATATTTGACTAATTTGTCAAAAAGGGCGACGCAGTGGCGCAGTAGGTAGTAATGTCGCCTCACAGCAAGAAGGTCGCTGGTTCGAGCCTCAGCTTGGACAATTAGCATTTCTGTGTGGAGTTTGCATGTTCTCCCTGCATTCCCGTGGGTTTCCTCTGGGTGCTCCGGTTTCCCCCACAGTCAAAAGACATGCGGTACAGGTGAATTGGGTAGGCTAAATTGTCCGTAGTGTATGAGTGTGAATGAGTGTGTGTGGATGTTCCCCAGAGATGGGTCGTGGCTGGAAGGGCATCCGCTGCGTAAAAACGTGCTGGATAAGTTGGCGGTTCCTTTCGCTGTGGCGACCCCAGATTAATAAAGGGACTAAGCCGAAAAGAAAATTAATGTATGAATGAATGTCAAAAAAAAGAAACACAGAATTATATAAAAATAAATATTTAAAAAATGTGAAAATGTATTGTTTTTCTGAATTATGGAGTGACAAAAATATTAACAAAACCCCTCTGTGAAAAATATTTGATTCTTATATGTTAAAAACAGAAAGACAAAGTTATATACAGCATCTATTTAAAAAATTGTGAAAATGTATTGTTTTTCTCAATTATTGAGTGACAAAAAACTAGCAAAATCCTCTCTAAAAATACAAAACTTGATTCTAATATGTGAAAACAAGGCGTCACGGTGGCGCAATGGGTAGCACAATCGCCTCACAGCAAGAAGATTACTGGTTTGAGCCTCGGCTGGCTCAGTTGGCATTTCTGTGTGGAGTTTGCATGTTCTCCCCGTGTTCGCATGGGTTTCCTCCGGGTGCTCCACAGTCCAAAGACATGCGCTGTAGGTGAATTGAACAAGCTAAATTGTCCATAGTTTATGTGTGTGAATGAGTGTGTATGGATGTTTCCCAGTGATGGGTTGCAGCTGGAAGGGCATCCGCTGCGTAAAATATATACTGGATAAGTTGCCGGTTCATTTTGCTGTGGCGACCCCTGATTAATAAAGGGACTAAGCCATAAAGAAAATGAATGAATGAATGTAAAAACAAAATACAAATATTTGAACCTGACCTCACCCAATATTCAGATTTTTGTGCTAGAAATGTATGCAAATTAGTGCATATTGAATGACATAAGGAAAGATTAGCATATTTATAACATTTTTAAAAAAATGCAATATTAAAAATATCAAAATATTTGAAATTCTAATAGGATAGTTCCCCCAAAATTACTTAAAATTTAATTAAATTAAAATTGCATCATTTACTTCCCCTCGTGTGGTTTTAAACCTTTATGAGTTTCTGTTGAACACAACAGAAGATATTTTGAAGAATGCTGATTGCTAGGACCAATCAACTTCCATACACTCTAAAACATTGAGTTATTTATTTAACCCAATGATTGAGTTAAATATATTTGGTGCTTTGTTGGGTTATTTTTAACCTTTATTGGGTTATTTATTTAATAACTCAACCAGTTAGGTTAAAAATTCAACGGTCAACTGATTCAATTGACATGGAACAGCTGTATTTGTGATGATTTATAAGCATGAGACATAGCTGCAGTCACAGAGTTTGAGCTTGCGAAATTCTGTCGTACGGCGCTGCGAAAAGGGGCGGGATAAACAAGATGATTAGACATTAAAAAAGCAAGCGATTGCTCCATGTTTTAAATTTCTGTTCAGAGAGGTCATGTTTTGATCCTGGATTGGTCTCACACAGTCAAGTGATTCGATTTCGCAGGTCATAGTTCACCAAGCTTGAACTTTGCACCGCAGCGAAATGCGAAACTTGATGCATGACCCTGCGTTTCCGGTCTGGCGCATTCGCGTGCGTATGAATGGAGGTCTATGGGGAGAAAAGTCCAGTGTGACCGCAGCTTAATTCATCACAGACAATCATTCTACTACACAATCAGCTCAAGACCAAACCCCTATAAATAGTCAAACACGTCATACCTCCCGTTTTCTTATGACTTCAGCATCCCTCCACCTCCCCAACTCCACACTATTAAACCCCATACCTACTTAAATCTGAGGGGGGAGCTTTCTGGAGCCAGGCTAGACACTGCACTCTGACTCTATCTCTCTCTATCCTGATAAGGGGAATAACACGAGTTAGGGTGTCTTTCTGAGCTCAGAGCACTCTCCCCGGACAGCACGCCAACTATGCATATTATATTCAGTCAAATATCTGTAAGTGTGAACTCATGAAATATGCGTGCGTAATGTTGTTTTGCCTCATGAAGTTTATTTAAGCTCTAACACAATACTAAAACAATACTATAATCTAACACAATCCAACCCGCTCTTTAAGATCTCAAAACCCAGGGCTTCTGGTAGTACCTAAAATAGCAAAGTCGAGTAAAGGAGGTCGAGCCTTCTCATTTATGGCTCCTAAACTCTGAAATAGCCTTCCTGATAATGTGCGAGGCTCAGACACACTCTCACAGTTCAAAACTAGATTAAAAACCTATCTTTTTAGCAAAGCATACACTCAGTGCATCACTTAGCGGTATGATGCATGTTGTGCCCCACGCAGGTTTTTTTGCATTTCGTTTATATACACTATGAACAACAGCTACGCTAATTATTCTCTTTATTCTCTATTTTCCACCTGGGGATACTCATCCCGAGGCCCTCAGAATATGCAGCGCCACTGATGGAATTCAAGACCAGCGACGAGATGATCCCAAGGTTTTCATAATCCTGGACCAGGCCACATCCTGAGCAGCTGCTGTGGTGGTCATGGTGGAGTGGAGAGCATGAGACTGATTCCTGTGACGCTCTACAGTAAGGACAGACGAGTCTACGCTGAGGTCCAGCATTCTCCAGCTTCCAGCGCCTAGACTGCAGCTCTGCACAAGACGTTTGGCCATAGGAGAAATGGTCGTGCCCAACTGAGCCTGGTTTATCTCGAGGTTTTTTAATTCTTCACTTTCGCCAATTGGTGAAGTTTTTTTCCTCGTTGCTGTCGCCACTAGCTTGCATGGTTCGGGATCTGTAGAGCTGCGCATTGATGGATTTGCTCTTCAGTGTTTGGACTCTCAGTAGTGATTATTAACCCACACTGAACTGAGCTAAACTGAACTGAACTTAAACTCTGAAAATTGAACTGACACTGTTTCAATTTACTATAATCTTATATGTGAAGCTGCTTTGACACAATCTACATTGTATAAGCGCTATACAAATAAAGGTGAATTGATTTGAATTGAATTGATATTATCATGTTTATTATCATTATCATGTCGATTGATTTATATATCTGTTTCACTTTTAATTAGGAAAAAAAATACTATGGAATTCAATGCAACCAGCATTCTTCAAAATATCTTCTTTTGTGTTCAACAGAAAAAAATCTCACATTTTGAGCAAGTTTGCAAGGGAGAGAAAATGATGAATACATTTACGCTTTAATGTAATCAATCAACCGGGGAAGCACGGCGATAACAATTTATAACTTATTTTACACCGTTTACCTGCAGTGATTTGGCCTTAAATCAAGCCACAGGTTTCCCTCATGTTCGACAGTGCTAAATGACTGCGCTTCTTTGTTGTTCTACAGTACTTAGTGAAATGAATCAGCTGAGACTTTACACTCTCTGAGACATCAGACAACCGCAGTAAGCTGATTACTCATCTCTCATGTGATTAGCCACCAGAAGTTCCCCAAGACTGCTACTGCGCTTTAGCTAGTGTACATATCAACACCAGCTCGACCCATTCATGCCTGTCTTACTCTCTCACAGCTTTCCTCAAACTATTAAGACAAAAATTAACAAATTAAAAAAAAAAAAATAATATTTGTTGTTTGATCAAATGACATATAAAATTAGCTGAAACAACGTTTAAAAAAAAAAAAAAAAAAAAAAAAAAGAGCATGACTTTTTCATGCTCTTTTTTTGTTTTTTTTTGTTTTTTTTTTAAACAGCCAATAACATACATTTTTAATACAGCCAATAAGAAAATAAACTCCTAAATAACAGTATTTTACATCGTTTTGCACATTTCCTATTGTTATACTTTATTGCATACTCTAATAAATGCATTTACATTTTGCAATGTTATTTTACAGTGCTACAGGTAAATGTACAGTGGTAGTGTACAGTATGTGTGTGAATGAGAGTGTATGGATGTTTCCCAGGTGATGGGTTGCAGCTGGAAGGGCATCCGCTGCGTAAAACATATAAGATGGATAAGTTGGCGGTTCATTCCGCTGTGGCGACCCCAGATTAATAAAGGCACTAAGCCGAAAAGAAAATGAATGAATGAATTGCTTCTCATAAAGTGGGCTATTTATTGAAACTTTTCTTGTCTTTAACATGTGTAAACATACAAAATAAAATATCTTAAAATACAGTAAATCATTAATAGTGTAAAGTATTAATTCAGTACAAAAGCTTTTATGCTTTATTATATTTTTGTCTTTTAATATTTTCGTATTTTAAAATATACTTTATTGTTGTGATTGCATTTTCAACATCGTTAGACTTGTCTTTGGCGTCACGTGATCCTGCAAAAATCATTTTAAAATGCTGATTTGATGCTTAAGACATTTCATATTGTTTGTATCATGAGTTTTGCTGCTTATTATTTTGGGAGAGACCATACTGAAGAGTTGTCTTTATTTAATAGTAATTTTATTTGTAAAAATGATGCACAATAATAATGTTTTATTCCTTTTTGCTGACATTAATGCAGCCAAGAAGAGCACAAGAACAATTTTTAAAGGAAATCATATACAATTAAACTAGTGAATTACTTTATATTATTACTTTAATATATATTATATTACTACTATAAATAGATATATACTATATCTTCCAAACATTTCCATTGTAAAATAACATATTGAAAAATGTCAATGCATTTATTAGAGTGTGCAATAAGGTATAACAATATATGTGCAAACCGATGTAAAATATTATTTGGGAGTTTATTTACTTACTGGCTGTAGCTCGTAGCTTTTCATGCTCTTTTTAAAAATTCTTTGTTTTGTGTTCATCAGGGGAAAAAAAGAAATTCATACTCAAAAAATGATTTTAGCTGCTTGTTCACACTACTTATTTAAAATGAGCTGAATAAACACAATACTTGAGGATTTTATGGGACAACTTAATTGTTTCATGTTCAATCCACTTAAATTTGTTACGTTAACTTAATTGATTTGTGTTGGGACTACATGAATGAATTGTGTAAAACCCTGCACTTTTTACAGTGCAGTTTTGGAATATGAGGAGGAGTCCCCATATAGCAAAATTCATGTGGCTCAAATCCGGCCCACACCAAACACTTTTATCGGGCCCACATAACGCATGAAATGATGGCACTTGGGCGGTACTTTCCTGTTTGCCAGATCTGGGCCACAATTAAACCATAGCAATAGCACATATCAGCCAGAACTCAACCAAATGAACCCAGAACTGACCCTATTCTGGGCCACAGTTTGCTTTTATTTTGGCCCAGATACGGCCCACACCAGACACTTACATCCGACCCACATAGCCAGAGTTTACTGGGCTGAATATTTGCCAAAGGTGGCCCACATTTGTTTTAAGATAACTGGGCCACATTTGCCATATTTTCTCTGGGCCACTTTAGGTTCACAGACACATTACCCAGAGCTTACTGTGCCAAATATTTGCCAAAAGTGGCCCACATATGTCTTAAGATAACTGGGCCACATTTGTCATATCACATCTGGGCCACTTTAGGCTCACAGCCACATTAGCCAGAGCTTACTATGCCAAATATTCGCCAAAAGTGGCCCACATTTGTTTTAATATACCTGGGCCACATTTGCACCTACACATGGGAGCCACTTTGGGTTTAGACCCAGATTACCCTTAAATAACTATGCCACATTTTTGCCAACTGTGGCCAACCTTTGTCCTCTATCATTTGGGCCAAATTTCCCAGAGAGAAAAATTCATGTGGCTCAAATCTGGCACTTACAACCGGCCCACATACTGCATGGAATGATGGCACTTGGGCGGTACGCTCCTGTTTGCCAGATCTGGGCCACAGTTAAACCAAAGCAATACCACATATCAGCCAGAATTCAACTAAATGAACCACAACTGACCCTATTCTGGGCCACAGTTTGCTTTTATTTTGGCCCAGATACAGCCCACACCAGACACTTACATCAGACCCACAGAGCCAGTTTACTGTGCCGAATATTTGCCAAAAGTGGCCCACATATGTTTTAAGATAACTGGGCCACATTTACCATATTTTCTTTGAGCCACTTTAGGCTCACAGCCTTTTTAGCCAGAGCTTACTGTGCCGAATATTTGCCAAAAGTGGCCCACATATGTCTTAAGATAACTGGGCCACATTTGTCATATCACATCTGGGCCACTTTAGGCTCACAGCCACATTAGCCAGAGCTTACTATGCCAAATATTTGCCAAAAGTGGCCCACATTTGTTTTCTAATAACTGGGCCACATTTGCACCTACACATGGGAGCCACTTTGGGTTTAGACCCAGACTACCCTTAAATGACTATGAAACATTTTTGCCAACTGTGGCCCACATTTGTCCTCTATGATTTAGGCCAAATTTACCATTTTCCACATGGGCCACATTAGATTCACATTCAGGTTACATTTTGTCATAAGTGCGAAATCCTTGCCTTAAATGGCCCATATATGAATTTGATGAATTTAAGTCATAGGCCTCTTTTTACCATTGTACAAGTGGGCCACTTCTCACATTCATTTTGTCTGGGCCAAAAGAAGACCACCAGTCCCGCATGACTGCCTAAAGTGGCCCACATTTGTATGCTATCTGGGTTGGCTAAAGGATGGAAAAATAGTTTTTTCGGTAAACTATCCCATTAAGTGCAAACATAATTAAGAAAATCGCTTCTCAATAAGAAGTATTTTGTTGCATTAACCTAAATTAGTTCGTCAACCAACACACTAACCTTAAAACAGAAATGCTGTCACTCTCTCTCTCAGGCGCGCGCTCGCGTACAGGAAACAGATTTGTTGATGTCACTGGGCTCGTCCATAAGGTACTGACAACACCAGAGGATTACCAGAGCTTTAGTTTGCATCCACTCGGTTTCTGTGCCCCTTTAAGTCTTCTTTCTGTCATTTATAATCGGCCGGTGATGTTTTAGGAAAGCGCTGGTTGAAGACTCTAAAGGTAAGGATGTGTAGTGTAACATTCACAGGTGCTACAAATTGTGTAATTGTTCTCTGAATTAAAGCTTGCGTGCGCATTGGTGAGCTACTGATAGTAGCCTACTTAACTTAATCCTGCTGTAATGTTATAACAAACCCTCTGGTGTTGTAATGAGTTCGCGACGGATCTCAAAAATAACTGTTTGTTAACTTTTCAAGTGTTGAGTTATTAAAATCTGCGTTACAGAATGCGTTTTTCTGAGGGACTGGTCGTGGTGAAGTGCACCAGGTGCGCGTGGGTTTGGCGTTTTATCAAACATTTGTCTAGCTCGTTCTCGTGGGAAATGCACACAGTTGATTATTATTTTGTACGCTTTGCACTGCTGATCAGCGGCAAGGAGGCGTGAAGTAACGCTCACACCCAGATATAATAAACGGAACGCTCCAGCAAACGAGCTCCAAACACACCCACGGGCGTTGGCTATATACATTTATTTATTTGTATATTTTCTTCACTTTTAGCACAGCTAAGTTTATTAATCAAACTCTATTTTCAGTATGTAGGAATTTATCATCGGCTGTGATTCGGACGTCATTTGTATGGCCAAATGGTAGAACATTGGATTGAGGTAAAGTTGGTTTTATATGCACACATTCGTATAGTGACAACTTGACAGGGTCCCTATATTGTTTACCATGCTACTTTGAATAATCGGTCAGAAATAGCATGCAAGTATGACTTCAAAACAACATTGGAACTATTTAATTGACTGAACAATGTTGTCTTTGGCTGCTAACAGGATTTCCCTATTATAATTTTGGAAAGAATACTTTTCTGAAAATATAATATTAAGGAGAAAATCTGAATGTGCGGATATAAAATCAACTTTACCTCAATAAACAATAGTATGTTCTAAAAAAAAAAGAAGATAAAACTGGACCTCAACTCAAAACTGAGGACACAATTCTTTTAATATAACTTCTAAGTAATTATGTTAGTAGCTTAGACTGCTTAACTCAGGGGTGTCCAAACTCGGTCCTGGAGGGCCAGTGTCCAGGAGAGTTTAGCTCCAACCCTAATCAAACACACCTGAACCAACTAATCAAGCTCTTACTAGATGTACTAGAAACTTCCTGGCAGGTGTGTTGAAGCAAGTTGGAGCTAAACTCAGCAGGACACCGGCCCTCCAGGACCGAGTTTGGACACCCCTGGCTTAACTGGATTGCACATTTTTAGCAGGGGTCAGGGGAAACCTGGAGTAGAGGCAAATATTGGTTTATAGAACAATATTTAATTGTTAATTTTTACTATTTTGTTTTGTAAAAGATTAATAGTTTTGTTTTTAATCAACACAAAAAATATGTGACTGTTTAATACAGTCTTAATGGGGCATTTATGTTTTTAAAATACATTTCTAAATTATAAAAAAGAGAATTTATTTATGCAGCACAATTTCATGTTTATTTGCTCTTGCATTTTTCTTAATGCATGTCAAATGTACTACATAGATCTGGGTGAAGATTCAAAGGAAATCTCGTGTGCATTTAACTGTTACATAATACAGTAAAAACAATTTTACTAACATTATGTATGTGAAAAGTTATTAGTGTGAAAAAAAATATATGATTTTATAAATTAGTTTTTAGTTTCAAGATAAACTTGACTCATTTTAAAACAAGATAAACTTGACTCATTACTTTTGGAAACAGTTATTTGTTAAAAAGAAAAAAAATACTCACAATGCAAGTCTTTACTCTCACTTTTGATCAATTTACTGAATCCTTGGAGAATAAAAGTATTAATTCCTTTGATAAAAGTCACACTTTTGAGCAGTGTATAAAATGCATTTAGAGGTTTATTTGTCTGCTGTGTGTGTTTTAGGATGTGAGTGAAACCAAACACAGCTGAATCTTTATTTTATATAACTAAAGTTCATTGTTTATATAGACTATATACAGTTTGTAGTGGGGTTTGGAGGCATTCATGTTAAAATGAACATGAAAAGTATCTAGCCTCAATTTTTAATTGCTATTATAACTTATTACTATTAAGAGCCATTCATGCTGTTGCTACAGTGCTCAGCATATGAGCACACCCCCCACAAATTGTCTTAAATTAAATACTAATAAGACCAAAGAAACAGCCGTTGATTTTAGTAGACATCCACCACAAGCGGTGCCAGTGATTATACAGGAGTCAGCAATTGAGATTGTTTCATCATATAGGTACCTGGGTGCATATCTGAACAACAAGCTCGATTGGTCTGAAAATACAATTCAGGTGTATAAGAAAGGGTCAGATCCGCATTCATTTATTAAAATGACTGAGGTCCTTTGGTGTGTGTCAAACACTGTTAAAAACTTTTTATGATTCTGTGGTGTCTTCTGTGATTCTGTATGCTGTAACCTGCTGGGGAAGGGGGACTGTTGGAAAAGGAGAAAAACTAATTAAATAGTCTTATTAAAAGGGCAGGTTCTGTTGTGGGGTGTGCACTACCCACTATCGAAAAGATTGCACATGATCAAATGCTGGACAAATTTGTCAGTATGATGAACCACTATAATCATCCCCTTTTTGATACAGTCCAAACATGTGCAAGTTCTTTTAGTGCAAGATTAATTCAACCCCGGTGTTACGGAGAAAAATACAGGTAGTCATTTTTACCAACAGTCATGGGTGTTGCTAGGCCTATTATAGGGGTGCTGTAACCCCCCCTATTTTTCTACTCCGCCCCCCTAAATCTTTTGCGATTAGCTCATAAACTGTACAGTAAATTATCACCTCAGTCCCTTTTAAATTTTATATGAAAACGGCAGCAGAATTCGGCTCCTCCCCGTCTTTTGTTTTTCATTCGATCAAACCACAGCAGTGCAGAGCGAGAGCAGAAGCTGTGTGTTTTATGATAAATTGTTATAATATCTGCTTATTTGCTGTTCTTTGTTATACATACATTTATATCACTTGTACCCCGATGTTATGGAGGAGCAATCGGGTTTCCTTGGTGTTCACCTCATCCTCACAACTGTTTCGTCCTGTGAAAAATGTAACTCTTAACGAACGTTTCGTTGTTTTTATTTCAAAATGAACCACCAATAAAAACACATTACAGGGCATGTGGCATTAACTATACCATGCAATCTTGCACAGAAAGGATTAACTTAGTGAGAGAACCATTTATCATTTTAACTATCAGAGTCACTGACAGAGATGGAAACACCCAGTTTTATTTAATTCATGGAAACAAAAAATGTACTTAACTATAGAAAGTGTTTATTTGTGTTTATATATATATATATATATATATATATATATATATATATATATATATATATATATATATATATATATATATATATATATATATATATATATATAATTTTTTTTTTTTTTTTTTACCTCATAAGGAGCTGAGCCCCCTAAAATGAAAGTCCTAAAATCGCCCCTGCCAACAGTGATCATATTATATAACCAAAGTCATACCAGATGAATTGTGCTGAATTGTAATAGTTATATTAGATATAGACTAGTGTTTACTCGTTGTTTTTGAAACTAAGGTGTGCAGTATGAATGTAATTTCATTATGGTTTTTATATATATGTTACTTATTTTATCTATTTTTCGGATGGAAAGCTCTACTGTGACGCGTGAATTTCCCTTTGGGGATTAAGAAAGTCAAAAAAAACAAACAAAACAAAACACAAATCTCTCATTTAAATGAATATTTTCTATAGGATCTTTACAATATTATATTTGAGCATATACATTAGTTTAGTCAGTACTGAAGCCAAAACTGGAGCTTATCTAACAAAATAACTTCCAATAATGGTCCAAAAATTAGCCACCCAAATTTATATGTTAGAGAAAAATATTAAATAAAATTTTCAAAAATAGAAAAAATTAAGAGAAACAAAATAATATACAATTTTGTTGAAATGTTGTAGTTTGTAATTTTCTTTGATTAAATTATCTTTACATTTCTAAAGATGGTCTTTGACTAAAATATTATTTTAATAAATATATCTGTTTAATAAATCTGTTTTGTTCAAATGCACCTATATATTACCCATATTCACTGAGAAATGGATAAAAGTATAATGTACTCATTTATGCTGAGCACTGTACATAAAACATCTACAGTGAAATATGATTTTGTGTCTAGCAGGAACAATAGCTGATCATTCACAGTCAATGGAACGTCTCTGGAAACAAACCCTGTACAACCCAAGCTGAAACACACAGCATTTTCACTCAGGTCAGTGATGTGTTTCCATAAAAGACTATTTCTACTATACAGTTGAATTCAGAATTATTAGCCCCCCTTTGAATTTTTTTTTTTTTTTTTTTTTAATATTTCCCAAATTATGTTTAACAGAGCAAGGACATTTTCACAGTATGACTGATTTCTTTTGGAGAAAGTCTTATTTGTTTTATTTCGACTAGAATAAGAGCAGTTTTTAATTATTTAAAAACCATTTAAAGGACAAAATTATTAGCCTCTTTAAGCTATATATTTTTCTGATAGTCTACAGAACAAACCATTGTTATACAATAACTTGCCTAATTACCCTAACTTGCCTAGTTAGCCTAATTAACCTAGTTAAGCCTTTAAATGTCACTTTAAGCTGTATAGAAGTGTCTTAAAAAAGATCAAGTAAAATATTATTTACTGTCATCATGGCAAAGATAAATAAATCAGTTATTAGAAATGAGTTATTAAAACTATTATGTTTAGAAATGTGTTGAAAAAAAATCTCTCCGCTAAACAGAAATTGGGGGAAAAAAATAAACAGGGGGGGCTGATAATTCAGGGGGGCTAATTATTCTGACTTCAACTGTATACAGATGCATGAGTGCTTATATCTGTTTGGGTTTTCTCTTATCTGGAACAATTATGTTAGCATGGGGTCCTTGAAAGCCTAAATTGTAACAAATTCAATCAAGTATTGTGTTTTAGGGATTAAATAATTTGAAACTGTTCTTAATTTTCCTGTACAGTGTCATTTATACTACCTTCACCAAAGAGCTATGGATGCAAAAGAAGATCTCCTGTCCCGGGACATCACCCTGACTGTACTAATTCCGGGAGGACAGGAGACCACAGCCACGGTGCACGGCAGGTGAGCCAGAGTCTATTCTGAGTCAATTGTGTCTGGCTGAAGACTTGCACTGGCACTCTCAAGTGATGTCACTGTGAGGGGAGGGGTTAGAGGTGGTGTAGCCAATAATATACAGCTGTAGACCCACACGTTTCAGGACACTAGATCCAGACCACTATTTCCAGGCTTTCAGGTGGGAGGTACTTAAAAATGTTACAGCTGCGGCTTCTGAGTATGTGCTCATTAATATAGCATCACTTTTGTGACACTGTGCAACAAAAAATACATGTTTTTTTTTTTCATTATGGTAAGGGGTGGTTTAGGGTTGGGGTAGATGTAGACCTTAATAAAACAAAATGGGTTAAACAAACATGAACTAAATATCTCATCATAACCACTGCATGATACTGGGAAAATATGCGATTATTGTTGTTGAGTGTTGTGATAACGTTATTTCTTATGATATAACTAACTTTAAAAAATGCTATTTTATCAGCAATAAAAAAAAATTGTAATGATCATGCTAAAATCAACATGTATTTTTTTGTTTTGTTTTTGGAGGTGATTAAATAAAACAACTAAAGCATTTAAACTTTAAAGGGCACCTAGTTTACCCCTTTTTTAAAGAGCCCCTATTATGGGTTTTTGAAAATGACCTTCAATGTAGTGTGTAACACAGCTCTAAGTGAAGTTAAATATCCAGCTAAAGCTTAAATCTGAAAGTGGACAGTGTTTAAAACTATTGATTCATCTATAAAAGAGTCGACTCATAGTGGTTGGAATGAATCGTCTTGATAACGAGTCTTTAGCCGTTTCGGCGTGACGTGGATACGAAACATTCTTCCTATAATAATGTTAGATGACCAGATTCTTATTTTAATGAATATAACTGTTTAATAATCCTTATATAATAATTTATATAATAATTGAATGTATGCTAGCGGCCATTTTTGCAATATCTTAAAACATATGTTGCATATACTGTATGTGGGACATTTTATATCTGTAAACACGGAATATGAAATTGTATGTTAAATGTTATTTCCTAACTTGGAAAAAAAAGTATGTTCGAAAAAATGTATTTGCATATATTAGCATATCGTCATATTAGAATTATTAGGTTCTAGCTGCGTTCTGAATGATTTTCAGATATTGAGCTTCAAAGTGTTTGCATTCCAAAGCAAAGAGTATGTGTAACATTTTTTTTTTTTTAAATGTTAAACGTTTCAAATGTAAACTACTTATAAAAAACATCCCATAATGTAAATAAGTTGTCATATACTCAATAACTATACTCATATATGTCAATAACTCAATTTTGACAAAAATGTCAGATAGAACCTTATA